>CP139505.1:259554559-260020592 GCA_021014915.2 Artemisia tridentata subsp. tridentata
TCGATTTATACCTTTAAAAGGACCAAGTCAAAGCTATAATTGTGTAAGGTCATATGAATATGTGTGTTGATATTTTAGTTGATGACTTGAAGATAATAACCCTTGAACATGTGAGCATAAGATACAAATACAAAATTTATGAATGAAACCACTCTCGTAGTTGCTCCCGATTAAGATGAACGTTAAACTAAAATGAACATGCAAAATTGTATGAACAATCGGTACGGAATTCGCTCTTGAGTTTGATAAGTTTCGTAATTTGTATCACGCCTTTCAGCTCAGCAAAGTTGAAAAACATAATTCTGAACATGTAATGGCTTCTGTGAGATTAGTAAATTCTGTTTTCCCTCTTTTTATTAGTAGTGATGATTTGAAATTAACGACGTTGTTTGTTTGGTTCTTTCCTTTTGAGCCCTTCTGGCTCTCTGGCAGCACAACCGGAATGCTCAGATTTCAATTTCTTCAACTCCTCGGACATGTCACTAAAACGCTTGAAGTTCTCTTGCACATGACGGTCACAATCCTGATGTGTTAGCATGAGATTGTTGTATTCTCGGAGAAGTGTCTCAAACCGTAATAACATGTCCGATTGAGCCACGACACTCTTTCCTAACAGCATCCAGGCACGCTGAGAAGCACTCTCATCATCTAAACTTTCCAAATACTGTTCCTCCCGAGGGGTAGGGAGGTGTACCATAAGCTTGTAGCACACAGTATGTTTGTTCAAACGATCATCTTTCTTTATCAACCATTTGGGCACAAAAAACTCTTTGGAAGCAGACTCCTCTTTTTCATCAACCTTTTCTTTGCCACGGCCAGAAGACATGCCCGGAGGACTTCCTGTAAAACCGAAGAACAATTTAACTCTGATTGGCACACAATAAAATGAAAATTAGAAATAAATAAATAAATATAATTGCAAAATATTCACGAGGTAAGCTAGAATTCACATACCACCGGCCGCTAGATCGTGTTGAGAAGCTCCAGCATTATAAGGAGACTTTGCATCATTAAGATGGTTGCTTGCCCCATCCTCATCATCCGACTGAGCCTCTAGATCCTTCGGCTGTATGCTACGAATGGGGGTGGGCCTGGAGATATGTTCCGAAGAATCCAGGTCCACAACAGGAGGAGGACTCTTCGGCTTGCGCTTTTTAGACGGACGAGTACCCGTTTCACCCGGACGCTTGCCCTGGTTCTTGGCCCGTTTGCTTCCCCCGACATCCTTAATCGCGGCTTTAGAGGCCGCTCGGGCAACCGCATGCTCTTTCTTCTTTGCTTTTGCAGCCAAGACCTTGTCATCTGCAACCTCCACCTTCTTTAGCTCGTCACTCTTTGCAGGAACGGTGGCATTAGAGTCAGCCAGCAGAGTCACATGCAGTTCATGGGATTGGCCTTCCCGGTACTTGTCACCTTTAACCATTGTTTCTCCCTCTCGGAATTTAGGCTTGATCAAATAATCAGACATCGTAAGAGCTGCAAATAAATAAGTCAACAATAAAAATCCTTCGGAAAAATATGCACACATGTATAAATCAATATATAAAAAGAATCAAAGCTAGGGCTATACCTTCCCTTTGGCATCCCTCAACGCAGCCTGGTATCCGGGAAACTCCTAGTGTGACGTCAACCCTACGGCATAAAGAAAACCGGGGGGGATCTGGATGAGGTCTATCACATTTTCTTCCAACCTCTGAGCGTCAGTTTCATTAAATTCTCCCTTCGGAAAAGGATCCGAAATATCTGAGTCGTGATGCCTCCAGGGCATTGCAAAAGGAATGGCTCGTCTATCTATGAGGAAGAAATCATACTTCCAACCCTTCAAACACGTCAAGATTTCATGGAAACAAACCCTCCTATCTTTGCCACCGTGTTTCTCAAAGGAGAACCAGTGACCCTGCTTGTCGAGCTTGTAAAACGCTCTAAAGAGAGAAGTAATTTGTGTAATATGCAAACTCCGGCTGTATACTTCAAAAAGAGTATCACGGTGCAAACCTAAAGGGACAAGCTGAGAAATGTGGACCTTGTAATATCTGATAACGTCTAAAAGAAAGGTGGAGAAGGGCACGCTAAGACCCCCTTCAAAAAAGTACTCCAGATATAAACCTATCGCGTCATCCAGCAAATTGTTCATGGCTATACCCTTTGGAGGCAGCCTCGGATGTAAATCCCCCGGTATACCAAACTCCTTAACCAGCAAAGCCAAACCCCCATCATCCCTACAAGAGGTATACTTCTGAATATCAAACTTTGGTTGATACTCCTCAACCCCCGGAACATCTTCTTCATGAGCCGAACGAGGCGAATTCGACATAACTCCGCGTCTCCGCCGAAGGAAGAAAAGGTATAGCCGAATAACAAAGACAACAAAGAAAAAGATGGTAGTGCAAAATATACCTGTGAAGACGAACGAGCCGCAAAACCACCCGGAAAATAAAAATGAATCGTTCGTAAAACGCTGCCGAAAGCCACGCCAAAGATATGTGTTAAAAATCACGGTGGTAAAAATGAATGCAAAAGACGCTATTTATAAGCAAAAGTGGGGAGTGCGAAACTTCGCGTCGTGTCAGACGTCTACGTGGCACTCTTTGCTTCGCACGATAGACACACGCACACTTGTCTAGATCCTATGGCCACAGTAAAAATAACGGCGATCCTTAAACATGAAACAATAATAATTTTTGGCGTGTTGTATATAAAATCCGACTTGCAGAACCAAACGGATCAAACATTTCGGAAAAGTCAAAACGGAAATTTTCACAAAGTATCACACCATTGGTATAACAAATACTATGATACTGGGGGGGACATGTTGGCGTATGTGGCCGAACGACCCACTCCAAACGGACCCCCTAATTCCGAACGAACCACATCAGGTTGCTCAGACCAACGGTAACTTCCGGATCCAAAGTCAAACTTGATACAAAGAGTAAGTGACAACTGTTCAGAGTAAATAACAGGACTAAGCAGAGGCTAAAAAGAGAAAGATCCCAGTTACCGCTCAGAAGCATCGCTATCCCATTTGGAAGCATCCGATACGGACAAGAATAGCTTCCCTATATAAAGTTGGAGAATTCTCATCTATGGTAACTTCACTCACTCATTTTTACCTTCATCTATATCACTTTCCATATCACATACTCATTCTCATGCCGGAGTTTGGTCCTGGGATAAAACCCGGGGCGAGACTAACGCGTGTTTCTTTGTTGCAGGAATCCGAAGGACCTAGTAGAATCGTCCGGAGGATCCATATTGTTTGTTTGGAGTAACACACAAAATTTTACCTCAACATCGTTTACATACTACATTCTTATGATCTCATGATGGTTATTGCAATGAATTATCCAAAAGTCCTCCAGATCTTAAACTTTATTAGATGTTTTTATCTTCCGCGCGATAGCGCATGAAACTAAATAAAAACGACCAACTTGAATCCAAAAGCAATAATCGAGTTCACATATATAAAACTTCGAATTTAGTTTTTGAAACTTAATTAACTTGATGATTAAAGACCTCAATTCTATATTTTTATTAATACGATATGAATAAGCAAGGATGGGGCCCGGACTTAGCGATAAAGGGTGTCGAATTCTGGTGATCACACACGTTAACAAATCCGCATTACAAATTTAAATTTTGATCAGAAAAACACATGCCAGCTAATAAAAAAATGATTAGATGAAAATCTTGTGCATGCAACGGTATCAAAATTTTCTTACTTTTTTTTAATGTCTAAATGTCATAAGGTCATTTACTTATAATTGGGCTATGAACTTGAAGCAAAGTGATTAATCCTGTTAGAATGGACGAGCATCCTCCAACCCCCTCCGTCTCTGGTAGGATAAGGATGTAGTTGAGTTTAATACGATTGGCATAAGTGTATATATAAATATGTCAACGATGCACCATATTATGTTCACCCCATGTGCATGCAACGGTATCAAACTTTTCTTACTTTTTTTAACGTCTAAATGTCAGAAGGTCATTTACTTATAATTGGGCTATGAACTTGAAGCAAAGTGATCAAGCCTGTTAGAAGGGCCGAGCACCCTCCAACCCCCTCCGTCTCTGGTAGGATAAGGATGTAGTTGAGTTTAATACGATTGGCATAAGTGTATATATAAATATGTCAACGATGCACCATATTATGTTCACCCCATGTTACCAAGTAGGAGGAGTACAAAAGTGGTAGTGACAATTTTGACCGTCATAATTTACTTTTCAACATAGGATGTAGACTCTTTGCCTGGAATGATTTCATGGGCTATGAACTTGAAGCAAAGTGATCAAGCCTAAGGATGTAGTTGAGTTTAATACGATTGGCATAAGTGTATATATAAATATGTCAACGATGCACCATATTATGTTCACCCCATGTTACCAAGTAGGAGGAGTACAAAAGTGGTAGTGACAATTTTGACCGTCATAATTTACTTTTCAACATAGGATGTAGACTCTTTGCCTGGAATGATTTCATGTTTTTGTGATTGTGATTTATGACTAAGATGATTTCAGGGGCGTAGCCAGGAATTTGTTTATGGGGTGGGGGGTGGGCAAAAAATTTTAAAGTAAATTAGTAAATGCTAAAATAACATCATAATATATATCTATGTAAAAATGTTACAACAAATTTGCTCATTTATATAAAAATTAATATAGAATGATTGACAATTGTAACACAATTATAATTCCTGCATAATTTTTAAATGTAATAATAAACAATACCAATATTTAAGACAGGCTTAAAGTGAATACAACATGTAATTTAGCATATTGGGCTCTATGATTTGATAACCATATACAAGTGGGTGAAGGCGTGAAGCATTGTGGATGATTTATGAGTATTTACTACGTAGTATACTAGATATAATGCCCGCGCACGCGCGGGGTTTTTTCTAAACTTTTAAATAAATTATTATTTTTAATTTCGGGTTTTAATTATTATAACAGGACCTTCAAAACCAGTGTAATTTGATTGAGTTATTGAATTAGGGTTATTTACGAATGTAGTGGGTTTTAATATTAATTAGATTTGGAGGAGATGTTATTGTGTCAATGATTGTGCGTGGATGATTGATAAGAGATTGAGTTTGATTGATGGAAGAGGAATTTGAGAATGTTGGGACTTCAGGATTTTTAGTGGGAATGATACTGAATTTTAAGTTTCAGCCCAAATCTTTGAAAAACTTGCTCCACCTTTTTTCAAGTTTTATTTTTTTAGTTTTTGACACATATATTTTTGTAAGTTTTTTTTGAATGATCACAAATCAAATTCGTCTTTTATAGAATATGGATAAATTTAGAAATATTTAGGCTTTTCTTATTTATTATTTAAAATAATAATAATAATAATAATTTGATTATTACTTAATATAGTATGATTTGATTTTTTTGAAATGTAAAAGTCCCCACTAGAGGTTTTGTTGTATTATATAAAAGATATGTTTGAAAAAATTACACGGATGGTCCATGTGGTTTACACCAATTTCAAGTTTGGGTGCTATTGCATTTTAATTACGCCAGACATACCTAATTTGGCAAACGTTTAACACGTTTGGTCCCTAATTTGGATGGGCGTTATCTTTCTCCGTTAAGTGTTTGCATCGTTAGTCCCTCCGTTAGTATTTTTTGCATTGTTAGTCCTTATTTTATAAACTAACCGTTGACCACGTTTTTTTTGCTTATGTGTCACTTTGACCCATATTTTCGTCCGATTCTTTACGTTTTCGTCCGACTTTTTACGTTTTCGTCCGATTCTTTACGTTTTCGTCCGATTCTTTACGTTTTCGTCTGTTTTTTTACGTTTTCGTCTGAATTTTTACGTTTTCGTCCGATTCTTTACGTTTTCGTCCGATTTTTTACATTTTCGTCTGATTCTTTACGTTTTCGTCCATCTCCTAACGTTTTCGTCTGTTTTTTTACGTTTTCGTCTGACTTTTTACGTTTTCGTCCGATTCTTTACGTTTTCGTCTGTTTTTTTACGTTTTCTTCTGAATTTTTACGTTTTCGTCCGATTCTTTACGTTTTCGTACGATTTTTTACATTTTCATCTGATTCTTTACGTTTTCGTCCATCTCTTTCTTTCACTGTTTTTTTTTTCTCGTTTGTTTTGTCTTTTACGTTTTCGTCTGATTTTTTACTTTTCGCTGATTTTTACGTTTTCGTCCGATCTTACTTTTCATTTTGTCTGTTTTTTTACGTTTTCGTCCGAATTTTTACGTTTTCGTCCGATTCTTTACGTTTTCGTCTGATTTTTTACTTTTCGTCTGATTTTTACGTTTTCGTCCATTCTCTACGTTTTCGTCTGTTTTTTACGTTTTCGTCTGATTTTTACGTTTTCGTCCGATTCTTTACGTTTTCGTCTGTTTTTTTACGTTTTCTCTGATTTTTACGTTTTCGTCCGATTCTTTACGTTTTCGTCGATTTTTTACTTTTCATCTGATTCTTTACGTTTTCGTCCATTCTACGTTTTCGTCTGTTTTTTACGTTTTCGTCTGATTTTTACGTTTTGGTCCGATTCTTTACGTTTTCGTCTGTTTTTTTACGTTTTCGTCTTAATTTTTACGTTTTCGTCCGATTCTTTACGTTTTCGTCCGATTTTTTACGTTTTCGTCTGATTCTTTACGTTTTCGTCTGATTCTTTACGTTTTCATCCGATTTTTTACTTTTCGTCTGATTCTTACGTTTTCGTCCATCTCAAGGTTTTCGTCCAATTTTTTACGTTTTATTCTAAATTTTTACGTTTTCGTTTGATTTTTTACGTTTTCGTCTGAATTTTTACGTTTTCGTCCGATTCTTTACATTTTCATTCAATTCTTTAGGTTTTCGTCTGTTTTTTACGTTTTCGTCTGATTCTTTACATTTTCGTCCGATTCTTTATTTTTTGCGTCTATTTTTTACGTTCTCGCCTGAATTTTTACGTTTTCGTCCGTCTCCTTACGTTTTCGTCCGATTTGTAAAAAAATTAAATTCGAAAAAAAAGTAATTTTTCTAAAAAAATTAATTTCGAAAAAAAAAATAATTTTTCTAAAAAAATTAATTTCAAAAAAAAAAATTTTTGTAAAAAAATTAAATTCGAAAAAAAAGTAATTTTTCTAAAAAAATAATTTTTCTAAAAATAATTTTTGTAAAAAAAAATCGGACGAAAACGTAATGAGACAGACGAAAACGTAAAGAATCGGACGAAAACGTAAAATATGGGACCAAAACGTAAAGAATCGGACGAAAACGTAAAAATTCTGAAGAAAACGTAAAAAAACAGACGAAAACGTAAAGAATCGGATGAAAACGTAAAAAGTCAGAAGAAAACGTAAAAATCAAACGAAAACGTAAAAATTTAGAAGAAAACGTAAAAAATCGGACGAAAACCTTAGGAGATGGACGAAAACGTAAAGAATCAGACGAAAATGTAAAAAATCGGATGAAAACGTAAAGAATTGGACGAAAACGTAAAGAATCAGACGAAAACGTAAAAAATCAGACGAAAACGTAAAAAAACAGACGAAAACGTTAGGAGATGGACGAAAACGTAAAGAATCGGACGAAAACGTAAAGAATCAGACGAAAACGTAAAAATTCAGACGAAAACGTAAAAAAACAGACGAAAACGTAAAGAATCGGACGAAAACGTAAAAAGTCAGACGAAAACGTTAGGAGATGGACGAAAACGTAAAGAATCAGATGAAAATGTAAAAAATCGGACGAAAACGTAAAGAATCGGACGAAAACGTAAAAATTAAGACGAAAACGTAAAAAAACAGACGAAAACGTAAAGAATCGGACCAAAACGTAAAAAGTCAGACGAAAACGTAAAAAAACAGACGAAAACGTTAGGGGATGGACGAAAACGTAAAGAATCAGATGAAAATGTAAAAAATCGGACGAAAACGTAAAGAATCGGACGAAAACGTAAAAATTCAGACGAAAACGTAAAAAAACAGACGAAAACGTAAAGAATCGGACAAAAACGTAAAAAGTCAGACGAAAACGTAAAAAAACAGACGAAAACGTAAAGAATCAGACGAAAATGTAAAAAATCAGACGAAAACGTAAATAATCGAACGAAAACGTAAAAATTCAGACGAAAACGTAAAAATTCAGACGAAAACGTAAAGAATCGGTCGAAAACGTAAAGAATCGGTCGAAAACGTAAAGAATCGGACGAAAACGTAAAAAGTCGGACGAAAACGTAAAAAATCGGACGAAAATATGGGTCAAAGTGACACATAAGCAAAAAAAACGTGGTCAACGGTTAGTTTATAAAATAAGGACTAACGATGTAAAAAATACTAACGGAGGGACTAACGATGCAAACACTTAACGGAGAAAGATAACGCCCATCCAAATTAGGGACCAAACGCGTTAAACGTTTGCCAAATTAGGTATGTCTGGCGTAATTAAAATGCAATAGCACCCAAACTTGAAATTGGTGTAAACCACAGGGACCATCCGTGTAATTTTTTCTATATGTTTTGTTAAAATGTTACCTTTTATGTTCTTATGACATGAAGGGAAATGCTAACATGCATATTAGGGATCTATTTTTTTTTTAAGTTGCAACTATTTAAATAAATATGTCAACAAATTTTTCTTCGTAATCAATAAAGATAGTGCATTGTATTTTTGTTTGAGGAAATCAAGAAAACTGTTAGTAATTATTCATAATTTTGTTTGGGCATTCTATATTGTTTAAGCGCTTTTTTTTTTTTTTTTTTTTTTTTTATTTTGGATTTACATAGAGGTGAAAGGCAAACGGGCAACAAGCTGCGCCGTTAGCCTTTTTTTGGAAATGAGTTGTTAACAACAACACTTAATGATGATCAAAATCTTTTGTGAATTGTTAGTTTAAATAGATGTGTTTGTCTCTAAAATTTTCGATTATTTTCTAGGTCTACAATTTGGATTCCAACATGGAACGCCTTGAAATCAAATGAAACTGACCAAATAATCGAGTTCACGCACAGAAACATGAATTCGGTTTTTTAAACTTAAATTGATGATTGAACACATCTATTGTATGTTTTTCTTTATATGTAATGTGATGAAGGTTGTAGTTGATTTAAATACGTCAATGATGCATCCAAAAATATGAAAATGATAGGGACATATGTTGAACGTCGTTTGTTTTCTTTCTAATATTGGTGTATATTCTTTGCCTTGATATTTTTGTTAGCCCGTATTATTATGTTGTAGTATGTATTGGGCTCAAGCCCGATTCTAGTTGATAGAATGATAGCCATATGCCATAGATATCTTGATTTCTTTAATGGTGTTTGAACGATTGTTTTTAAACAATTGAGATTATATTCGATTTATACCTTTAAAAGGACCAAGTCAAAGCTATAATTGTGTAAGGTCATATGAATATGTGTGTTGATATTTTAGTTGATGACTTGAAGATAACTCTAACCCTTGAACATGTGAGCATAAGATACAAATACAAAATTTATGAATGAAACCACTCTCGTAGTTGCTCCCGATTAAGATGAACGTTAAACTAAAATGAACATGCAAAATTGTATGAACAATCGGTACGGAATTCGCTCTTGAGTTTGATAAGTTTGTAATTTGTATCACGCCTTTCAGCTCAGCAAAGTTGAAAAACATAATTCTGAACATGTAATGGCTTCTGTGAGATTAGTAAATTCTGTTTTCCCTCTTTTTATTAGTAGGTGAGGTTTGAAATTAATGACGTTGTTTGTTTGATTCGTTCCTTTTTAGCATTACGATTGTTGATTTAATGAATTAAGCATTACGATTGTTGATTTACTGAATTATCATATGTTTATATATATGCTAAGCCGAATTAGATTGTTTTGGTTCTTGATTATTCTAGGTTTGATATTCAGTTTTTGGCTCAGTATAAACGGATTGAGTTATTTTTACGTTTATCGATATATAAGGTACGTTAATAAATACGGTAAATATGCATATGTTTGTCCTCCCATGAAACCAAGCAAAAAATATGGAAAAAATACTTGATTGTTTTGACCGACATAATTTTTCTTTCTAAAATAAGGTTGTACATTTGTTGCTTCTGATAAATTATAATTCTTGTTTTTTGCAAATTAAGTTAGGGTCCACAATGATATACGTAGAAATCTTCGATTTCATTGGTGTCTGAGCAAATGTCATAGAATAACAAGTCGAAGCTATAACTGTGTAAAGCCATATGCATAGTTGTCGTCTTGTCGACTTCAAAATATTATGGTTACTAGAACAACATGTTTATAAAATCGCAACTCGATAATTCATATATGCTTTTAGAACCCTATGTTTTAAATGTTCTAAATTTTTATGGATTGCTTGGGTGCTTGTATTACTAGAGCTAAAATTGCTCTTGCACATTTGTATGAATGATAGATGTGAATTGCGCTCTTGAAATTGATAACTTCATCATTTAATGTAACGCACATTACCTATATCACCTCAATAGTTCCATAAATAGTTGAAGTTATAAACATGGTATCAAAATAGGATTGTAACTTTTACTTTGTATGTAAGAGCACAAGGTGTGAGGAGTTTACTGAAGCCCATTTTAGAAACAAAAGGCCCAAATGAGCCAACGTTTTCTTTTAAGACTTTTATTTAAACAAAAGGCAACAAGGTCCTTTTTTTTTTTTTTTTTTTTTTTTTTTTTCAACAATTTTGACTTTTTAATTGGCGAAGGCTTGATTTTACAATTGAACCTTCAATTTGTTAATGAAAACATCCATTTTGCTAAAATCTGAGTTCTTTAATTATATAAAATAGAATTGTTATGTTTGATTATGTGTGTTAAATGCATTAATAACTTAAAAGAAAATTCGAGTTTTGTTAATTACATTTAACAAATGCCTATGAGCACCCCGTTGAACAAGCTCACTAAGAGAGCTCGGTGTGGGCTACCGTTGGCTCGCCATCGGTACCAAAGATGGAAGAACAGCGCGTTGTACTATATCATTCGTCCCGCTGTTCGTGCGTTGTTGGGCATTTAGTCAATGGGATCTTTTTCTTTTTTTTTTTTTTTTTTTTTTTTGGGTCAACACGATGGAGAAGAAGATGTAGTATACTTTTTTTACTTTCTCATTTTACACCCTTTTGTTTTGTATTTTTACATTTTAAGTTCATTTGACACCTTTTTTACACCATTAATCCCTTATATGTTTGCAATGTTAGTTTCTAAGGGTTTTTTTTTTTTTTTTTTTTTTTTTTTTTTTTAATATTTTTAATCTTTTAAATATATAAAATGAAATGTGTTTGTTTTAAAATAAAGTGAAAAATAAATAAATGTGTTTGTACGAATAACGTATTATTGGGTTTTTTGCTGAGAAGGTATTTTAGTTGTTGGTGTGTTATTGGGAGCCTTATGATGTGGCGCTGAAATGACAGATGAATATTATTTGTAACATATCAAAAACACATAACACACTCAAGATTGAGCTTTGGGCCGTGGGTTTTAGAGAGAGAAAGAGATGAGAAGGAAACTTCTAGTGAGAGAAAATTCAATGTATTAGCTTTGTTGCAAATGAAGTTCCATCCCTTCCTATGCGTGGGAAGGGCTATATATAGTTCTTACAAAACGCCCCTACACGGGCTATGGACCGGGCTGACAGTGGGTAAAGACCCGAACCGACTCCATGGCCAAACGATATTTAAACTAATATGATTAACCTACGAGCTACTTAATGCTAATCCATACTCGAGGTGACCGAGTCTTTCATGTGAATATTTATATTCCTAACAATATCCCCCTAAGGGAGGTCACCCCGGAAATTACACTTCGAATTCTAGCATTCTATTACATAGATTTGAGTTCCTAGCTCGTAGTCTTTGATTCTTCTAATTCTTTAATCATTGTACTTTCAGCAGTGGACTTTTGATGACTGTTCATTTGTCTTGGATGATCTTTGAGGATTCTTTGATGTCATCATCCAACATACGTCTTCAAGTCATCTTGTAGCAGTATTGTTTCCATGTGATGTTGTGATCTTTGGACCGACATGCTCACACTTTTCTGGATCATGATTTTCAGCATCAGAGTTGCGAAAGCACTGATGAAGGCCTTTCAATTATCATGATTTCTTTGTTTATGATGGGAAGTGTGAGCATGGGGTGATGGATCGGCATCTTTTTGGCAATCAGCTGCAATCGCCAGGGATTCCAGCATACGACAGTTAGCAATAAAATGTCCGGTACTTACAGGTTCGGACTTCGAGATTGTTAACAGCATAGTGTGAAAACTTTCTCTAATCCTTGCCAAGGCCGTTCCTGAATCGGATACCCCCGAGAGGGCTTACAAGATCTACTGAAGTACATCAACGACTAGGTGAGTCGCTGGAGTTCACTCCACGACTGTAGACCGTTTGAAACCGCCGCGACCACTAAGCGTAATCCACAAGAAATTACCGAAGTGACCTGCTTTCAGGGCTGTTTGATGTTGACCCTGCAGGAATTTCCATTCAATCACTGAGAATTACATTTGTAAATTCCCTCATAAATGTTCTGGCAGATTGCTAAGATCTGCGTAGGACTCATAAGTTTACAACTGGTGTCTTTAATGTTGAACATCCAGTGTAGAAGTAACATGTGTTCCTATAAGATCTTTTGATGTATCTTGCGGCTCTAGACTCGATAAGTGCAATTTTTGGTAGTCGAAGACTGGAGCGGTGTCTCCTGTTTCAATATCAACATAACTCGTAATGAGCGATCGATAGATTATGCAGGGTTCCCCGTGAGAATGAAACAAGTTCTTTTAAGAGAACTTGAGTGGCTAGAAGGTTTAGTGCAGTGCGTCACTGGGTCCATGACGTCTTGTCTTCAATACCGAAGTCACCTTAGTAACAATCTGTAGCATATGAATTGAACCCGGTTTCTGCCCTAAGGTTGAATAATTGGAGGGCTATTTCTTTTCACCCTTTCTCATTACATTTCTTTTTAATTCTTCAACCCCTTCTTTCTCCTTTCTTATATTACACCTTTTTTCATAATCATACCTAAGAACTTTCTAATACTAACTATTCGGTATTGTCCTTGGGTAGATCCCTCCGGCTCTGGCGGATCATAGGACGGTTTTCCTAACCTTAGCCACCTTATAACTTCATGACTATCCTATGTTGCCGTTAACCAAATCCTTGAAAAATCTCTCAAAGTGTTTATGATTATGAAACACATTTTGCTAACACTTTGAGAGTTTTATACTTTTCAAATGCTCCCCCTTAACATGTGCTCGGATGATTTTATTAAAAATTTGCACATGTTGGGAGGAGTTCGCACTTTTTGAATTGATCCACTTTCAGTGAACATGACCGATTCGAGACACGCTTACATCACTAGTTAGACTAGCTTGAAATTATTACCCGGCCTGGTCAAGTCCACAGAAAGTTTCTCGAAACGGTACACTCTACTCAGACAAGTCCTCTTCGAGACACGCTTACATCACTGGTTAGACCAGCTTGAAATTATTACCTGGCCAGGACAAGTCCTTTCGATTAATGACAGTTTTTGTTTCGTCAATTCATTGGTGAAGTCTGAGTCGCGCTCACATGAGATGCCATATCCTTTTTGTCACCACAAACCCTTTGCTCCCCCTCAATATGTGCATTGATATACAAAAGAGTTTAGCACATATGGGAGAGCTTGCATTTAAGTCCAAAACATCACATTTTTATCAGATTGCATATTTAAATCACATTCTCTCCCCCGATCAGAAATTTCAAACCTTTTGAGATTTTGTGATCCCAATTGATTTAAATAAGTTTAGAAAATATGGGAGAAAATGTGGTCAGGTTTAATATGGGCTGATAATGGAACATACTAATGCTCCCCCTCAATCAATGAGGGAGAATGTTAGTTTCAGGTATGATAAGTTTGAAAGATATTTGAATTAAAAATTCATACACTGACACATAACAACAAGTTTCATTAAGTTCACTGCTTATTATGTACAAAGTGACTTGTTTTGATGATATAAAAATTTTGAAATCACTCTCCCCCTCAATCGATGACCCGTTTTCTATTTAAAGAGCTGTAGTCATTGATTGAGTGATAGATTTTTATGAAAAGTTCAATTCTGATTGATATTCAAAAATCATGGTACCACCAAGTTTAGCACAAATACTTTACTGAAGAATCATAGATGGAAAAGTATCTGTGATGTAAAGAAGACTTCTCTTCTTATACGAGAAATGATGCACTGAAACGTACATCAAATCCATGCCGGGTGAACTTCACCCAGTGGGAGGAACAGCCATCCTTTTGGCGACGAGCTTTCCCCATAATGAGGAACGGGTTACAGTCTGAAGTAACTGCAAGCCGACATGACATGTTTTAACAATTCATTTGAACTTCTGCTCGAGCTTCATTTAAAGTCCCGTGTCATTATTGAATGACATTTCTAGGACCGTGATAGTCGTGCTAAAACATCCTCAAGCCAACCCTTTAGAAAATAAAAGGTCAACGCGCGACGATTTAACGCAAAAATCGATTATAAATAACCGGATAAGCGTGTACCCGGGTCGTTCTCCCTGCGAGGTGTGAAATTGAGGATATCGTTTTCGGTTCGGTATTAAAATGCTTGAAAGAACGAGGGTTTCATCTTTCTTGTGTTTCTTCTGTGTGAGTGTTCCCATTTGCTACTTGTGTTTCTTTGCTGACCCTTGGATGATCCTTGCTCCTCACAACTTGAAATCTTGATCGTTGATTTTTCTTTAGTGCCCAGGATTGATGAGGAGGAGGGAGGGGCAACACCATGTGATCTTTGGCTGGTAGTGTGAGGTGGTGATAGTGATGGATTGGTGATTTAGCAGGGTAATGGTAATTAGGCGGGAAGAATGGGAGGTTAAAGAAGGTCCACAGTAGTTAGGGATTTTGACCTTAGTTTGGGGGTTTGACCCGTAGTTTAACTTAAAAACGGGTTTGGGGCTTGTGTTATAATTATGGAAATGGGCTTTAAGTGAAATGGGCTTTAAGGGTTTAAATTCGATTTGTGGGTTATAAGTTTATGGGATGGGTTAAGGTATTACTTTGGATCCGGTTATGTTGTGGTTTTGGATAAATAGGATTTAAACCAAGGACCAATATTGTAAATCATGTAAATTGTAGGGACCATTTCTGCTATTTCTCCAAAGTTAATCAAGGGACCAATTTTGTAATTCTGAAATTATCCAAGGGTCATTTTGAGATTCTTGAGCTTGAATAAAAATCCGAATGAAAAATGTCCTTCCCGGCTTCGGTTTTCAACTCTATTCCATTCCAAGCTCGGTTTTGTCCATATTTGCCCCGTTTTCAATCCTTTCGTACCTGAAACACATAAAACACAATCCAAGGATATTTGTAACATTATATGGTCCATTTGGGTGTTTTTGGTCGTTTTTGTGGGGTTTTCCGGGTATAAAATGATGAGTAAAAAGCCACTCATCAGACCGTAAATGTTATCGATAAACAGAAGACATGCCTAGAGGAACATTTTTGATATTTTTGTGTTTTTCTGATTTTTATGGTTTTTATAGGTTTTATATTTTTCTATTTTTCTTTTTTTGGTTTAAAATATATACAAGGATATATGAAGAAAATCCATTACTCCTCATTCTCTTCCTGAAGACGCTTGAGGGTTTCTGGAGTCAAACTCTTCATGCCAAGTCGCGGGAGAATAAATTAGAACCGTTCACTCGGGAGTGCCTTAGTGAAGATATCAGCCAACTGAAACTCAGTCCTCACGAAGTAAAGTTCAACAACCCCTTTCTCAACCTGTTCCCTTATAAAGTGATGTCAGATATCGATATGCTTTGATCGGGAGTGTTTGACATTGTTGCAACAAAGAGCTATAGCACTTTTGTTATCACAATATAGAGGAATCTTGTTATATGTAAAGCCATAGTCCGATAGTTGAGATCTCATCCATAGGATTTGAGCACAGCACGCAGACATGGCAATGTATTCAGCCTCTGTGGAAGATATAGATGTACTCATTTACCTCTTAGATGACCAGCTTACTAACTTTTCTCCCAGAAACTGAGCACCTCCTGACGTTCTTCGACGACTATCTTGACACCCCGCATGGTCTGCATCTGCATAGGCCGTGAGTGCCATGGCGGTGTCCTTAGGATATCAGACACCCATGTGAATAGTCCCTTGAACGTATCGAAATACCCGCTTTACCGCTTCGAGATGCCTTTTGGTGGGCTTAGACTGGTACCAAGCACACATGCATACAGCGAACAAGAGATCTGGCCTACTAGCGGTGAGATACATTAGGGATCCAATCATACTTTGAAACTTGGTTTGATCAGCAGGGATCCCAGAGAGGTCTTCATCTAACTTCGATCTCTCAACCATAGGAGTGTCAACAGGATCACTTGAATCAAATTCAAATTTCTTCAATATTTCATTTGCATATTTGGATTGATTAATGAAGATGCCTCTGGGACTTTGAGAGATTTGTAAACCTAAGAAGAACGACATTTGTCCCATCACAGACATTTGGAACTTTGAACTCATCTCGTTAGAAAACCGATCACATTCCATAGGATCAGAGGAGGCAAAAATAATGTCATCTACGTAGATCTGAACGTGAAGTAGACGTTTGCCCATTTTCCTAGTGAATAGTGTAGGATCAACAACACCTTTGGAGAATCTGTTTGCCAGAAGAAACTTAGACAAAGTGTCATACCACGCCCTAGGTGCCTACTTTAAGCCATAGAGGGCCTTCTTCAAGCGATAGACGTGAGTAGGACGATCAGGGTCCACAAATCCTTCAGGTTGACTGACATAGACTTCCTCTTTCAAATCACCATTTAAGAATGTTGTCTTTACATCCATTTGGTATACTGTCATATTCTGAGTGGCAGCATTAGTGAGAAAGATTATGATGGCTTCAATTCGAGCAACCGGTGCAAATGATTCTTCAAAGTCTATGCCCTCTTCTTGACGATACCCCTTTGCAACAAGCCGTGCCTTATTTTTCAGAACATCACCATGCTCATCGAGTTTCACTTTGAAGATCCACTTTAAAGCGATAATCATTGCACAATCTGGAGGAGGCACTAATTCCCATACTTCAAGTCGATAAACTCATGAATTTCTTCTTGCATTGCAGTAAACCAGTAGTCTTTAGACAAAGTATCTTTGAAATATTTGGGTTCGACTTTGGATAGTACGGAATTAAAGAAGCACCACAATGCATCGGTGGCAAGTTGCTTTCGTGTGGATACCGGACGAGAAGGATTTCCAATGATGTTGTCAATCGGATAATCATTGGTCCATTTTATGATATGATCATGTGGTTGAGGGTAGGGAATTGATGTTGCTGTGTTAGGATCCCCTGAAGAAGATGTCTCAGTAGAAGATTCAGGAGCAAATATATTCTCGAATGGAGCTTCATCAGCAGGAGCAAAAGGATTCACTTCAAAAGAATTGTCAACTGCAGGGCCTAGCTGTACCGAAGAAGATTGAACATTCGATGATGATGGTGAGTGACTGGCAGATGGTGCGTCTTGACTAATTGAGACAGATACGGATGAACCATCTGAGTTGTGTGGAATTGGAGCATCATCAACAGGAGGCAAAGGTGGAACTTCAGTTGTTGTATCAACAGTTGGTGGCTCAAAGTATTCATCAAACATCGGCTCAAACAAATTATTCAACTCTTCACTGGTAGGGGGTACATAAGGAACTGCAGGAGTGGAATGTTGTACAAGACCTGAACTAATTGGTCCAGGAGACAAAAGATTAGTTGCGGTTCCATAACTTGTGTGTCCAGGAGCCGTTTGCTCAGTCAGCTCATCGAATGTCACGTGAATGGTTTCCATTATTTTTCGGGTTCATTTGTTGTAGATTCGGTATCCCTTGCGATCTGGTGCATACCCAACGAAGAATCCAATGTCTGCTTTAGCCTTTAGTTTTCCCAGATCCTGACTGTCATTTGTCGGGTAGCATAGAGCACCGAACACTCACAGAAAAGAAAGATCTGGTTTCTTGCCATGTATCAGCTCATATGGAGTTTGGTTGTGAAGAGTATGTATCAAGGATCGGTTTTGGGTGTAACAAGCTGTAGCAATTGCTTCCTCCTAAAGAAACATCGGTGCCTTGGAAAATATCAGCATGGTTCGTGCAGCTTCCACAAGAGTACGATTTCGTCTTTCAACAACCCCGTTCTGCTGAGGAGTGCGTGGAACACTTTTCTGGTGAGTTATGCCAATACTTTCATAAAATTGAATGAGTTGTTTGTTAACAAACTCAGTTCCATTGTCTGTGCGGATGATTCTGACGGTTTTGTTGAGTCTTACTTGTAGCTGTTTGATAAGTTTGATGATAACCTCTGGAGTCTCGTCCTTGGTTCTCAAAAACTTCACCCATGTAAACCGAGAGTAGTGTCGACCACCACGAGAATATATTTCTTCCCATTTATACTCTGCACTCTCATTGGTCCGCACAAATCCATGTGAAGGGTGTGAAGAGCTTCCATAATGGTGTTGACAGTTTTGGGTTTGTGAGTATGCTTCTTGCTTTTGCCTAGTTGACATGCAGAACAAAGATGATCCTTTTCAAACTTCAATCTGGGCATACCTCGAACAAGATCCTTGCGAGTAAGTTCATTTATGGTGTCGAAGTTTAAGTGATTTAAACGACGGTGCCAAAGCCATGATTTGTTCTTTGAAGCCTTTGACAGCAAGCAAATAGGAGAGGACCGCATCGTGTCTTCAATAGAGATGGTGTATAGATTAGTGCCACGACTGCCTTTAAGGAGATCAATACCATCCAATTCTCTGACGAAACATGTGTGTTTTCTGAAAGCAACTTCAAGATCGGAATCACAAAATTGACCAACAGAAAACAAGTTGTGCCCAAGTCCTTCCACGTAGTATACCCTGGAAATTACACTGTCACCAAAAACATAATCTCCATAACCCATAATCGCCCCAAAATGGTCGTTCCCGAATCTAACTATCTCGATAAATTTATTCACGAAATTATTGAGCCGTGAGCGATCCCCGGTCATATGTTTTGAGCAGCCTGAGTCCAAATACCAAAGGACGATTTGTACGACCTGCATTTGAAAACAGACAACGATGGATAACTGAAAAAGTGGATCCCCACGTGCAACTGGGTCCGTTTGGTTAGCACAAACAAATTCTGGAACTACAGGATTCATAGATGGCCATGGTATTCACAATGGAAGCTTCACTAGTAGCAGCAATTGACCTAGTTACAGGGCATTGTGTCTCTAAAGGGAAAATTTGACTAGTTGGCTTCCATTCCTTAATAGTCACTACTTTATGATTAGTCATTCTAGTTAAGGGGCAATGATCTCCTAAAGTGAATTTTCTTCAGTGGGTCTCCATTGATAACCACATGAGCAAACATTTTTCCTGTTGCTTTCCAAATTTGCTTACTCATTTAGGTTTCCTAACATTCTTAACTGGGGATCGTTGAGAAGACATCAAGAATGACACAACACATTCATCATGATTACCAAAAATTAAGCATTCATTACATGTCTTACAAATAGTATTAGAATTCGAATTAATTACAGTTGGCTTATAGCTAATACTGGAATCAACACGTTTCCTTTTGATCAAATCAAGTTTATTGTTCCTAAGATGGTCTTCTACTTTCTCCTGATGAGCACTCTTAGTTGGCGCAGTCCTATCTTTCTTTGTATTGCGACTAGGCTTTGACCCGCTAGCTTTAGTGTCACTCTTTACTCCTATAGAAGTGATTCAGTGAAGATGGGAACATTAGCTTGTTTCACTGCCATTTGTTTTTCTGGTTTTGATGTGTGGGATCAGATGTCGTTAATGGTACATCAAAGGTAACATGCTTGTTCTTAGTCATTGAGGAAGATGCAATAAACCTATCTCGCTTGTTATCAATCTTAGGACCTGTGCCAATGACGTATTCTAAGAGTTCCTAAATCGTTTAGTGAGGAAGCAGGCATCTACAACTGCACTATCAAGTGGTTTATCTATCCTATCCTCTTCTCTAAGAGTCTAAATCGTTAGTGAGGAAGCAGGCATCTACAACTGCACTATCAAGGTGGTATTATCTATCCTATCCTTTTAGATCTCACGAAGGGAAGCGGAATAGGCACAACATCAATTGCATACTTACTACAAGTAGAAACCTTTGGAACAACATTATCACTAGTGATAATTGGCATTTTCCCTTTCACCTGAGTCTTTAGATTCTCAATCTCATTTAGCAAAGAAGTTATCTTTTTATTGTGATTGTTACGTGTGACTTTGATTGAGTCATATAACTCTTTGTATGCTGTTTGATTTTTGAATTTTCAGCTTGAAAACAATCATTTTCATGTTGTAATTTATTGATGGTGTCTTGATAGTGAAAATTCTGAGAGTCTAAAGATGATGGTTTATGGGTGCCAATCACATCACTCATATTCGATTTTAATTGGGCAATTTGGTCCCTCAATTTTCGAATCGTGTTAGTATGAGCTTGAATTTTTTCATCTCGTTTGCTTAATTCAAAATATGCATCAAAATTTAGGAGCATCCAAAGATGTCTTGGCATTTGAGATTTTAATTCTTTCTTCTAAATGTTGATATTTTAATTGCAAATTAAGATTATCAACCTCTAGTTTTGACAAATGCCTGACCATGTTATCATGGTCATCGTTTTGAATTTTCTCATGCAATTTTAAATTATCCCCCTCAAGCTCAACAACACGATTCTGGGTAACATTCAATGCAATAGACAACTCATGAAATTGACAAGCAGTTAATGCAGAATCAGTAGCAGTATAAAATACATCCTGTGCAATACATCTAGCAATCAAATTCTCATTGGTGATGAGAATATTCTTTCTTTCAATCTCACTGCATTTAAGATCAATAGCATTTTGTTTCCCTATGTTTTCCATATCTTTAAACACTTCTTTCATCTCTTTTAATTCAGTTTCAAGGGTTTTTAGCATGCCCTAAAAATGTTCTTTGAGAAGTTTAAAAAATGAAAAAACCTCAGTTAAGTAGCACCGTTTTGTTTGTTCAAAGCCCCTTTCCCCTTCAGTAATTCTCATTGGTGTAATTCTCTTCTTACATGTTTTATCGAAATCAGCAAATAGTTGACAAAGAACATATATGCTAATTAGAGTTTTACATTATGTGGGAAGAGTTAACGGAACTAAGTGCATAGGTGTATTGGGTGGGTACACCGTTGCTGCAGCTATCTTTCTAAAGGTGGAGTTTTGGCTTGAAGTTCTTCGGCTTTCCTTTTTTCTAAGTCTAAGGACCAAAATATTTGTTCTGGGGTCAACTTAGTTTGAGGTACAAAAATAGCTAATCGGTTCTCCTCATAGTAATCATGGGGTTTGATTATGACTCGATTTGCTATACATTTGGGATCCTTCATTTTTTCAGCCAATCTTTCTCTATTTATTACTTCTATCTCATTACTCTCTTCAAATGATGACACATCAGGAGGGGCATGACCAGGCTTAAGCATTTCATTTCCATCATATAAGGAAGGTTGGGCTACTTTAGCACTCCTAAGGAAAGCTGATTTAGGTTCACCTACAGTCTTTTTACATTTTTATGCTTTTGAATCATTTGAGCAGTTTGTCTGGTCTGGTCTTGTGCGTACAACTTGTTTTCAATCTTATTCTTTAACGTTTTAAGTCTGGAAAAATCATTTAAGAGTTTTGTTTCTTTTTCTTTGAAATCATGTTTTAGTGTAATTACACTTTCTTGGATCTCCTGTTTTTGTTTAACAGTTTGATCAAGTTGTTTTCGTAAAGAATATAACTCCTTTTTCAATGTTTCTTCCCTTAAATTACGTTCTGTTATGAATGTACGCATTTGACTATCCATCTTCTGCTCACGTTCAGTTAGCTCAAATTTTGCATGTTGTTCATATATGGCCACCTGATCTTTATAAATATTAAGTCTAGTGGTCAAAGTGTCATCAAGGATAAACACGGTGTTCTCATGCAACTCACAAGTATTATCAACAACAGAAGATGCACTACTTGGTACAACAGACACATCGTTGTGATTCACATATTGTTCATATGGAATAACATTACTATTTCCCATATCAACAGTATCTGATTCAACAACATCTGTCTGTTGTACTTTGTTGGGAATCTTCTGTTCATCTACCATGTTATATGTTTCATAAAGCTTTAGTACCTCAGATATGATAGATGCATTGGAAGGACCAGCTTGTTGTGGTGATGAGACTGCAGAAGACAGATTAGCCATGAAGATGGTTTGAGCAGTGGGTTCCTCATCAACGTCTGAGTCAAAAGCATCGCAGTCATCAGCTTGGAAGATGTTGGGATCATTTAGTGCCAAGTCCTGAATGGTTGATCATCCACATCAGCATCAAACATGTTCCCCTCATCACCAGCAAGAAACAATAACTCTTTTTCGTTCAAAGTTGCTCCATTCTCTTGAGCTTGCATCAACAGCATCTTATCTTTGTAGTCAGAGTTCTGTGGACGCTTTGGTTGAGTGTTGTTCCTTGCTATGTGTCCTAGTCCACCACAGTTGTAACACTTGGTTTGCCTTCCCTATCCCTGATTAGCATTCCCGACTCTGTTCTGTATATTACCCCGAGCAACATTCCTTTGATTCCACATTATATCTTCCCTGAACATTCTGGATCACAACCCTTCCATCTTCCACAGTTGCTAGGTTACGTGGATTTGATGAAGTTCGAAGTTGGTTGTTGGTTTGAGGGAGTGTTGCTCTGAACTGTTGGACAAGTAGAGAAACTTGGTTGGAGAGATTATCAATCATCTTGTCAGTGTGAGAGTATCCTGAATCCAGATGGGTGTTCACAGCAGATGGTGGGTGCAAAGATGATTGGACAAATGATGTCTGATTCTGTGATGAAGAGGGATGGTGATAAACTTGATCATGTGAGGATTGATTGATCGGCTGAACATTTGAGACAAATGCAAGAGGATCATTAGATGTTGTTGGATTGAGTTTTTCCCTCAATTGACGATCATAGACAGCATGCTTTTCATGTTGTTGTAAGTAGGCATACAACTGTTCATAATTAGTCTCTCTCAATCCTTTGTTGAGCTTCACAGCAGTGACAAATCTGTCCCACTGGGTGACATGTTGTTCACAAACTTAGAATTGAGTTGGATATTTGGCATTGTCATCCTGATGATTCTCATGTCATTCACAAGCTTGTGAAATCTTACATAATAGTCAGTGATGTTTTCTCCAGGATTCATCTTGAAGTGTTCAAACTCATCATACAACTGAGATTCACGATCTTCTTTGGTCAGTTCAGATCCAGCCAGAAGCATTTTGACATTGTCCCAAACAGCTTTGGCTTCAGTGTTGAAGTTTATAAGCTTGTAAACATCTTTGGGAAGCCCTTGAATCACAATATTAGAAGCTTTAATGTCTGCATCATATGTTCTTCTCCTCCTCATTAAGATTCGTTGTAATTACGTGGCCTGTCGATTCCAAAAGTGACAGTTCCATCCTCAGCGGTAGTGACAGCATCTCTAGTGGTGCCCATTTGAAAAGGTCCTTCATCAATGGATTTAAGAATGTTAACACCATTCTCTTTTCCCAAGCAATAAAGTCGTATTCTTTGTGCCCATGATTCATAATCCGTCCTATCAAGCATAGGAGGGCGGGTATCGGACCGGCAGCTTGAATGTCATCAGAAGAAGTGCTTGCCATGATGTAAACTTGCACGGGATTTTACAACTCTATGATTTAAACCGAGAAATAGATTCTTTCGCGCATTTTACAAAAATCAAGAAAAAACCGTGATTTGATTACTTGAATGTGTTATGATGAAAGTTTGGATCGATAATGATTAGTGATTGTATGTTAGGATTGGTGATTGTTTGTTGGACTTTAATTTGGTTTGATTGGAATAAGTTTACGTTATGAGTTAAGCAAGTGGCAAACCGCAGACAAAAACTCAAACCGCAACCTAAGAAATAGTACAAAACGCAACAACCAAGACGCAAGGTCAAACCGAAACTATCTTGATCAAAACGCAAGACCAAACCTCAAGTACCAAACCGCAACCTGGGTTAGACAAACCGCAATAGAACCAAAACACAAGGTCAAGGTCAAATCGCAACACGTCAAAACGCAAACAGTGAAATCGCAACCACTCAAACCTCAGCCAGTCAAACCGCAATCCGCAATAGAACCAAAATGCAAGGTCAAGGTCAAATCGCAACACGTCAAAACGCAAACAGTGAAATCGTAACCACTCAAACCGCAACCAGTCAAACCGCAATCAGTCAAACCACAAAGGATAAAAGGTCGATTTCCCTGCGTTTTGTCTTTTTCCCTATTTGGATACAAACCAAACCGCAATCCCGAAATTCACCAAACCGCAGTCTGATACTTCCAAAACTACCTCAAACTGCAAACAAGAAACAACCTTCGAGATTCAAACCACAATCAAGAAAAACCCTTGAATCTTCCAATAACTAACACCAACAAAACTGTACGTTATCAAGAAGGATGCAAGATAGTTTTGTGAACACAAAAGTACACGATTTAAATACTTTTAACCACAAACAAGGCTCAAGCAAGGATTTTCTTTGTTATTTGAGTCGAACCAAAAACAATAAGAAAAAAAAACACCAAGAATGATCCACAAATCCGAACACACAATCAATCTAACCTAACCAAGGCTCTTGATACCAATTGTAACAAGTCAAAAACACATAACACACTCAAGATTGAGCTTTGGGCCGTGGGTTTTAGAGAGAGAAAGAGAGGAGAAGGAAACTTCTAGTGAGAGAAAGTTCAATGTATTAGCTTTGTTGCAAATGAAGTTCCAACCCTTCCCATAGGTGGGAAGGGATATATATAGTTCTTACAAAATGCCCCTACACGGGCTATGGACCGGGCTGACAGTGGGTAAAGACCCGACCCGACTCCATGGCGAAATGATATCTAAACTAATATGATTAACCTACGAGCTACTTAATGCTAATCCATACTAGGGGTGACCAAGTCTTTCATGTGAATATTTATATTCCTAACATTATTCACCTGCACCACACCAAGCACTCTAATAAATATGATTTCCATACATGTTCTCATTGGTACCTTCATTTGATTGTTCAACAACCAAAGGCAAATCATACACGTGCTAATCTATGTTTGAAAACATAATGCAGTGTTTGTAGTATTATATATCATGATTAGACGTTTGCGTTATGAGTTATTATTATCGAATTTGTGTATTTTGAGGTATAGCATGCTTTAAAATAAAATGTTCGTTGTAAAATAATTTTGTGACGAAAATAACATATTACTCACTCTCACTGTCTCAAAATAAGTTGTAACACCCCCAAAATCATAATATTCGCGGAAGCATACAGTTTGGGGCGTTACAGAAAAGATAATCACAACACAAGATATAGGGAACGGATTAAAAATCCGTCTTAAAATATATTACATAAATTGAGTCTTGTAATATTACATAAAATCCATTTTGATGAAAGTGAAGCCCATTAAAATTATAAAGGTCCAGATGTCAGAGTAAACGCATTAAAAACATTTCCATCATTTATTGTGACCGACGCCATGCACTGCACCGGCTAAACGTACCTCAGTTTCCTGAGAAAAACATGCTAAAAGTCAGCTAACGCTGGTGAGTTCATAGGTTTAAATAAATAGCACACATGGACCAATAGCAATATCATAAAAACAAATCAGCAGATACACACTATCAGTAATGCAAACACTAAGCCTCATCATACTGAAACTAAGACAATGCAGCATGACTAGCGTTAGCAAAATAAATAAGGGTGCCCGCGAGTGTTAATCCCTAGACACCCGGCTAAAAACCCGAATGGTATACGTTCGCCTTGGCTATGCCGAGCCAACCGAACGGGGACGTCACTCCCAATAGATCTATTTATAACAACCGGCTTCCCATCAGGAATTAACGGCAGATGATAGTGGACACAAAATGGGATTTTGTAAACTTAGGTTTCTGCATACTAGTGTGATCTTAAAAGCAACATCAATTCTGGTCCATGAAAACAGTTTTGCATGTTTCTCACCCCAAGCTTATAAAACCAAAATCGTATAAAAATATGGGGCTATAAACTCACCTTTCAAATACAGCAATTCAGCAATCAATCAAAATAATGCAACCGCGCCAATCAGCACCCTAAATTAGTACGGTAAGTCTTAGCAAAACGTTCGTGTCTTAAATGTCTTTATTTTATTTGAAAAGTTTTACGTTTGACTTGTGCTCGTGTATTTCTTGCTTGCTGTGTGGTAAAGTATATTTCGAAACAATTTATTTTCCTAACTCTTTGGGGGTAGCTCATGGTGAAAGTGCATGGTGGGAATACGTAACGGAACATCCGTGCTAGTATTCGCGATTTAATGTGCAAGTGTTATATATATATATATATATATATATATATATACTCATACTTTACATATATATATATATATATATATATATATATATATATATATATATATATATATATATATATATATATATATATATATATATATATATATATATATATATATATATGTACCTTATAAATTTATTTCTCATATATTGAATTATGAAGATCGATTTAATACGTTTTTGAAGAATGGTTAATAAAATATAGTTAGCGAAAAATCATTGTGTTTGAAAACATCGTTTATTATTTACATTATAAGAAAACATGTTTTTTTAAGTAATTCCATAAAGTTTTCTTAAGTTAAGCGTTTTCACAAAAATATTCTAAGTGTTGGATTTTTAGAAAATTTGGGCATGACCCATTCGTTTATACAACGTTTCCATTTATCTCACGTGTT
This sequence comes from Artemisia tridentata subsp. tridentata, assembly GCA_021014915.2. Taxonomy (NCBI): domain Eukaryota; kingdom Viridiplantae; phylum Streptophyta; class Magnoliopsida; order Asterales; family Asteraceae; genus Artemisia; species Artemisia tridentata. The sequence continues at coordinate 259,581,328 of CP139505.1, forward strand.
GCAAACTTTACTTCAAATACTTCGCTAACTAGTTATAAGTGCAAAATACTTTTAGTGACATGTCAAATGTCGTGAATATATATTCATCGTTATTTTGTTCGTTATCTTCACTTTTAAGTATTATCACTAAATTTCGACACGAAGTCAATATTTCTTCAAAAAGTCAACAAAAGTCAATCTCAATATCATTTTAGTAAAAATGTCAATTTTTACCCTTTCGGAGACTAAGCGTCTCAAAACAAGTCCAAAAATAATTATCGTTATATTTATCGTTTCGTTAAACATTTATAACCACGGCGAGTCGGAAAATATTCCAAAAATCAATTTCGTCATTTTATTTGCTTATTGGGCCGAACACTTATCAAAAAGCCCAATAACTTCATTTTAGTCCAAAACACATTTTTAGTTATATCGTATATATCGACACGTTACTAAAAATCATTTTACTCGCTCATTGGGTCCGTTTGGTCAAAAAGTCAAAACATCAAAAATGTCCATGGGCTTCGGCCCAACAGTAAAATCGTGAGCTTTTTGGCCCAAAAAGCCATTTAGTCCAATTTGTATTTATTTGGTACTTATTAGTTATTTTTAGTTACCAAACATACTTTTTACTTATCAAATAAGCTCTAATATATAAGCTCTTTAGTCAAAAAGTCAACCTTGACCATATTACTGTTCATTCGAACCATTTAATGCACCTCAACTTATTTTCACCTTTTAACTAATTATTTTTAGTAACTTATAACTTATTAAATATGCCAAACTAAATAAGCACTTCACTATATTTTTCCACCTTTTCACTATTTGAGCCAAAATTTTATATTTTTCAAAACCCCAATAATCTTTTATTTTTATGACTAGTCGAAACATATATATGACCTCAAAACCAATATAGTGCTTAATCTTGTGCAAAAACCATAACTAATGTTTGTATCATCAAACTAACACCATATGTAACAAGATTTACCACACAAGCAAGAAATCTACAAACTAACTCATGAACATCATAAAAGTCGAGCACTATATAACCAAGATCAAACTCTAGCTTTTTCCATATTATCAAAACATACACATTTAACACTTTTAAACATCATTAGACACCAAATGAACAAGAGATTAACAAGATTAGAAAAGTTTTATGAATTCTTACAAATCTTGATGTTTTAACGTGGGGTATGTAGCCAAGAACAACCCAAAGCTTCACCAAATTTACCTAAACCAAGCTCCAAATGACCCAAAAACCTTGATTATGAACCTTGATTATCTTGAACTTTGGAGAAAATTTTGGAATGGTGAAGAAGAACTGTGGATCGTGGGTTATGTTTAAGAAAATGATCTAGGAAAGTTTTTCTAGCTAATATGGAATCTTAAAAGGTGTAGCACCAAAAATGGCAAAGTGTAGATTATGTAAAGATTATGTGAAGATTTATAAGTGAACCTTTGTCATGTAGTGGTGGAGTAAACTACTATGGCCGGTTTTAGGTGTATAATGGGGAGGGTAAAATTTATTTTTACTCCGCGTTGGTGTATCGTGTGTCGGTTAGAGCTTAAATGTTACCGTAAAGTCCTGGTTTGACGTTTTTAGACACGATTACGTAAAATAAATTTTTTAATCACGTTTTTGTCAGAAATATAATAAAATGTCATTACTGACTCAAAACATATTTATTTGACTATTACCATGTGTACTGTGCTGTCGGTACGCGCGTGCGGTTGTTTTTCAGAAAAATGCGAGAAAGCTCTCAATTAATTTTAATACTTGTCAGTAACTATCAGAAATGTGATAATTTAACTTTACTGACAAAAATAAACTTTTCTGCAGTGACTGTAAGCTACAGTATACTGGGACAGCTCCCGAATATGCTCAGAAATACTCAGAAACATGCAAATGCGCATAGAAATGCTTAGCTTAAAAATAATTAGTACTCATATAATATTAATTAACAACGTGAAAATTACCATTTGTCACATAAATGTCCATTCATTATTTATGATTGTCTTAAATTAAATGTCTACAATGTGTAACTGTTAGAATATGACATTTCTACTTCTCACTTTTGTCCTTATAAGTACAGGGACTGTTTATGTTAATTCTTATATCTGTTTTGCACTGTAGCTAAAACAAGTGTTGTGCCAGATTGATAAATATAGAAGTGCAGGGACTGCTTTGGTCAAGGCTGAAGACTTTATGTCTATATAAAGAGAGATCGGGCACTGTTCATGATTATCAAACCCTAGATATAATATCATACTCGCTCATTGATAATAAATCAATCACTGGTTTCATTGTATTATTGTTCTTGTTTCACTATTCTGGTGAACAAGTGTCGTTGCTGTTATTGATCAAATAAGAAGTTGTTATTCTTTTGTTAAGTTGTTCTGATTATACTTTTCTACATGGTATTAGAGCGCAAGTTGCTCTGATTACTATTGTTGTGGGTATTTATTATGGTGGTTCTACGGTGGTTCTTTCTCGATTGAGTTAGGGTTTCATCGATTAGGGTTTCATCAATTTTTAAGTTTGATCGATCTGGTGTTTCTGGAACGTTTAGGGTTTCGATTCATTAGTTTTATTGGTCGGATTTGTTAGATTTGTGGTTGGATTGGGTTGAATTTGGCAGATCTGATTCTGATCTAAGATTAGGGTTTCATCTCAAACTCTAATTTTTGGGGATTTTCTGTTCTTCATCTTCCGCTGCTTCTATATCACTGTATTGTTCTCTTTTTCTACCTGATCTTGGTAGAATCAAGACAGCTTTGTGTGTTTGAAATTATCTAGTTGGTTTCTTCGTTTTCTTTTTTTTTTTTTTAATTAGAAGATTGTTTTTAAAAGTTTAATATGGCTGGTGGTGATGATGCTTCCTCTTCTGGGGGAAGTAATACGGTTAGTGAAGCTAGTAAATTGATTTTTGGTGATGAACTTTTTCTACACCCTAATGATACTAATGACACTCCTATTATTCCTATAAAACTAAGTGGTATTGAAAATTATAATATCTGGAGTATCTCCATGACTATTGCCTTACAGAATAAGAACAAACTTGGTTTTATTAATGGAAAATCCATTAGACCAACTGATAATTCTTTGGCTAATCAATGGGGTATGTGTAATTCTGTTGTGCTTTCTTGGATCCTTGGGTCTGTCTCACAAGAGCTTTATATGGGGCAAATCTTTTCCAAAAATCCTAAGGATGTGTGGGATGAACTCAAGGAAACTTATGATAAAGTGAATGGTAGTGTCATATTCAATTTATATCATCAAACTAATTCACTTAGACAAAATGGTTCTACTGTTTATGACTATTATCAGAAACTAAACTCTTTGTGGAAAAAGTATGATGCTATGGTTAAACTTCCTAATTGCACTTGTGCTGGTGCAAAAGATTTAAAAAATCATAATTAGTTAATCAGATTAATGCAATTTTTGATGGGACTTGATGATGCTATATGACACTTAGAAGTAATATTCTGACTAATGAGCCATTACCAGATGTTAAAACTACTTTTTCTTTAATTGTTAGAGAAGAATCTCATAAAAAGTCAGTTTTAACTAATGTATCTTCTAAAAGTCATATATCTTCTTTTGCCTCAAAATCTGTGGATAACATGCCTGTTGTTGATAACAGGCCTAGAATTCTTAAAAATCCTTCTGTTACTTGTGAGAACTGTGGTTACACAAGACACACAATTGACAGATGCTTGAAAATTATTGGTTATCCTGACAGTTTTAATAAGAAAAAACCTGCCAATAAAAAGCCTTTCAATAGTAATTCAGTTGTCAATGGTAATGGTAGTAGTGCTAGTTCTCAGAATAATGCTTCCTTACCATTTACTCCTGAACAAGTTATGAAACTTATGAGTCTTATCAGTGATAAAATAGGCTCTAGCACTGTTCAGGCTAATATGTCAGGTATTACATTTATGTCCCTCTTAAGTAGATTTAAAACTTTTGAGGAATTTAAAAAATGAATTATAGATTCTGGTGCTAATCAACATATGGTTCTTTATGAGGATCTTCTTGATTCTGTTGTTGATATTAGTGATTTAAATCTTACAGTTGAACATCATAATGGTAGTTTTGCTAAAATTAAAAAAGTTAGAAATCTTAAACTTAATGATAACATCGCTTTCTATGATGTGTTGTTAGTACCAGAATACTCTGTTAATCTTATTTCTGTTTATAAACTTGCTAGAGATAGCAAGTTGTTTATTGGATTTGATGAAAACAAATGTTATATTCATGACTTGGGCAACATGACAAGCATTGGGACTGGTAGTCAGTCTGATAGCTTATATTTTTTTGATGACAAAAGTTTTAATGGTAATAAAACTGGAAATAAATCTTTTTCATGTTCTTTATCTAAATATACTTGGCATCACAGACTTGGTCATCCTGCTGACCAAGTCTTAAACATGCTTAGTAAATATCTAAACATTAATAATAATGAGGCTTTTCCACCTTGTGAAATTTGTCACAAGGCTTAACAAACTAGAGAGCCATTTCCTATTAGTGATCATAAGACTATTAATATTGGAGATGTTGTACATCTTGATGTCTGGGGTCCTTATAGGATCACCAGCAGGGATGGCTTTAGGTTTTTTCTCACAATTGTTGATGATGTGTCTAGGGCTGTTTGGGTTTATTTGTAAAAAACAAGTCTGAAGTTGGTCAATACATCATATCTTTCTATAACATGTTGCAAACTCAGTTTAATGTTAATGTTAAAGTTTTTCGGAGTGATAATGGGACTGAGTTTGTAAATCATACTCTTCAAAGTTTTTTTTATTCAAAAGGTGTCTTGCATCAAACTTCCTGTTCTTATACACCATATCAAAATGGTGTAACAGAAAGGAAGCACAGACACCTGTTGAATGTAGCTAGGTCTCTTCTTTTTCAGGGAGGAATTCCTCTATATTTCTGGACTGATTGTATTCTTACTACTGCTCATTTAATCAATAGACTTCATTCTTCTGTTCTTAAAGGTAAATCTCCTTATGAAGTTCTTTTTGGTTTCAAGCCTTTTTTAAATAATCTGATATATTTTGGTAGTCTTTGCTTTGCAACCATTCTTAAAAACTTAGATAAGCTTAGTAGCAGAGCCATAAAAAGTGTTTTCATTGGCTATGCTACAGGGAAAAAAAAGGCTTATAAACTTTTGTCTTTGGAAGATAAACTTGTGTTTTATTCCAGAGATGTAAGATTTTATGGAAATATCTTTCCTTATAAAATGAATAAATCTGAAGATGTTTTACAAATTGATTGTGGAGGTACTACACGTAAACTTTTTTGATACTCCTTATACTTCTCATAATCTATCATGTTAGTGCAAATATTACGATATTTAATCTATATAGTATCGTCTGTTTTGATTGATGACAAACATGTAACTTGATACATAACGTAAAATGTACAAGTTACTCGTAATCATATTTTGTCTCAATATACATTCAACACCTCTCGACGTCTCAAGTCCTCGTATGCTTCAACACAGGTTCTTACATGTTTGTTATGTGGCATTATGATCAAACCCCTTAACAAATCATTTAGAATGTTTAAAATACATTTAGAGTCATTAAGTATTTTAAAAGGTTAACCATTCTATTTCGAACCTCATTTTACATTTTGCATATACAAGTATTTTTACTCATACATCATGCTTCCTAAGTTGTATTCATGTCAAAATATAAAAAGTGTCACATTAGGTGTAAAAGTGCACTTTAGGTGTCAAAATAGGATAAGTGCACTATAGGTGTCAAAATAAGACAAATGTGTTTACATACTTCTAAAAATGATGTTTATGACATAATAACTTAAGTCCTATAATAGCATAAGTAGTTTAACATTTTTAGTAACACATAAACTAACATGGTACAACTTGTTAAACATATATTAACTAGTTAAGTAATACATTTTACAAACAAACTTTTGTTTACATTTTAATCAAAATGAAAATGGTTTTATTACCTCATGCATAGTGTCATCAAAATCTTGAAAGATCACAAATGATATCTTGGAAAGATTGTGTAAATATTTTGGAAAGATTTGAAACAAGATTTGCAAAGATTTTGGAAATCTTAGAAAATATCTTTGTAGGATACTAGTAAGATCATGTATATATTTTGGTTAGATTTGATAAAAGATTTTGAAGATTTTCTGTCAGGTCCCCACGGAACCAAATGCATACACGGACGGAACCCTTGTTTTGGTTCTGTCTGATCCGTGGGTTGCTGAGCGTGTTGGCTATAAATAGTAGCCTATTGTTTACTCATTTTTATACCATTTGAACCTACATTCTTTCTACCCTTTGGCATACATTTAGATCAGTAGATAACAATGTAGTAACATACATTAATCACCCTTATCATCATGATCATAATGCTTCAAAACTTTCATTATGTTGTAAGCATACTCCCGAAATGATCCTGTGAAGCAAGCTCAGAGATCTTGAGTCATCATCCACCACAAGCATACATATATGAAGATCTATCACAACAAGCTTAGGGAACTTGTAATCTTCATCCATTAAAGGCTTTCTATCAATGGAAGTTCATTTAGATTAGTCATTCATATCCATTAGACATTTGTGTCATGGATCGTCATTGTAAACATCATTGTATCATCACAATCTATTCACCAAACTAGATTAGATGATTTATGTGTTTGTGCCATAAAACACAAGGTTTTTATGTTGGGCCATAAAACATAACGGGAGTGGTTGTACCTTTATAAAAGAACTCGATATCTAGCTTACTGTCGGAAATATTGTATAGGCGACGTTAGGTTGGTTCTACCTCGAACTAGAACCCGTTATTTAGCTTTGTATCGGAAAAAGTGTAAGCGACGTTTGTAAAGGTTTTCTCCGCCGAGAAAGGGAGCTTCTTGATTTTGTGAAGTAACTCTCGAGTTGGGTACTCGGGGAGTGGAGTAGGGCGGAGAGGAGATCCGTGAACGAACCACTATAAATACTCGTGTCCGGTGTGCACTTTCATTTTACTTACAGCTTTAATTTTATACTTGCATTATATTATTGCTTGTGTTGTGACTTGATGCTTATGCTTGTGCGATGTAGCAATCTGTAGAATTCCCAAGTCATTAGTCAGCGTTAATCTAGTATTAACCCATCATTACTGTTCACTTAACCATTTTTACGAGCAAAATTTGAAAATTTTGTTAATTGCATATCTATAATTCAAACGCTGTTACATTATTCATGATACTTCGGAACGAGCTCACACGCAGACCACAACGAATCAAACACACTCATTTTAAACCAAACGGATCCTTATACTATTCCTGGCCCAAGTTTGTGGCCTGATACTATTCACAAGCCCAACCCAACACTTATAAGTTTTAATACTTCTAATATCTCACTCGGCTAACTCATATATACTTAGCCTTGATTTCTCTTGAATTCGACACATAAGATATGATACATTTTGCATCCCTCTAATCTCCATGCACCAAATAAACAGGATGTCGACTCTCACACTCTCATTCGAACATTTCATTGCTAAACGAGACCCAAATCTAATCACTCTCGACACCTGTACAAAACCATTCCATATTAACCCAAATTTATCCAAATCAATCCAAACTTATTTCACCTAGGTCTTTTGATTTTCTAAGACCAAATATGAGTCCAAGAGATCATTTTCCCACTTTCTTATACAATATTGCACGTTAGAATATTGTTTTGAACACTTTGGCATGTCGACATGCACATATACATGCCACTCGATACATATAACCACTCTTACACACAAGACTTTCCTAGCAAATTATATTCTCTATGTCTCATTATCTTCACTGCCATAATCGAATGAAATCTCCCCATGTGCTTAAAATATATATGTCGACACATATTTATATATACTACTCGATGCACAAAACAAAACCTACACTCAAACCCTCCCTCAAAAGTCCTTAGTACTCGAGTAAATCTCAACAAATCTCTGCCATTTGCTGTACAATAAACTTGGACTTTTAAAAATACACTATATGATATTATATACATGTGTATGTATACGTATAACCCACACACCCTTTTCTCCTTTCACACTTAGCATTTTTCACACCCAATTTCCTATAGTTTCTTACTTGCCGAGAGTACTCAAAGAAGCCAGGACTTTTCTCCTATTGTTCGAGTCCATTTCAAGTCGAATTCATTGCATTCAAAGCCTTTGTGATCGATCCTAACGTGTTACGCGAGTTCTATCCGAGTTCTAGTTCTTATTAACGTGTACTCACCACCTTTTAAGGTGTTGTAAGTCCTTCAACTCATTTTCCATTCTTCCTTATGGTTTTTATCATTTCATGCACCATATATAATTTATATCGATCGTATTATACTTTGTACGCATTTTTCATGCTTCTTATATTTATTTTCGTTGCACCTTCGACCTCCTATATCCAAGGATGGCCAATAATCAAGATACATCATCACTCGACACTCACATACTCATTTTAAGACATATCAACCTCATTTTATTCCCATGTTGGATCATATAATTATATAACACATTAAAAGTTATATTTCATTTTCGGACAACTCACTTTACTCGGATAGAAAGGGCCTTTTAAAATCAAATACGCACCACAACACCTTGTTTTCAATACTTCGACCTAATACTCCATATACTCAAAAAATAAGCTGATGAGATAAGCTTCCATTATAAGCTCATATAAGCCCTTTTTAAACCCTCAACTGATCGCTATTAAAAACTGATCGAAACCCTTTATTTTTATACGCGTCGGCTTTTAAGCCCAATAAGCGAATTTTAAGCAATCTGTATAAGCTGTTTTAATAAGCTCGATTATTATATTTTTATAACCTTTAAAATAAGCCCAAAACCAGGCCCACTTGGCTTCTAAACCCAACGGATCAAAAATCCTTAATGGGCCTTTGTTTAAATCGTTAAGGCCCATTAAGCATAAAATAAGCACTTTTGGTGAATAAGCAGTTGGATAAGACTTGAATAAGCTTTTTAAAGTTATTAAAACTTTCAGAAATCATTTCACCTTATTTTTGTGATTTTTGGACTTGTTTTGCAAAATATTTCACTTATCGGGTTAATTGTGTACATTTCACAAAATTAAGTTCTAAACTGCCAAATTAGTATCTTAAGGGTAGAAATGGATTAAAATTAACTAGAAACCATAAAATGTCATATTTGAAACCTTTTGGACTAATAATGTAATTAAAACCTAACCAGGGACTAACGGTGCAAATGTTTCACCGTTAGGGTTAAAAGTGTAAACTTCATAAAACTTCCAGGGCTAAATAGTAAATTATTATACAATTACATGAATTACTTTTATACATTTGTTCATTTATTTAAACAAATGTTACGTTTATATTTACGTAACGTAACTTTTAACGAATAAACGTAACTTATTATTCACCAACTTTTGAAGAGACGATATTTACTGATTCAATAAACATAAAAACAGATTATATTGTATATAATATTATTTTTGAACTTTAAGCATTTTAAGCATATCAAGTCGATTCTCGTCATGATCCAATTCGTTATCCGATATTCTTTCACAATCATTATTCACATCCTGTCAATCTTAAACCATCGAAATCTCAGACTTCCCTTTTATTCAAGTCGTGTGTTGGACCGTTCCCATGATACTTTTGACATAACAATACATTGACTTTTACAGCTAAGGTGAGTCGTAGTCCCACTCTTACTCTTTTATATTCATTTTAAACTACTTGGGGGAGATTCATGCTTAAATTACTTTACTCGTTTATCAAATACATTTTGCATTGGTATGAAGTTCTCTATTACATTTTGCATTGTGATGCAAGTACTCAAACATTTATGATACGATACGCTTTTATACTTTTTAGACATGATTTGTAGTTTTATTACGATATATGCCCTTAATGTGTCAAACTATTCATATTCATAGCAATGTTTAACTTCTTTGGAAGAAGCCGTTGGAGAGGTATTGATAGTAACTATCGGGCTGACGCCCCCACCCTTTGTCCAAAGTTCGAGGCATTGGGTGAATATAATCCAGGATACACATGATACATTATTCGCAGTCAGTAGGTTCAGTTTGCTGCTATTCATTACATTAAGTCCCTTGTATATCGTATACACATCTGTCTTAATCATACTATAGCAGTGGGTTGTAAACACACAGGTTGCAAGTCTTGTATGGGCGGGACTTGGGACTGAGTGGATTTACAATGTCTTTGCAGTGGAAATTTATTCATCATACTTTAGCAGTAGGGTTGTAGACACACAGGTTGCAAGTCTTGTATGGGTGGGGCTTGGGACTGAGTGGATTTACAAGGCCTTTGCTGTGAAATCTTTATTCAAATGCTTTATAGTCTAACTAAGCTCTATGAACTCACCAACCGTTGGTTGACACTTTTTAGCATGTTTATCTCAGGTTAATAAGGCGATAGTGGATGCATGGATTCTAGAGTCATTTGCATACTTGGAGACTTTTATCTTTATCATTACCATTCGATACATCTTGAAAATATCTATGTAACCTTATACTTTGAATCTCTTGTTTAACTCTGATTTTAATAATTCGAATGATAATATTCAAAACGTCTCATTTAGAGGTCGTTTTCTATACCTTAATCTATATTTTGAAGTAATACCCCCTTGACAAATACTGTTCCGCTACGGTAATTTGGGGGTGTTACAGATTCGTATCAGAGCCTTGATTATAGAGAACTAGGTTACATTTAGTGCCTAGACTATAACTACTATATACATTGAGACTCTCATCCCTATCGCCTTGCATATGTAGAGCTTTTTCCGTTATTATCCACGCGGTTGGATGTTATAGTATTTGTACCAATAGGGAAATCTCAGAATTTAGTCGAGTCATCAAAAGTGTGGAGCTCAGTGATAACCGGCTATTCCACTTGATCTTGTGACAGTTCTTGTTTGATGAGACATGGGATTAAGTTAAATAAAGGTTATCACTTAGCTGCATAAATTTGATGAATTTGCTCGAGGATTTTCGAGAGATAATCACCCTACACCTTCACCATTTAAGTAACGTCGAGATATGTGTGCTTGGTGATATGTACACGTGTGAAAGGAGGCAATTATAATTATGGTGGCCAACATAATTATAAATGCATCACAACTCACGTGGACATATGTAACCATGCGTACGTTAATCGGCATTGACACCCTTTAGGATAACAGCTAGTGACAGGGTTTTGTGAGAACGTTAAGTATAGATTGATAAGTCAACAGTTTCCCTCATCTCTGACGTTCGCTAAATGTCCTTCCATGTAGAGACAATAGAATCAAGGAGATCAGCCCACAACACTAACCGAGGAGGTGCAACACTAAGGGGTGGAAGGACTAGTGAACGTGGAGGTAGAGGAGGTGGTCGCGGCATTGGTAACAACGATAACAACGACGGTGGAAATCCTGATTTTGCCGCCGATCATCGTTCATAAGCTTCAAAACTTGCTTCCTACTATTATCACCCAGGTTGGCAATCATATCAACAACTCGGGAAACCATGGAAGCAGAAATGATGACACCAATGGTATAGGTGGGAATGATACTAACAACCACACAACTGGATGCACGTATAAGGAATTTACGGCATGCAAGCCAATGGAGTTTGACGGTAAAGGAGGTGCGTTGGAGTATACCCGCTGGATTAAAAAAATGGAGTCAGTGATCGACATTAGTAGTTGTGGAACACATCAGAAGGTGAAGTATTCTGCATGCTCGCTATCAGGAAAGGCATTAACTTGGTGGAACACATAGATTCAAGCTAGGGGCAGAGAAGCAGCTGTAGGTATGACATGGGACGACTTCAAGGCACTACTGAAAGAGGAATACTGTCCGGACAATGAAATGCAAAAACTGGAAGGTGAACTCTGGCATCACACTATGATAGGGGCTGGTCATGCAGCCTACACAGATCGATTTCATGAGTTAGCAAAACTAGTTTCCTCATCTGGTTACCCCTGAATCAAAAAGGATCGAGAGGTACATCTACGGTCTTGTCCCCGAAATTCGTGGAACTGTGAAAGCAACTGAGCTGTCTATAATTCAGAGTGCAATACTAAGAGCAAGGACTCTAACAGATGAGATGATTAGGACTAGAACTTTAAAGAGCGGTGATAAAAGGAAATGGGCAAATGAGTCAGACAAACAGATGGTCCCCATGATTGACAACAAGAAAACAAGAACCTTTATGGCCACTGGAACTGGTCAGAGAGGATATACAGGTCCACATCCTAAGTGTACTAAATGTGCTTTTCATCACCCGGGGTCTGTACCCTGCCGTGAGTGTACAAACTACAATCAGTTGGGCCATTATACGAATCATTGTAAAGCACCACGGAATGCAGGCAACATAAGAAATAATCAAAGGACGTGCTATGAATGTAATAGCCCGGATCACCTCAAGAATACGTGTCCTAGGTTGAATAGAGCACCTGGACAAAGACAAGGAAATCTAGCTTTAGCCATTGAAAGAAATAACCCAAACCCTTGAGTCCATCTCAGTCCACCTCGCGGTAGAGCATTCTATTTGGGTCATTTGGGTGCAGATAACGAATAATGGGTACGTTTTCCCTAGACAAGTAGTATTCTACCCTAGATACGTAAGTTTTTGCTTAACTACGTTAAACTTTACACATCGACTATTCATTAGCATCTTTCAACAGATAACACAGACTGAATCTCGGGACGAGATTCAAGATAAGGGGTAGGTACTGTAGCAACCTATAGAATTCCCTAGTCATTAGTCAGCGTTAATCCAGTATTAACCCATCATTACTATTCACTTAACCATTTTTACGAGCAAAATTTGAAAATTTTGTTTATTACATATCTATAATTCAAACGTTGTTACGTTATTCATGATACTTCGGAACGAGCTCACACGCGGACCACAATGAATCAAACACACTCATTTTAAACCAAACAAATCCTTATACTATTCCTGGCCCAAGTTTGTGGCCTGATACTATTCACAAGCCCAACCCAACACTTATAAGTTTTAATACTTCTATTATCTCACTCGGCTAACTCATATATACTTGGCCTCGATTTCTCTTGAATTCGACACATAAGATATGATACATTTTGCATCCCTCGAATCTCCATGCACCAAATAAACAGGATGTCGACTCTCACACTCTCATTCGAACATTTCATTGCTAAACGAGACCCAAAGCTAATCACTCCCGACACTTGTACAAAACCATTCCATATTAACCCAAATTTATCCAAATCGATCCAAACTTATTTCACCTAGGTATTTTGATTTTCTAAGATCAAATATGAGTCCAAGAGATCATTTTCCCACTTTCTTATACAATATTGCAAGTTAGAATATTGTTTTGGACACTTTGGCATGTCGACATGCACATATACATGCCACTCGATACATATAACCACTCTTACACACAAGACTTTCCTTGCAAATTATATTCTCTATGTCTCCTTTTCTTCACTGCCATAATCGAATGAAATCTCCCCATGTGCTTAAAATATATTGTCGACACATATTTATATATACTACTCGATGCACAAAACCAAACCTACACTCAAACCCTCCCTCAAAAGTCCCTAGTACTCAAGTAAATCTCAACAAATCTCTGCCATTTCCTATACAATCAACTTGGACTTTTAAAAATACACTATATGATATTATATACATGTGTATGTATACGTATAACCCACACACCCTTTTCTCCTTTTCACACTTAGCATTTTTCACACCCAATTTCCTCTAGTTTCTTACTGCCGAGAGTACTCAAAGAAGCCATGACTTTTCTCCCATTGTTCGAGTCCATTTCAAGTCGAAATCATTGCATTCGAAGCCTTTGTGATCGATCCTAACGTGTTACGCGAGTTCTATCCGAGTTCTAGTTCTTATTAACGTATACTCGCCACCTTTAAAGGTGTCGTAAGTCCTTCAACTCATTTTCCATTCTTCCTTATGGTTTTTATCATTTCATGCACCATATATAATTTATATCGATCTTATTATACTTTGTACGCATTTTTCATGCTTCATATATTTATTTTCGTTGCACCTTCGACCTCCTATATCCAAGGATGGCTAATAATCAAGATACATCATCACTCAACACTCACATACTCATTTTAAGACATATCGAACCTCATTTTATTCCCATGTTGGATTCTGTAATTATATAACACATTAAAAGTTATATTTCATTTTCGGACAACTCACTTTACTCGGATACAAAGGGCCTTTTAAAATCAAATACGCACTCACAACACCTTGTTTTTAATACTCGACCTAATACTCCATATACTCAACAAATAAGCTGATGAGATAGGCTTCCATTATAAGCTCATATAAGCCCTTTTTAAACCCTCAACTGATCGCTATTAAAAACTTAACGAAATGCTTTATTTTTATACACGTGGGCTTTTAAGCCCAATAAGCGAATTTTAAGCAATTTGTATAAGTTGTTGTAATAAGATCGATTATTATGTTTTAATAATCTTAAAATAAGCCCAAAACCAGGCCCACTTGGCTTCTAAACCCAACGGATCAAAAATCCTTAATAGGCCTTTGTTTAAATTGTTAAGGCCCATTAAGCATAAAATAAGCACTTTTGGTGAATAAACAGTTGGATAAGACTTGAATAAGCTTTTTAAAGTTATTAAAACTTTCAAAAATCATTTCACCTTATTTTTGTGATTTTGGGACTTGTTTTGCAAAATATTTCACTTATCGGGTTAAATGTGTACATTTCACAAAATTAAATTCTAAACTGCCAAATCAGTATCTTAAGGATAGAAATGGATTAAACATTAACTAGAAACCTTAAAATGTCATATTTGAAACCTTTTGGACTAATAATATAATTAAAAGCTAACCAAGGACTAACGGTGCAAATGTTTCACCGTTAGGGTTAAAAGTGTAAACTTCATAAAACTTCCAAGACTAAACAGTAAAGTATTTCTTTATACAATTACATGAATTGTTTTATACATTTGTTCTTAAAATCCATTTTTCGTCACATACACTTTATTTATTTAACAAATGTTACGTTTATATTTACATAACGTAACTTTTAACGAATAAACGTAACTTATCATCCACCAACTTTTGAAGAGACGATATTTACTGATTCAATAAACATAAAAACATGATAATATTGTATATAATATTATTTTTGAACTTTAAGCATTTTAAGCATATCAAGTCATTCTCGTCAAGATCCAATTCGTTGTCCGATATTCTTTCACAATCATTATTCACATCCTGTCAATCTTAAACCCTTGAAATCTCAGACTTCCTTTTTATTCAGGTCGTGTGTTAGAGCCGTTCCTATGATACTTTTGACATAACAATACTTTGACTTTTACAGCTAAGGTGAGTCGTAGCCCCACTCTTACTCTTTTATATTCATTTTAAACTACTTGGGGGAGATTCATGCTTAAATTACTTTACTCATTTATCAAATACATTTTGAATTGGTATGCAAGTTCTCTATTACATTTTTCATAGTGATGCAAGTACTCAAACATTTATGATATGATACACTTTTATACTTTTTAGACATGATGTGTAGTTTTATTACGATATATGCCTTAATGTGTCAAACTATTCATATTCATAGCAACTGTTTAACTTCTTTGCGAAGAAGCCGTTGGAGAGGTATTGATAGTAACTATCGGGCTGACGCCCCCCACCCTTTGTCCAAAGTTCGAGGCATTGGGTGAATATAATCCAGGATACACATGATACATTATTCGCAGTCAGTAGGTTCAGTTTGCATCTATTCATTACATTAAGTCGCTTGTATATCGTATACACATCTGTCTTAATCATACTATAGCAGTGGGTTGTAGACACACAGGTTGCAAGTCTTGTATGGGCGGGACTTGGGACTGAGTGGATTTACAATGCCTTTGCAGTGGAAACTTTATTCATCATACTTTAGCAGTGGGTTGTAGACACACAGGTTGCAAGTCTTGTATGGGCGGGGCTTGGGACTGAGTGGATTTACAAGGCCTTTGCTGTGAAATCTTTATTCAAATGCTTTATAGTCTAACTAAACTCTATGAACTCACCAACCGTTGGTTGACACTTTTTAGCATGTTTATCTCAGGTTAATAAGGCGATAGTGGATGCATGGATTCTAGAGTCATTTGCATACTTGGAGACTTTTATGTTTATCATTATCATTCGATACATCTTAAAAACATCTATTTAACCTTATACTTTGAATCTCTTGTTTAACTCTGATTTTAATAATTCGAATGATAATATTTCAAAACGTCTCATTTAGAGGTCGTTTTCTATACCTTGATCTATATTATGAAGTAATACCCCCTTGACACTACTATTCCGCTGCGGTAATTTGGGGGTATTATATTATGAGTACGATCCAAGTATCAAATTACCAATGAAGCGGAATATAATATGAAAAATGTTTCGCTAATTATATTTAAAATTTTTGTTGTTAAATGTTACTTTGTATACAAGCTTGAAGATGTCCTTGAAAAATAAAAGAAAAGATTTCTTAAAAGAATTAAGTGTCAAATTGTGTGCTTAAAGTAAATTTACGAAAAATACAGTTTTGAAAGGAGTGTTTGGGATAACTATAAATTTAGTTGAAAAATCACCTCCGTAAATGATTAGATAAGTCACATAAGTAGAAATGATGTTAAAATAGATGTATTATATGTTTACTACCTAATCTAGTAAGTCCTACACATTCTCGCTATGCGAAAATACATGCTTTTAGCATTCTGTTACATTCTGTCTCAGAGAGGCATGGATCAGACGGATCCCTTTAAAGGGTTCCTTGCCCTTTGGAAAAGGGATCATTGGTCTGCACAGTCCAAAATTTTTGCAAACTTAAAAAATTCATAACTAATTAACCGTAAGTCCGTAGGAGTCGCGCCACCTATCAATTTAAAGGGAATTAAGTTTACTTTCATTTAAAAATAATCTCATGGCCTAAATCTAAATTGAAGTAAGTAAAATAAATCAAATTCTACAACCTGTCCAAAATATTAAGTTTCATTTAGACATTGTAACTCAAACTTTTGAGTCGGGCAATGTAAGTTGGTATCATTTGAACATTGATATGATTTCTTTTGAAACTAAAGAATTTGGTGATATTTATATATATAAAGGAACCTAATCAAGCTTGGTATACATCGTCATATTTAAATGCAAAAGTATCTTTCTTTTTATGCCATGCTATATGACTACTTGTTTTGGTTGTTTGCATACATGTTGTTTGCTTATTGAAAGTTGTGATTGCACTTGTTTATTTATGATACATAAGTGTCAATCTTGCCATGATATTCATTTGCTTGTTTGTCAATTTCATGTTTATACACAATAGGACATTTGCTAGATTTTGTGCACCAAGTTGGAAAATATTGTTTTGCACAAACTCCCACCTAATAGTTCAAGTGTTAAAATGTGTCACTACTTTCAATGATTATCGAAGTATTCAGTATCTTTGAAAAAGGTGTGTGAAACAATGAAGTATGAACCATTATATGCCTTGTAGGATGTTAACCTGTTATTTAACGCTTTGTGAACTAACCAAGTGCCGTGCAGGTGGATAACATCATTATGTTATCAATTTTCATTTTCACGTTTTAGTGAAATTTTTAGCCCTTGCATGATCTATACCCATCCATGTGTTTATACCTGTTTTATTGTTATTTCCTAATCACATTGAATTAATTACACATGTTTCCGGAGAAATTACGGGATTTGAACGGGGTTCGGGGAATGAAAAAAGCCCTCTGTTAACTTTTTTGGCCTGGCGGATAGGACGGAACCAAAATTTTGGTTCCGTCCGTCCAAAAATTTGATACCGCCAAATTTTTACCAACGGATGAGGCGGAACCAAATTATGGGTTCCGCCTGTTATGTCGATTGGTTCCGCCGGCCTGTAGGTATAACTTTTTAATTTTCATTTAATCCCGCACTCTAGATCACTCAATTTTGTTACTAGGATACTTTTCACTGATATTCACTCATATTAGGATCATGTCATCTCACTTGCACCAATAGGATAACCATCTATGATCATACTTTCAAATTTCATAAAAATGCTCCAAGGTACCTTTCTCTATAAAGGAAGGAACCCTAAAATTGGTTCCTTGCAATCCGTGGACCACTGAGATTTTGTGATCATTACACACATTCACTGCATTCTTCCGTCCTTTACTCATCCATTAGCTTGATTTGTTTTATAAATTGACAACTTCCTAACAAATCCGGACTCATTGTTTGCAAAGATACAATATCAAAATCACAAGTCCAACTTATGACTATAGACATTGTCTTGTATCTACATATGTTGCCTCACTTGGTTAACATGAAAATAATGTGTCATCCTCCAAAACGATTTACATCGAGTCATAACTCACACTTATGTTAAAGATGTATTATCAAGTCTTGCTATCCTTGAGTGCACCCTAAGCTTTATAATCTCAAAGTAGGATTGACAACTTAAGTATTTCGTCCAAAATATTCAAGTAAATTTGACTTATGATTGTAGTCACTAAAAGTCATATCCGAAAAATCTACACCCAAGTATTTTAATAACATATGTTAAAACACATATCCTATCACGACTAGAACACTTACTTATCCTAACAAGTCACTTGTTCTTTCACCATCATCCTATCGCATTCACCTCTGAGATACATCTCAGCCCCTAAGCTTCACAAACATGACCAAAACTTCAAGCACTTAACCCACTAGTTGTACCAACCAATGGACCACAATAATTAGTATCCATCCTTGTTTTCTTCAACATCTATGAAACCTAAGTACTCCCATAGTACAACAAACCTCTACATCACCACATCCCTTTTTAGACACACTAGAAGACCTACCATCTAAATCAACCAATCCACAATCCTTACCATCATTTGAATCCGTTGAGTGCATTGCTCAAAAAGCCTTTTGTCCAAACACTCGTACCGAATCAAATGCATGTTGAACTAAATCAAACATTCTTTGCCACCTATAGGGACTTAGATGATTCATTAGGGCTAGAACCTCCACTATCAAATAAGCATGATGCTCGCGTTCATTTTTATCAATTTCCACTAGGTATAAGTAGTACTACTTTCACAAGTTATCAAAGTATTGGTAATACTTTGTTGCTAAACTTCTGCATAAGTTTCGTTAAACCTTAAATCAACATTTTAACAACATATGTTAAAATGCAATCTCAAAGCCAATCTCATGCACCCCGAGCGACAATGACTCTTGAGGAGTATACATAAGAAACTCGAGTGACTTCCTCTTGTCATCATCTAGTGAATATAATCTTAAGACCAAGTATATTTAGGATAGGACTATCCGATTCAAACACTTTGGGTTCATATCTTCATTTAGGAAAACATTATGCCTAAGAAATCATGCGTTTAGTTTTCATCTTGTTAAAAGGATAATGTATATCCTATGCATCATTCTCTCCTTGCGACATGAACGGTTGTGTTACAAGAGATTTCATTACACCTCATTGGCTAAATGATCTTGAACAAACATCTACAAGTTCTATGAACTAGCGTATCTCCTTCATCTTGTCATACTTGTTTTCATAAGCATGATAACTTTATCCCATGGGATAATCTTATGTGTTGAAAGACACTATTTGTATCTATTTCCTTCAAGCGTACACCTTAACCTAACCTTGATCATAATCTAGTTTAAACCTTGTGCACATCCACGGTTAAAACTACACATCTCTAGAGCATACACAAGATCTATTAAAGTTGGTAACCTTACTTAGATTCTTGTTGAATAAAATTCCAAAGAACTTTCTTGAGAACGTTCTTGATTTAACATATTCCATTGACACACAAACACGCCCACACTTTCCTGGAACATTTTGGAAGATGTAGGAAGTGTGTATCTATTTATTAGTTAGAAATTTTCTTAGTTGGAAACTTTAGTCCCTTTGGTACTTTAATAATTCATTCTTAGTGCTAAAACAAGTTGGTTCTAGTGACAGTTTAAGGATTTGGCAAGAATAGTCCCTGCAGGCTAGAACAAGGTGGTTCTAGTACTAAAACAAGTCGGTTCTTTTTCTAGTTTGGTCTTTTGGAAACTTAGGTCCCTCAAGTCCATTTTCTTTCTACTTTGGCCACATTAACTTTATAACTAATTTAGCACTTATCAACTTAAATCCCTTAAGTCCTTATCTCTTATAAAAGTAACACGTCAATCTTTCTATAACCTCATTACACATTCTTTGACCATTAGTTTGACTATTGGGCCAAGTATTGGTAAATTGTCATCTTTTATATAATTCAATAGGCAAAAATAGGAATTCCAATCTTTCTAACATGAGAATGACTATTGGAGAACCTATTGCACTTGAAAATCAACTTGACCTAACGGTGAAATTGCTTCCAAAAGAGAAGTTGGGTATGTGGAATCACCCGTAAAAATTGTCGTGTTTAGCCATAATTGAGCACCGCTAGTAATAGTCTCATATTCATTCTCCAACTTGAAAAATCTTTATTCCTATACTTGCCTAAAGTAAGTATTAAAATAAGATATTTTACCTCGCCTTAGAATTTTTAATCAAACAAGTAGTAGATATGACTTTTCTTTCTTTAGTTTACTAAAATCACTTGCATTATACATACATGTGTTGATTACATGTTTTTGTTTGATATGATTAAGTATCTTGACATTATCATGATAACTATTTGAGTAATAGTCATATGTGTAAACCTTGGAAAGGTTTTGTCTGCATACTTATATATTTTGTGCTACTAAATGTTAAACATGATTTGTATGATATTTTCATTCTTTCATTATATGATGTTTCGCAAGATTAACGTGTTACTTGTTAACTCATGATATGACATTTTGATACATGATGTTTTTATATGATGTTTCTATATTTGAAAGCTCTTGTCTCTTGTTGACATTCATTAAGCCTTTTCGTAGGATAGCTTAAATGATACTTGCTCCATAATGTTATAATGGTTTGCATGAATCATCTTCCTTCTTTTGTAACTTTGTCACACTATTTGTTTGCCACGTGTGTACTTGTAATTTGTCAAAGTGCTTTTGGTATTATAAACTTTTAAAATTCTTTTTATGCTACATATTAATCACCTAGATTGTCGTATTTACTTATAGCTAAGTATACTTAAACGTCTAAGCCTAACGACAAAACAATCTCACAATAAAGTATTTCATATAATGTCATTATTTGTCTTGATGCTATCTTGCTATGTGGTAAATTTTTGTCTAGTATTCGAATATGTTGTTTTTATTTATATAGGATGTTATCTTTTGATTTCTATCATATTCACATCTTTTATCACTAAAACTTATATCTTATAGGTTGATAACAAATTATTTGTTATCTCACTTCATTCTAACTTTTATATGCCTATTTTGCATAATTGAATCCCTTTATTGCTACGTAGATTAGTAATATGTTTATGGGACCCATTCACTTGCATATAGTTTTTAAAGCATATAGAATTAAGTTTTAGAGACTTGGCATTGCATTTGTGTATCTTTCAATCGACCTCTTTCCAAATTTCATTATTGCTTCCGCTTTCCAAAAATCACCTCCAGTACTATTTAGCTATAACAATACTCTAATCCTTTCCACCTCCTATGAGAAAACCAAATGCCTCGTTATGCGATTATCTCGCATTGATAGAGAAGAGCAACGTAACTTCAAGGATGAAGTTATTTGTATGCTAACCAACATCCACAAAAACATTACTAAACTCATCGCTTTCATTAACCTGCAACCTCCTAAACACTTTATCGTCATTCTTCATTCGATGCATTACACATTATGTTGGATGTCCACCAATTAAGGAGGAAAGAAATTCAGTCACACAATTTTCTTTTGTCAAAATGTATTAAAGAACACTTACTCATGTTTCTTACACCCTAAAATACCAACACATAGGTACACACCACTTAGTTAAAATCGGTTCACAAACCCACAAGTGTTTCAAGCCTTTTTAACCCAAGATCACAAGTTTGCACCAATACCTCATCAAGTTAAAAACACATCATGTGTTTGACAAACTTCTTCATCACCACAACCAACAACTAATTTAAATGGAGTCTATGATTTTTCTTAAACCAGGACCTCACAACTTCATTGTCTAGAACACCATCATAGGATCTCATCCTTTTCTTCCTCGACACATATCATGCACGTCATTGTCAGTGCAAATGATATATTAATCAAAACCGTCATTCCCAACACTTTCTCAACACGTTGGTCTAACCAACACTCTCCCATCATATGATGTCATTCTCATCCTCATATAGGTATTTAGTATTTTTTAATTTTTTCATAGGAATTTATGTTCCTAGGTGCTATTGTCTTTACTTCCTTTTTATTCCATTCTAGCATATATTATGGCATGATACATCATCTTTGGTAGATGATAATGTCATAAAAGATCATGTCGGTCAAAACCATGTTAATACTCTCTCTCTCCCATTTTCACCTAGAATAGGTCATTTTTATAATTTGTGTCAATCAATGAATGAATTTCGTTCTTGTTAGCATCGATAATATCATTCAAATCGTAACCTTATACATTATGAGAGTCATATCCCTCGAGATGTGAATTTTAGATAAGGATTGCATGAGTTTATATTTTTATTTTTATATTCGTTATAGCATTTGAGTTTCTAATTCTTTAAAAGTTGTCTACATTTTCACCACCACCTTCCATCACCATCTTCACTAATCATCTCCACCATGGATTAGCGAAAAACCTACTTTAATCAATCTTCAGTCATCTATCAAGTTATCACCACAACCTCCTATGAATCCTACTAGTAAACCGACACCAACACTAGCACCACTCACTCTAACTCTTAATATTCCAACTTCACTTCATATCTTCTTTCTAGGTATTATTTTGTAGACTTTTATCATATTATATTCTGTTTTTCTTATGATTTTATTCTTATTAGAAGTCTACACTTCATGAGATATTTGATTTCATAATCATGGTTCTCTACTTTGAGTTACTTGTGATTATATCATAAATTGCATATATACATCTTATTTTACTTTGTCAAAAGATGAAATATATTGTACTAAATCTTTCATTGTAGGTTCATCATCATATACTCTCGATTGTATATAACATACTCATCTAAGGATGAAATTTGCATCGATTATTTGCATCGTCTATACACTTGGTTGCATATGACATATTTGTCTAAAGACAAAAACTTCTATTGTACTAATTTTTGTTTTGAAGGTTCATCTTGATGCCCTAAATCAAGGGGGAGCCTCCGTCAAGCATTTATAGAATGCATCTTATACACACTTTATTGTATATCACATACTCGTCCAAGGACAAATATAGTTTTGCACTAATATATGTTTTGTAGCTTTTTAATCATACCTTGATGCCTCGATCAAGGGGGAGCAACCGTCAAGGGGGAGCATGCACGCATTCATGATCATTCTCATTCTTCGACACACCTTTGTGTTTCTACAAAAAGGAGGAGAATATAGTCTAATATAGCTTATCCACGTGTATCGTTTGTTATGTGCATTTTCTTCATCATGCATTTCTCATATATTTTTTTATGTTGCACAACACTAACCTTGATGTAGGTTAAGGGTCTAAAGTTGATCCATGGCTCCGCTACCAAATAAAGGCAATAACAACCATAGGGGATTGGAATAGACAGTTTAACTTCACTAGGGATGATACAAGCGTCCTTTTCGGAGAAAAATGAAGTTAACTCCAAGGACACACCCTTTTTGTTTCGACAAAAGGAGGAGAAGTGTAACACCCCCAAAATCATAATATTGCGGAAGCATACACTTTGGGTGCTACTAAATTGATAATCACAACACAAGATATAGAGAACGGATTTAAAAATCCGTTTTAAAATACATTACATGTTCAAAGTCATGTTGTCTTACATAAATTCCATTTCAAATGAAAACGTAGCCCATTAAACAAAGCAGTCCAAATTTCAGAGTTAACGCAATACTAAAAATATTTCCAACAATTATTATGACCATCGCCATGCCCTGCCTTCAGTAAACACACCTCAGTTTCCTAAGAAAAACATGCTAGAAATATTAGGTTGAGTTTAATAATTATGAATTTAATTAGTTAGGGTTATAATTAATTAAATAGGGTTTGAGATATAGTAAGGATGTGTCCTAAGAGTATATGGTTCAAGGAGACATGTTGTAGGGTGATAGGTTAAGGTCGTGCTCACATAAGTTGGTGGGTTCCTTTATGATAGTAATGTAAGTCTTTCGAAAGAATAAGACAATAGTCCAAACTTAGAGTCGAATAAAAAATGAATTCGTGTGGTATGTAGTGAGTATTCAACTCGAAGTGAAATGATGACGTTACGTAGGGAGATGGTTTGTGACAATTATGGTATGGCACGCGCAAGTATATAGAAAATACTTATATCATATATGCTTAGTAAAATACTCAAATAGCATATCATAACACTTAATCATATAAAGCAAATAATGCTCAAATCAAAGCAAACTAAGCTGGCAGGCATCTGGCGGTCATAAGGAAAAGTTTTTCATAAATCGATTAGAGTTAAGGTTTTTATAAACCTAGTTCTCTATAACCTAGGCTCTGAATACCAATCTGTAACACCCCCAAAATCATAATATTGCAGAAACATACACTTTGGGTGCTACTAAATCGATAATCACAACACAAGATATAGAGAACGGATTTAAAAATCCGTTTTAAAATACATTACATGTTCAAAGTCATGTTGTCTTACATAAATTCCATTTCAAATGAAAACGTAGCCCATTAAACAAAGCGGTCCAAATTTCAGAGTTAACGCAATACTAAAAACATTTCCAACAATTATTATGACCATCGCCATGCCCTGCCTTCAGTAAACACACCTCAGTTTCCTAAGAAAAACATGCTAGAAGTCAGCTAACGCTGGTGAGTTCATAGGTTTAAAGTAAATAACACATATGGACCATAGCAATATTCAGCAAACAATTCAGCAATAACACACTATCCTGTTATGCAAACACTAAGCCTCATCTAACCGAACTATGACATCGCAGTATGCCAAGCTGGCATTAGCTAGAAAGGGGTGCCCGCGAGTGTTAATCCCCAGACACTCGGCCTATTTTCATATGGTATACGTTCGCCTTGACTATGCCGAGCCAACCGAACGGGGGTGTCATCCCCAATAGATCTATTTATATCAAACGGCTTCCTAGACAGGAATTAACGGTTGATGATAGTGGGCGCAATGGGATTCAGCTAAACTTAGGTTTTTGCATACAAGTGTGTATAAAAACAAAATCCATTTTTGGTCCATGAAAACAGTTTTGCATGTTTCTCACCCCAAAGCTTATAAAACAAATCGTATAAAAATATGGGGGCTATAAACTCACCTTAAAACAACAGCAATCTGCTAATCAATCAGCAAAATAGTGCAACCGCTCCGACACGCAACCTAAATCAGTATGGTAAGTCTTAGCGAAATATTCTTGTCTTATATGTCTTTACTTTATTTGAAAAGTTTACGTGTGACCAGTGCTCGTGTATTTCTTGCTTGTTGTGTGGTAAAATACATTTCAAAATGATTTATCGTATGAAACTCTTGGTGGTGGCTCATGGTGAAAGTGTACGGTGGGAATACATGTGACGGAACATCCGTACTAGTATTCATCGTTAAATTTCGTAAGTAATACATATATATACTCATATATAAATTAGGTTGAGTTTAATAATTATGAATT
Source organism: Artemisia tridentata subsp. tridentata (assembly GCA_021014915.2). Classification (NCBI taxonomy): domain Eukaryota; kingdom Viridiplantae; phylum Streptophyta; class Magnoliopsida; order Asterales; family Asteraceae; genus Artemisia; species Artemisia tridentata. The sequence goes on from CP139505.1 coordinate 259,607,082, forward strand.
TAATTAATTAGGGTTATAATTAATTAAATAGGTTTTGAGAAATTAATAAAATAATAGTATTAGTGGAGAAATATTATATTATAAATATTGTTTATTATTTATAATATAATCTTAATTATAAGAAATTTGGAATAATTGTTAAGTATTTAGAAAATTTAACAAGTTAAGTATTTTTATCAAAAATACTCTAAGTGTTGGAATTTTAGAAAATTTGGGCATGACCCATTCGTTTATTCAAACGTTTCCATTTTCTCATGTGTTGCAATTTCTCAAATAATTCGCGTTGTTAACTATGTTTGTAAAATTAGTTCGTAATATATATATTGGTCTTCGTAAGTATTTTTATCATTATAACTATCGTTATCGTCACTTTTAATTATTAATAATAGATTTCGATACAAAGTCAATATTTAGTCAATATGTTTTCAAAAGTCAACGAAAGACAACATTTATAAGGATTTTATCAAAATTTCATTTTATTACCCCTTTATGAGACTAACGCGTCCCAAAACAAGTCCAAAATAGTTTTAACTTATATATATCGTATTGTTAAGTAAAAATATTTATAGTGGATCGAAAAATATTTCAAAACTCATTTTTGTCACTCGACATACTCATTGGGCCGAAAATCCATCTTAAGCCCAATTGTCCAATTTTAGCCCAAAAACTATTTAGCCTTTTTAAGTCACGATATATATATCGCTGCGTTTCTAAAAATCAATTTAACACGTTCGTTATCGCATTTGGTCAAAAAGTCAAAGGTGTTGTGTTTCTCATTCGGCTTGGCCCAATAGTCACCGAATCACCACTTAGCCCAAAATATTAATTTAAGCCCATTTTTCCTTTTAGTGTTTATTAGTTACGTAACGAATTTTAATTAAATCAATTAAGCACTTATAAATAAGTTATTAAGTCAAAAAGTCAAACATGACCAAAATTTATTGTGTTCGACCCATATAACACCATACGACCCATTTTCACATTTTTACAAGCTAAACTCAATTAGTTATGGCTTATTCAATAAGCTATTCAAAATAAACTTTTAAGCATTAATTCCACCATTTCACCACTTGAGCCAAAATTTTATGTTTTTCAAAACCCCAATAATCTTGTATTTTTTTCTTTTAGCCGATCTATATATATACTCTTAAAAGTGTATATATTGTCTTAAACTCGCGTAATTAACACAAATCACATTTGTATTATCAAACTAGTACCACATGCAACAAAATTTACCACACAAGCAAGAAATACTCTAATTTGTATAATGACATCAAAAAAAATTTGAGCACATATATATATATAATCAAGCCATAACTTTTTCATTTTAACAAAATATACACATTTAACACTTGGCAACATCGTTAAACAACATATGAACATGATATGAACAAGATTAGAAAAGTTTTGATGAGAGCTCACAAAGCTTTAAGAATGTCGAGTTGTAGGTAGCTCAAGAACACACCCAAATTGCACAAATTTTACCTAAAACACGTTCTAATTAACCCGAAACTCTTAAATGTACACCCCAATTAACTTGAACTTGAACTTGAACAAGAATTTATGGATTCTTGATTTGTATGTTGTAGCCGTGAGTTTATGGGAGGAAGAAAGGAAATATTGATCTAGGAAAGGTTTTGGGATGAAATGATAGTGCCAAAATGTTGTATACCAATTAGGGGTATAAATACAAAACCATATCATGTAATATCCCACTAACAAATATTTACAATATAAAAATTATTGTCATCTTGTGCTTGTATGGCTGTACTCGTGAGTTAGGAGGGATAATTGAGGGTATTTTTGATCTTCGTTGGTATATCGTGTGTCGGTTTAAGCTTAAATAGTTAACGTAAAGTCCCGGTTTGACCTTTTTGGACACGTATACGTAAAATAAAGTTTTTATCCACGTTTTTGTTAGAAATGTAATAAAATATTATTACTGACTCAAAAAAAATACTTATTTGGCTGCTACCATATATTCTGTGCTGTCGGTACGCGTGTGCGGTTGCTTTTCAGTAAAATGTGAGAAAGCTCTCAGTTAATTACGAAACTTGTCAGTAACTATCAGGAATGGAATAATTTATCCTTAATGACAAAAATAAACTTTTTCTGCAGTGACTGTAAGCTACAGTATGCGGAACAACTCCCAAAAATGCTCAAAAATACTCAGAAACAAGCAAACGCGCATAGAAATGCTGAGCTTAAAAATAATAAATAACCATTTAATATTAATTAACAACGTGAAAATTACCATTTGTCACAAGAAGAGTGTAAACGGAGAAGGTAATGTAAAAGGTAGTACGGACACAAGTAACTTTTTACATTTTACTATCTATCACGTTTACATATTTTGTGTTGGAAAATTGGTTGGCAAAAGTGACTTTTGATCAACTTTGGACACAATTATTTATATGTATGTGTCATATATATAAGTAATAGTTTGTAGGTTTGCGTTCTCCTCGAAGAGAGCTTCGCAATAAGCCTTTATGTGTCCAAAATAGAGTTGATGTGAATGAGATATCGGGTCTCAAAGTTAGTCATTCGGTACCATGACTAAAGAGGAAAAATAGTTTATTTTCAATCCCACATCGGTGGGATGTGTAAACTTAGAGGGAGTCTATTGTGTATAAATAGAGACCCTAATTTCATAAGTTTACACACATCAAATCAATACATATTATTGATTTCCAACATAAGGAATACGCATCTCTTAAGATGAAATTCCTGGCATTTTAGTTAAGTCCGACAGTACAACTTACTGTTTTGGCTGTTGTACCCTGGGAAACAGACGGCGAATCTGTTTTAAGGGAAACGTGTCAAACACGTGCCTCGGCTTTGTAGTGCTTCGTTGCTGATCTCCGTTGGTGATCTAGTAAGTCTTTTTATTAGTTTATTGTTTTATTTAATTATCGTTTATTTGCTTACATTCTGTTTGTATTTAATTTTCTGTTAGTTATATACTGTTAATTTTATTTATTGTAAGTTAGATTTTATTAATAAAGTGTAACCGTTTTCCTACAATCTTAAAACAGATTCTGTGTAACAGAATTAAAACACTTTTATTAAAATCGGATTAATTTAATTAACAGATTTTATACAAACAGTTTTTCTGCTGAAACCTAGATTGTGTTTCTTTGAAAATCAGTTTTATAACTAAACAGAATTTTAATTAACAGATTTATAAACGATTTTTAAAACACTTTATTGAATCAGTTTTTATTGAAACCATGATGAGTTTCTTTTCAATCTGATTTCTTTTAGTTTGTTTATTACGTATTTTATTGTTTAAATCTGGATTTATTGAAACCAATTTTGTGTTTCTTTGAATCATGTTTGGTACAAGTTACATAAACCATGTCGAGTTTATTAGATACCATATTGTTTTAACAGTTTTTTTAACTGTTTTTGTGTTTAAATATTCACAAGTTAACTGATGAGAACATAATTTGTGACCCTAGTGAATCTTGTGAATATAATTGGTGCGCTGATTACTAACATGGTTGCAAATCATTATGAAATCAGATTCATTGAAACCAAGTGGAGTTTCTTTGAAACAAATCTCATAAAATACAAGTTGCTATTTTATTAGATTACTAGAACCCAAGATGAGTCTGTTTGAAACAAAATCTGATAATATATAAGCTGTTATCATATTTTGGTGGATAAGTTTCTTTGACTTGTTTAGCTTATTTAAACCAGGTTGAGTTTAATTATAAACTAAATATAGTTCTTGAAACTTTATGCATATGAAAGTAGATCTATAGAAACCTTGTTGAGTTTCTTTGGAAGAGTAAATCTATTTTGAAACCTTGTCGAGTTTCATTGTAGAATTAGACCATGTGTTACAGATCTATTAAAATATTCTTAAAGAAGATTGACAAAATCATATTACAAATTTGTTTTTGTTTAAAACATTATGTAATATGCCATATTGTTTAATTGTTTTAATAGAAAGACTTCTTTAAAAGCGGTTTTGTATAATGGATCTTACAAAATAATAGTGTTTTAAACAAAATTCGATGTAATCATTTTGTTAAGAAACACTTTGTGATATATCAAGTTGTTAATTATTCCAAATTTAGTTTTAGACTAATAACGGAATCTCGTATTAACAGAATGTTTGGAATGTCACGAGTGACATCTAAAGGATCTGCTCCCGAACTTGATGAAAGGGAGACCGATACTCGAGTTATGTGTACGGTAGATGCTTTAAAGCATTCAGATTTTATGTGCCATAACTATGGGTTAAATGGCCTGAATGACATGAAAATTGTTGCCAAGGCGGGATCCGACATGGTGGATTAACACTTGGGCATCATGCCATGAGTATGTTGATAAGAGTTTGGTTAACTCTTTCAAAGCAGCAGAAAATGGAGAGATGCAATTTATGGGCAACTCTACAACTGCTAATAGCAAGGGAAAAAGAAATGTGATGTTGAAATTCACATGTGGAAAAGAGCTTAAGTGAACCAGCATGTTGTATGTGCCAGAGATTCGTAGGAATCTTGTGTCTGGATGGTTGCTTAATAAATTTGGCTTTCTTTTATTTAATCAAATAAACTTGAGTTAACATTCAACAAATTTTGGTCGGTACGGGTTATGCCCTTCATTAAATGTTTAAGCTGAATTCATTTTTTTAATGGTTGTTTTAATAAAATGAGTATGAATTCAGCTTATTTGATTCTTTAAATGTATAGCATGGCCAACTCGGACATGTAAATTTTAACTCAATACGTTGTTTAATTAAATGAACGAACACGGATTATAAAAGTAAAACTTGTGTTGAAGCCAAATTGACAAGATTGTCTTTTCACTCGGTTGACCGGAAATTAACTGAACCTTTGATTCACGTGGTTTTATGTGATTTGGAATCGGTACCTACTAAGGTAGTAATTAGCGGGTACTTCATCGTAATTGTTGATGGTAGTACAAAATATTGCTATTTATACTTACTTGAGAGTAAGGATATAGACAAGATTGATCTATACAAATAAGTTGAGAATCAACTTATTATCGAAAACAAGGCGGTTCGAAGTGATAACGGAGGTGAATATGTGTCTCCATTTCCAAATGTATGTGATAAACATTGGAATAAGACACAAATTTATTACTCCTTATACGCCTCAACAGAATTGTTGGATGAAAAGAATCGTGCCTTAAAAGATATGGTTATGCCATGTTATTAAAGTCTTGGTTTAAACCATGGCATGTGGGGGAAAGCGATTCTATCGGCTACTAATCTTTTAGATAAGATCCCTTGTAAGGAAAAGAAGATAGTTCTATGAACTATGGATGGGATGATAACCATCCTATAAGTACTTACGAATGTGGGGGGTGTCTATCTGTCCCGACACCCAAGGTTCAAAATATTGGACCTAAAACTGTGGATTGCATATTTTTGTGATATGCTCATTACAGTAGTGCTTATCATTTATTTGTATATGATTCAGAAAATCTGAATATATACAAAGATACGATAATGGAATCAAGGAAAACTTTCATTGTTTGAAACTGTGTTTCCTTATTTATCTGAGAAAAATGGATGTTCATCTAGACTAGACGATACAGTTGTCCATGATGAGAGGCAACTAAATGATGATGTCCTTCATGATGAGAGACATTAAGATGATAATGTTGTTCATGATAAGTGACAACACGGGATTGATTATGATCTCCATGATGTGAGACAAGATCAACCCATAAGAATAGGTTGAACCTAGAAGAAGCAAACAGGCAAGAACCGAAAAATTGTTTGGATCTGATTTGTTTCTTTTATGGTAGAAAATGAACCTACTTCTTACAAAGAAATGGTAACTTCCTCAATAGGGGCTCAATGGAAAGAAGCCATCAAATGTGAAATAGATTATATTTTACAAAAATGATACATTATAGCTCGTGGATTTACCTCCTGGTGGTAAACCACTAGGCTACAAATGGTTTATACCTAACAACTACAAAAGGTTGTCGATAAAACCATTGAGAAGTATAAAGCAAGATTGATAATTAAAGGGTTTAGACAACGAGAAGGTCTAGCTTACTTTGATACATATTCGTCAGTTACACGAATAACCTCTATTAGGATGGTACTTGCTATTGCTGCTTTAAGAAATTTGGAAGTCTGCCAAAATGTATGTGAGAATGGCTTTCTAAACAGGGATTTAGAAGAAGAAATCTACATGAACCAACCTGAGGGTTTCATGGCTCCTAGACAAGAGAGCAAAGTTTGTAGGCTTGTTAAGTCACTATACGACTTAGGAAAAGCTCCCAAACAATGATATCCAAATTTTCTACCACGTCATGTCAGAACATGGATTCAAAATTAATGGATGTATGTGGGAAAAATAAATCACTGGTATCAATATGAACAAATCCACTAATGAAATGTTGGAGTCAAGATTTGACAAGAACTACATTGGTTGATTGATATGGTTCTTGGAACTAAGATCATATGAAACCAGATGGATGTGTTTTGAAGTTAAAAACACTATAAGGACAATATTCTTGAGAGGTTCAATGTGGGGGATTCCGGCCTAGCTAGAACTCCAATGACGTCTTTAGAAATCTATTTAAAATAGAGGTAGAGGTGTTGCCTATTTTGAATACTCAAAGAATATAGGGCGTCTTGTGTGTTTATAACTTGTGTGAGACCTGATCTATAAATTATGACCAGGTTTAGTAAATATACCAGTAATTCAAGTGATGACCACTTGAATAGTATTACACGAGTACTATGATACTTATGATATTGCATTTTGGAAGATATCCAACTGCTATATAATGGTAGAGTAATGCAAATATGGATTCTTACATAAAAGAATCTAGATCCACTAGAGCGGATGTATGGACTCTACGTAGGAAGCCATGTCTTGGAAATCTTGAAAGTATTTCAAACAGACTTTTATAGCGAAATCTATGATGAAATTTAAATTTATTTTTTGAGATAAATTTATAGAATCTTCGGGATATCTACGTTTATTCGTAGAGGACATACCAAGATGGTGTAAACCGGTAACGACCATCTGTAATAAGTGTGATAGTCAATTGGAAATTGACAGAGCTCATATCACAATGTAAAACGGTAAGTCGAGACATATCCATCATAGACATTGATTAGTGCGACAACTACTCTCAACTAGAGTTATCACAATTGACTATGTAACGTCAATAGATAACGTCGCGGATCCGCTTGTGAAAGGCTTAAGCAGAGAGTTAGTTAGTAAGTCGTTTAAAGGAATGGGACTAAAGCCCTTAAAGGAATGAGTTTATATGAAGGAAAACCTAACCCAGTTGACTGGAGATCCCAAGATCTGGGTTTAATAGGACAACCTAATCATATAAATGTGGGGGGAAGTCACGTCAATATAGGGGAGTTACTTAACATTGTAACTTCCTAGTCCATTCCTATAATAAATGTGACTTGTTGAGAGGTTAAACATATGGCTTTTATGATTCAAGATGAAATCATAAACATAATGATTCAAGATGAAATCACAAGCATATGTTTTTAATGATTCAAGATGAAATCACCTATGTGAGAGAGAAATGGGGTCGCTTCGAAGGGAATTGTGGGGGGCGCAAATCCTAAGAGCTCTTGCAGAACCAGGAAAATGTTCAGGACCATAATGAACATGACTATGAGGACTTAACAATGTTAGGGAGAGTCTTGTGTGAAGTGTATTGTCGTCTACATAAACAGCAGCTCAGTTCAAAGACATCACGTCTACTGACAGCTAGGAGGCTAAGTGCATTTCACAAAGGAAGGTTCAAAGGGTCACACCTACCTATCCTTTGCAAGATTCAACTATTGGAATTTCATCGTAATTTTTGTATTACGACCGATCTCCATTCATGTGGGGGATTGTTGGAAAATTGGTTGGCAAAAGTGACTTTTGACCAACTTTGGACACAATTATTTATATGTATGTGTCATATATATAAGTAATAGTTTGTAGGTTTGCGTTCTCCTTGAAGAGAGCTTCGCAATAAGCCTTTATGTGTCCAAAATAGAGTTGATGTGAATGAGATATCGGGTCTCAAAGTTAGTCATTCGGTACCATGACTAAAGAGGAAAAATAGTTTATTTTCAATCCCACATCGGTGGGATGGGTAAACTTAGAGGGAGTCTATTGTGTATAAATAGAGACCCTAATTTCACAAGTTTACACACATCAAATCAATACATATTATTGATTTCCAACATAAGGAATACGCATCTCTTAAGATGAAATTCCTGGCAGTTTAGTTAAGTCCGACAGTACAACTTACTGTTTTGGCTGTTGTACCCTGGGAAACAGACGGCGAATCTATTTTAAGCGAAGTGTGTCAAACACGTGCCTCGGCTTTGTAGTGCTTCGTTGCTGATCTCCGTTGGTGATCTAGTAAGTCTTTTTATTAGTTTATTGTTTTATTTAATTATCGTTTATTTGCTTACATTCTGTTTGTATTTAATTTTCTGTTAGTTATATACTGTTAATTTTATTTATTGTAAGTTAGATTTTATTAATAAAGTGTAACCGTTTCCCTACATTTTGTCATCATCAAAAAGGGGGAGATTGTTAGTGCAAATATTACGATATTTAATCTATACAGTCTCGTCTGTTTTGATTGATGACAAACATGTAACTTGATACATAACGTAAAATGTACAAGTTACTCGTAATCATATTTTGTCTCAACATACATTCAACACCTCAATACGTCTCAAGTCCTTGTATTCTACAACACAGGTTCGTACATGTTTGTTATGTGGCATTATGATCAAACCCCTTAACAAATCATTTAGAATGTTTAAAATACGTTTAGAGTCATTAAGTATTTTAAAAGGTTAACCATTATATTTTGAACCTCATTTTACATTTTGCATATACAAGTAATTTTACTTGTACATCATGCTTCCTAAGTTGTATTCATGTCAAAATAGAATAAGTGCCACATCCCTTTTTCAACACACTAGAAGACCTACCATCTAAATCAACCAATCCACAATCCTTACCATCATTTGAATCCGTTGAGTGCATTGCACAAAAAGCCCTTTGTCCAAACACTCGTACCGAATCAAATGCACGTTGAACTAACTCAAACATTCTTTGCCACCTATAGGGACTTAGATGATTCATTATGGATAGAACCTCCACTATCAAATGAGCATGATGCTCGCATTCATTTTTATCAATTTCCACTAGGTATAAGTAGTACTACTTTCACAAGTTATCAAAGTATTGGTAATACTTTGTCGCTAAACTTCTGCATAAGTTTTGTTAAACCTTAAATCAACATTTTAACAACATATGTTAAAATGCAATCTCAAAAACAATCTCATGCACCCCGAGCGACAATGACTCTTGAGGAGTATACATAAGAAACTCGAGTGACTTCCTCTTGTCATCATCTAGTAAATATAGTCTTGAGACCAAGTATATTTAGGATATGACTATCCGATTCAAACACTTTGGGTTCAATATTCATTTATGAAAACATGATGTTTCGGAAAATATTATGCCTCATAAATCATGCGTTTAGTTTTCATCTTGTTAAAAGAATAATGTATATCCTATGCATCATTCTCTCCTTGCGACATGAACGATTGTGCTACAAGAGATTTCATTACACCTCATTGGCTAAATGATCTTGAAAAAACATCTATAAGTTCTATGGACTAGCGTATCTCCTTCATCTTGTCATACTTGTTTTCAGAAGCATGATAACTTTATCCCATGGGATAATCTTATGTGTTGAAAGATACTATTTGTATCTATTTCCTTCAAGCGTACACCATAACCTAACCTTGCTCATAATCTAGTTTAAACCTTGTGCACATTCATGGTTAAAACTACACATCTCTAGAGCATACACAAGATCTATTGAAGTTGGTAACCTTACTTAGATTCTTGTTGAATAAAATTCCAAAGAACTTTCATGAGAACGTTCTTGATTTAACATATTTCATTGACACACAAACACACCCACACTTTCCTGGAACATTTTGGAAGATGTAGGAAGTATGTATCTATTATTAGTTAGAACTTTACTTTTTTGGCAACTTTAGTCCCTTTATCACTTTAATAATTAATTCTTAGTGCTAAAACAAGTTGGTTCTAGTGACAGTTTAAGAATTTGGCAAGAATAGTCCCTGCAGGCTAGAACAAGGTGGTTCTAGTACTAAAACAAGCCGGTTCTTGTTCTAGTTTGGTCTTTTGGAAACTTAGGTCCCTCAAGTCCCTTTTCTTTCTACTTTGGCCACATTAACTTTATAACTAATTTAGCACTTGTCAACTTAAATCCCTTAAGTCTTTCTCTCTTATAAAAGTAACACATCAATCTTTCTATAATCTCATTACACATTCTTTGACCATTAGTTTGACTATCGGGCCAAGTATTGGTAAATTATCATCTTTTATATACTTCAATAGGCAAAAATAGGAATTCCAATCTTTCTAACATGAGAATGACTACTGGAGAACCTATTGCACTTGAAACTCAATTTGACCTAACGGTGAAATTGCTTCCAGAAGAGAAGTTAGGTATGTGGAATCACCCATAAAAATGGTCATGTTTAGCCTTTATTGAGCACCGCTAGTAATAGTCTCATATTCATTCTCCAACTTGAAAAATCTTTATTCCTATACTTGCCTAAAGTAAGTATTAAAATAAGATATTTTGCCTCGCCTTAGGATTTTTAATCAAACAAGTAGTAGATATGACTTTTCTTTCTTTAGTTTACTAAAATCACTTGCATTACACATACATGTGTTGATTACATGTTTTTGTTTGATATGATTAAGTATCTTGACGTTATCATGATAACTATTTGAGTAAAAGTCAAATGCGTAATCCTTGGAAAGGTTTTGTCTGCATGCTTATATGTTTCGTGCTACTAAATGTTAAACATGATTTGTATAATATTTTTATTCTTTCGTTATATGATGTTTCTCAAGATTAACGTGTTACTTGTTAACTCATGATATGTCATTTTGATACATGATGTTTTTATATGATGTTTCTATATTTGAAAGCTCTTGTCTCTTGTTGACATTCATTAAGCCTTTTCGTAGGATAGCCTAAATGATACATGCTCCAAAATGTTATAATGGTTTGCATGAATCTTTCGTCTTGCTTCTTTTGTGACTTTGTCACACTATTTGTTTGCCACGTGTGCACTTATAATTTGTCAAAGTGCTTTTGGTATGATAAACTTTTAAAAGTCTTTTTATGCTACATATTAATCACATAGATTGTCGTATTTACTTATAGCTAAGTATACTTAAATGTCTAAGCCTAACGACAAAACAATCTCACAATGAAGTATTTCATATAATGTCATTATTTGTCTTGATGCTATCTTGCTATGTGGTAACTTTTTGTCTAGTAGTCGAATATGTTGTTTTTGTTTATATAGGATGTTATCTTATGATTTCTATCATATTCACATCTTTTATCACTAACACTTTTGTCTTATAGGTTGATAACAAATTATTTGTTATCTCACTTCGTTCTAACTTTTATATGCCTATTTCGCATAATTGTAATCCCTTTATTGCTACGTAGATTAGTAATATGTTTATGGGACCCATTCACTTGCATATAATTTTTAAAGCATATAGAATTAAGTTTTGGAGGCTTGGCATTGCATTTGTGTATCTTTCAATCGACCTCTTTCCAAATTTCATTATTGCTTCCGCTTTCCAATTAAAAATCACCTCCAGTACTATTTAGCTATAACAATACTCTAACCCTTTCCACCTCCTATGAGAAAACCACATGCCTTGTTATGCGATCATCTCGCATTGATAGAGAAGAGCTACGTAACTTCAAGGATGAAGTTCTTTGTATGCTAACCAACATCCGCAAAAACATTACTAAACTCATCGCTTTCATTAACTTGCAACATCCTAAACACTTTATCGTTATTCTTCATTCGATGCATTACACATAATGTTGGATTTCCACCAATTAAGGCGGAAAGATATTCATTCTGTAATACCCAAAATTTAAAATCATGCAAAAATTACCAAAATACCCCTGAACTTAAAATTTCACTTAATAATTATATAAAACACAAATTAAATCCCAAACACTTGGAAATTAACACCATATGAAGTGAAATGATTTTTCTTGAATATTTTTATAATTTTACATGTCACAAAAATATATGTCACACATATAAAATGTTACCTTGGCCGAATAACTTTATATGTATATGTTTTATTATTTTGTTAATTATTTAAAATCAAGTAATAAAGAGATAATCATCAAATAAAAAGAGAAGATATTATAAAATCTGTTTTGGTCTTATCTTTTCACCATAAAACCGGATCTCATGACCCTCCCCTCCCCCTATATCACACGGTTCCCCTTATTTCCATATTATACCATTTACTAAACCCTAAATTCCAACCGAGCACACAAAAACTCTCTCCATCACCATACGAATTTCTGGAGGCTGGTTATTATTTTTCCTGGGTCCTATCAAGTCTAGAGAAGGTGGGAAAAATAGTCTTAAGGTCGTGGGATTGCTAGTGTTCGCGTAGGAGTTTTATTGGTGTCATAAATTCTAGCCGAGGGGTATAATTATTCTGCTCTTGATCCGATCCTTCTGAAACCCATCTGGTATTTTTCTAGTACTCTTTACATCATATATGATCTATATAAAATAGTACATTCGATCCATGCAAGCTTCTTAGGCTGTTTGAGAATTAACGAGACATAAAACCCTAAAACGTATAATAAACCTTAAGTCGACACGAAGAATTTTCTGGACCTTGTACATATTTTTATACGACCTTATACATGTCTAATAACACTAGAAAAATACTAGTTGAAGTTTATAAGAGCCTAGATCACGGTGGGTGAGTTTTTGTTCAAACCGAGTTTAAAAAAAAAAAAAAAAAAAAAAAAAAAAAAAGGAAAAGAGTTTTAAAAATACAATATGGGTTGAATGGCTAGGGTTTGATTTTGGGTGTCATGATGATGTAATTATGTTTTTAAGGGTAATTAATGATTGCTAATGTTGGAAGATTAGGTTAGGTTTGTGTAGTTTTTGGTTGTTGTATTACCGATTGGAAAATTAAAAACTATAAGGGTGTGTTTTGTAATTATTCAAACATGGGGGTTATTTTCGTAAGGTATTTTGGACCAGGGGCAACTCGTAAAAAGTATACATTGGGGGTCTTATGTGTAAAATTTGTAATCAAAAGGTTTAAATGGTAAATTGTTTATATATTTAATTCGAATTGTAAAAAATTAAAAAGGAGGGACTTGTTTTGTAAATTATGAAAAGAAAAGGGTATTTCGTATAAATGTTAAGGTTAAGGTTGTAAGGTGTAATTTTTGATAATTAAAGGCTTAATGTGTAAATATGAGTATTATAAGGGTTAAATGGTATTTTAATTAATTAAAGGGTTTAAATTGTAATTTAATTTGTTTAAAAGGGTTAACTTATAAAATTGTTAACATTGAAGGATTAGGATTGTAATTATGGAAAACTTAGGGGTTAAAATGAATAACTTGTAATATTTGCACTTTAAACCTTATCTTTGGCATATTTACATTTAAAACCCTAAAATATGGAAAGTTGTCATAATTAACCCTAAACTATTATAACTCGCTAAAATGAACCCTATTTCCATAATAATACTTATTTAATGACTTAACCTAAATTATAATATTTAAATCTTTCTAATTATGGAAATCTGCTAATTATGGAAACTTACTAAATAAGGAAACTTTATAAAAATGGAAACTTACTAAAATTGGAAAGTTACTTAAAATGGAAAGATAAACTAAAATCAGTAAATAAGAACCAATTGTAATCTTGTCTTCTACTCCTTTAGGTGCGAAGAAGGAGTGATTTGATTCTTGTCAGTATTTGCTACTCTTGTGTTTTTGCTTGCTATTGAATAAGGTACAGATATTCTACCCTTTCTCAGTAAGGGTGTACTCATGACTTTTGATCTTGATTCACTATAGGATTCCCTAGGCCATTGCTATGTTCCCTGATACTTTGATTCGTTCTTCAGGTTTCACTTACATCTTTCTATATTGGTTTGATTATGATCTGATCCTTCTCTTTGAGGCTTTCCTTATTGAATCTATGCCTTTGCTATGCTCCCTTGATAAATTGAACCTTGCTATGTTTCTTTTAATACTTGATATAAACCGTTCATCACCTTGTAACATGAATATTTAAAACCCTTGGATACCTTGAAGGTTCATAGGATATTATAACCGAATGTGAAAACTTTTCTTAATTACATATGAAAGTATTTTGAGGAAAACTACTTTTAAAGACTTTCTTTATGAAAACTGTTTTTAAAGATCACTTTTATGAAAGCCATTATTAAAGGATTACTTTTTAACAATTGATATGAACATTTAATATAAACCATTAAATTGAACCTTTGTTATGAACCTTTGAATAAGTTGATATGAACCTTCTGATTTGAACCTTTGCTTTAACCCTTGCATTGATCTCCTGTCTTGAACGTTGATATGAAACTTGACTTGAACCACTTGATATGAAAACTTGACCTGAACCGCTTGATATGAAACTTGAACTTGGACACTTGATACTTGATACTTGATACTTGACCTTGACCCACAGTTTTGAGACTACGAGCCACCCACTAGGCATGAGGGTTTCATGTCCCTGTCATTGATGCACCGATGGCTTGACTCTAGGGCAGGAGAGTGATGACCTGTCCCGTCCCTGACTTGACTTGACTTGTTACGTAGAGGTAGACCTTGGCCACCTGGGGCGTATGGATGCATCCTAGACTTGTTTCTGTATTCTGTTTCTGTATATGATATATTACTTGTTACACTTGGTGACTGATGGTGTGTGCGATACACGTCTTTCACATCCTGGGAGCTCATGACTCCAACCCTTGGAGGTATCCCCTCACCCTGTACTTGGTATGCTGAGGTCTCCCCTCCATACACCCTGATATTTGATATGATTCTGTTTCTGGGCTCGTAGTGGATTTCTGTTTTCCTTTACATTTATCTTTATTATTCCTTAACTCTTGATATATCTGCATGACCTTTATTTCATTTACCTTTCACTATTCTTTACTACTGCTTGTTATCGTTATATCTGTTCACTGAGCTTTCGTAGCTCAGCCGCATTTTCCTTTTCCTGCGGCAGGTATTTAAGCTAGGAGCTGGGTTTTGCTTTGGGATGAGAGCAACTTGAGAGAAGCATTGACCTTAGTCATCTTAGTTTTCCATTTGGATTTTAGACTTGTTTATGCCATTATTGGCACTTGGATTACTATGTACTCCCTTTATTTTCGTTTCATTGTCTTGATGCACTTGATATAAGTCTTGTTGGCTTATTTTCCTTTGGTTATTAATGTTAAGACTTTCGTTGTTTTGTTATTGAATGTTCTGATGTGAAACCATATTATTGTGACATCTTTACCCTTGTCGGGTCAGGGTGTTACAATTTATGGTATCAGAGACCAGGTTTACGAAACCCTTAGGGCTTAGGCCATTGACCTGTGAGGATTGGGTAGACATTAGGTTTCCTTTCGCGTACTCTCCTTTCTTGTCCTACTCTATCATATCTTGTTCGATCTTGCTAATCGTTTCGATAATCGTGTAGATGGTTAACACTCGCCATAACGAGTATTCTGGAGGTAACCCTGAAGGGGATGCTGAGATCCCTAATTTGGAGGCTTTGGTCACTAATGCTATAGCCAACCTGTTACCGGGCCTTAACACCAATGAGGTGATCAATCGGATCATCAATAATGGAGCGGGCTCTTCTGGAGGTTCTGGTGGTGGGGGCCGACCCACTACTATTCATGGTTGGCTTGAGAGTTTCAACAAGCTCAAGCCCTTGTCGTTTAGTTCGGCTACCACTCCTCAAGCGGCTGAGGACTGGATTACGCATTTGGAGAAATACTTCGAGGTGTTGGGTTGTGAGGACGAGTTTAATACTCGTTTGGCTACTTTTAAGTTAGAAGGGGATGCGCTGAACTGGTGGAAAGCACACAAGCAGGCGAAAGGGGGTGATCCATATGTTCTTACTTGTACTTGGACCGAGTTTCGCACCACTTTTTATAAGAGGTATTTTCCTGATTCTGAGCAGCAGAGGTTTGAACGGGAATATCATTCGATTTCCCAGCTGGAGAGTAAGAATGCAGGGGAATATATGCAGCGGTTTCAAAGGTTGGCCAGTTTCGTAGGACCAATTGCTGGAGATTCTAGACGCCAGGCTAAGCAGTTCAAATGGGGACTTAAAAAGTGGGTACTTGATCGTTTGCTAAATACTGAGTTTGTGGATGTGTCGGCAGTTTGCGACGCAGCCCGCAACATTGAGATCTTCCATGAGGGTGTTGGGTATAAGCGGAACCGTGACGGGGACAAAATTCAGCCACGAGGTCAGAATGAAGACAATAAGGGGCAGACTGGTAGGAGCTTTGAGTCACGAGGACAGGCGGATCGGGGACATGATCATCGGGGTCAGGATTCGAGGTCTGCTACTAGACAGGGTAATGATCGTCAGGGGCGCAACGACAACCAAAGACAGTGGAGGGATCAGTCTTCTAGAGGTTATCAGCAGGATCGGGCTACTGGATCAAACACTCAGAGGGGATCATCTGAGAACTATAATCCCCTACCTATTTGTGTTTCTTGTGGGAAGAAACATACTGGAGCTTGTCGTACGACTTCTGGTGCTTGCTATAGGTGTGGTTCTACTGAGCATAAGGTGAAGGATTGTCCTAGACAGAATCCGGTAACAGTTGGGAACTACCTTAAACCTCCTCCTACTCCTAATACCGGTCGTGTTTATTCGGCTACTCGTGACCAGGCAGATAAGGCGTCTGGTATGTCATTGTTTCATTTCCATTCTATTTTCTTTCCGTTTCCTTGCAAATTTCGAGAACGAAAATTTTCTTTTAGAGGGGAAGAAGTTGTAATACCCAAAATTTAAAATCATGCAAAAATTACCAAAATACCCCTGAACTTAAAATTTCACTTAATAATTATATAAAACACAAATTAAATCCCAAACACTTGGAAATTAACACCATATGAAGTGAAATGATTTTTCTTGAACATTTTTATAATTTTACATGTCACAAAAATATATGTCACACATATAAAATGTTACCTTGGCCGAATAACTTTATATGTATATGTTTTATTATTTTGTTAATTATTTAAAATCAAGTAATAAAGAGATAATCATCAAATAAAAAGAGAAGATATTATAAAATCTATTTTGGTCTTATCTTTTCACCATAAAACCGGATCTCATGACCCTCCCCTCCCCCTATATCACACGGTTTCCCTTATTTCCATATTATACCATTTACTAAACCCTAAATTCCAACCGAGCACACAAAAACTCTCTCCATCACCATACGAATTTCTGGAGGCTGGTTATTATTTTTCCTGGGTCCTATCAAGTCTAGAGAAGGTGGGAAAAATAGTCTTAAGGTTGTGGGATTGCTAGTGTTCGCGTAGGAGTTTTATTGGTGTCGTAAATTCTAGCTGAGGGGTATAATTATTCTGCTCTTGATCCGATCCTTCTAAAACCCATCTGGTATTTTTCTAGTACTCTTTACATCATATATGATCTATATAAAATAGTACATTCGATCCATGCAAGCTTCTTAGGCTGTTTGAGAATTAACGAGACATAAAACCCTAAAACGTGTAATAAACCTTAAGTCGACACGAAGAATTTTCTGGACCTTGTACATATTTTTAAACGACCTTATACATGTCTAATAACACTAGAAAAATACTAGTTGAATTTTATAAGAGCCTAGATCACGCTGGGTGAGTTTTTTTACAAACAGAGTTTAAAAAAAAAAAAAAAAAAAAAAAAAAAAAAGAAAGGAAAAGGGTTTTAAAAATACAATATGGGTCGAATGGCTAGGGTTTGGATTTTGGGTGTCAAGATTGAGTGTAATTAATGTTTTTAAGGAGTAATTAATGATTGCTAATGATTGGAAGATTAGGGTTAGGATTTGTGTAGTTTTTGTGATTACCTATTGGAAAATAAAAAACTATAAGGGTGTGTTTTGTAATTATTCAAACATGGGGGTTATTTTCGTAAGGTATTCTGGACCAGGGGCAACTCGTAAAAAGTATAACATGGGGGTCTTATGTGTAAAATTTGTAATCAAAAGGTTTAAATGGTAAATTGTTTATATATTTAATTCGAATTGTAAAAAATTAAAAAGGAGGGACTTGTTTTGTAAATTATGAAAAGAAAAGGGTATTTCGTATAAATGTTAAGGTTAAGGGTGTAAGGTGCAATTTTTGATAATTAAAGGCTTAATGTGTAAATATGAGTATTATAAGGGTTAAATGGTATTTTAATTAATTAAAGGGTTTAAATTGTAATTTAATTTGTTTAAAAGGGTTAACTTATAAAATTGTTAACATTGAAGGATTAGGATTGTAATTATGGAAAACTTAGGGGTTAAAATGAATAACTTGTAATATTTGCACTTTAAACCTTATCTTTGGCATATTTACATTTAAAACCCTAAAATATGGAAAGTTGTCATAATTAACCCTAAACTATTATAACTCGCTAAAATGAACCCTATTTCCAAAATAATACTTATTTAATGACTTAACCTAAATTATAATATTTAAATCTTTCTAATTATGGAAATCTGCTAATTATGGAAACTTACTAAATAAGGAAACTTTCTAAAATGGAAACTTACTAAAATTGGAAAGTTACTTAAATGGAAAGATAAACTAAAATCAGTAAATAAGAACCAATTGTAATCTTGTCTTCTACTCCTTTAGGTGCGAAGAAGGAGTGATTTGATTCCTGTCAGTATTTGCTACTCTTGTGTTTTTGCTTGCTATTGAATAAGGTACATATATTCTACCCTTTCTCAGTAAGGGTGTCCTCATGACTTTTGATCTTGATTCACTATAGGATTCCCTAGGCCATTGCTATGTTCCCTGATACTTTGATTCGTTCTTCAGGTTTCACTTACATCTTTCTATATTGGTTTGATTATGATTTGAGCCTTCTCTTTGAGGCTTTCCTTATTGAATCTATGCCTTTGCTATGCTCCCTTGATAAATTGAACCTTGCTATGTTTCTTTTGATACTTGATATAAATCGTTCATCACCTTGTAACATGAATATTTAAAACCCTTGGATACCTTGAAGGTTCATAGGATATTATAACCGAATGTGAAAACTTTTCTTAATTACATATGAAAGTATTTTGAGGAAAACTACTTTTAAAGACTTTCTTTATGAAAACTGTTTTTAAAGATCACTTTTATGAAAGCCATTATTAAAGGATTACTTTTTAACAATTGATATGAACATTTAATATAAACCATTAAATTGAACCTTTGTTATGAACCTTTGAATAAGTTGATATGAACCTTCTGATTTGAACCTTTGCTTTAACCCTTGCATTGATCTCCTGTCTTGAACCTTGATATGAAACTTGACTTGAACCACTTGATATGAAAACTTGACCTGAACCGCTTGATATGAAACTTGAACTTGGACACTTGATACTTGATACTTGATACTTGACCTTGACCCACAGTTTGAGACTACGAGCCACCCACTAGGCATGAGGGTTTCATGTCCCTGTCATTGATGCACCGATGGCTTGACTCTAGGGCAGGAGAGTGATGACCTGTCCCGTCCCTGACTTGACTTGACTTGTTACGTAGAGGTAGACCTTGGCCACCTGGGGCGTATGGATGCATCCTAGACTTGTTTCTGTATTCTGTTTCTGTATATGATATATTACTTGTTACACTTGGTGACTGATGGTGTGTGCGATACACGTCTTTCACATCCTGGGAGCTCATGACTCCAACCCTTGGAGGTATCCCCTCACCCTGTACTTGGTATGCTGAGGTCTCCCCTCCATACACCCTGATATTTGATATGATTCTGTTTCTGGGCTCGTAGTGGATTTCTCTTTTCCTTTACATTTATCTTTATTATTCACTAACTCTTGATATATCTGCATGACCTTTATTTCATTTACCTTTCACTATTCTTTACTACTGCTTGTTATCGTTATATCTGTTCACTGAGCTTTCGTAGCTCAGCCGCATTTTCCTTTTCCTGCGGCAGGTATTTAAGCTAGGAGCTGGGTTTTGCTTTGGGATGAGAGCAACTTGAGAGAAGCATTGACCTTAGTCATCTTAGTTTGCCATTTGGATTTTAGACTTGTTTATGCCATTATTGGCACTTGGATTACTATGTACTCCCTTTATTTTCGTTTCATTGTCTTGATGCACTTGATATAAGTCTTGTTGGCTTATTTTCCTTTGGTTATTAATGTTAAGACTTCCGCTGTTTTGTTATTGAATGTTCTGATGTGAAACCATATTATTGTGACATCTTTGCCCTTGTCGGGTCGAGGTGTTACACATTTACACAATTGTCTTTTGTCAAAATGTGTTAAAGAACACTTACTCATGTTTCTTACACCCTAAAATACCAACACATAGGTACACACCACTTAGTTAAAATCGGTTCACAAACCCACAAGTGTTTCAAGCCTTTTTAACCCAACATAACAAGTTTGCACCAATACCTCATCAAGTTAAAAATACATCATGTGTTTGAAAAACTTCTTCATCTCCACAACCAACAACTAATTTAAATGGAGTCTAAGATTTTTCTTAAACCATGAACTCACAACTTCATTGTCTAGAACACCATCATAGGATCTCATCCTTTTCTTCCTCGACACATATCATGCACGTCATTGTCAGTGCAAACGATATATTAATCAAAACCGTCATTCCCAACACTTTCTCAACACGTTGGTCTAACCAACACTCTCCCATTATATGATGTCATTCTCATCCTCATATAGGTATTTAGTATTTTTAATTTTTTCATATGGAATTTATGTTCCTAGGTGCTCATTGTCTTCACTTCCTTTTAATTCCATTCTAGCATATATTATGGCATGATACATCATCTTTGGTAGATGATAATGTTATAAAAGATCATGTCGGTCAAAACCATGTTAATACTCTCTCTCCCATTTTCACCTAGAATAGGTCATTTTTATAATTTGTGTCAATCAATGAATGAATTTCGTTCTTGTTAGCATCGATAATATCATTCAAATCGTAACCCTTATACATTACAAGAGTCATATCCCTCGAGATGTGAATTTTAGATAAGGATTGCATGAGTTCATATTTTCTATTTTTATATTCGTTATAGCATTTGAGTTTCTAATTCTTTAAAAGTTGTCTAAATTTTCACCACCACCTTCCATCACCATCTTCACTAATCATCTCCACCATGGATTAGCGAAAAACCTACTTTAATCAATCTTTAGTCATCTATCAAGTTATCACCGCAACCTCCTATGAATCCTACTAGTAAACCGACACCAACACTAGCACCACTCACTCTAACTCTTAATATTCCAACTTCACTTCATATCTTCTTTCTAGGTATTATTTTGTAGGCTTTTATCATATTATATTCTCGTTTTTCTTATGATTGTAATTCTTATTAGAAGTCTCCACTTCATGAGATATTTGATTTCATAATCATGGTTCTCTACTTTGAGTTACTTGTGATTATATCATAAATTGCATATATACATCTTATTTTTCTTTGTCAAAAGATGAAATATATTGTACTAACTCTTTCATTGTAGGTTCATCATCAAATACTCTCGATTGTATATAACATACTCATCTAAGGACGAAATTTGCATCGATTATTTGCATCGTCTATACACTTGGTTGCATATGACATATTTGTCTAAAGACAAAAGCTTCTATTGTAATAATTTTTGTTTTGTAGGTTCATCTTGACGCCCTAGATCAAGGGGGAGCTTCCGTCAAGCATTTATAGAATGCATCTTATACACACTTTGTTGTATATCACATACTCGTCCAAGGACAAATATAGTTTTGCACTAATATTTGTTTTGTAGCTTTTTAATCATACATTGACGCCTTGATCAAAGGGGAGCAACCGTCAAGGGGAGCATGCACGCATTCATAATCATTCTCATTCTTTGACACACCTTTGTGTTTCTACAAAAAGGAGGAGAAGATAGTCTAACTTAGCTTACTCACGTGTATCGTTTGCTATTTGCATTTTCTTCATCATGCATTTCTCATATATTTTTTATGTTGCACAACACTAACCTTGATGTAGGTTAAGGGTCTAAATTTGATCCATGGATCCGCTACCAAATAAGGGCAATAACAACCATAGGGGATTGGAGTACACAATTTATGTAAAACCCTAAAATTTAACATAATCTGAAATGACAAAAATACCCTTTGAATTTGAACTTTTAAGAACTTATAAAATACGCTATAAATTAAAACATGAGTTATATAACATGTTATGACTCCAGACTACATGATACGAACATATAACCTAAATTAAATATGAAATGATACAAGGACCGTATGACATGGAGTATGGCACGATTAAGAAGTTCTATAGTCCAAAAATAATAAAACTTGCACACGTTTTTCTTTTGTGTTTCCTTGGGCCGAAATTCTTTTGTCATACTAGCACCAAAACCTTTGGGCCTAAACACTTGAAGATACCAAACGAACCCATGGCCCAATCCACCTTCAATAAGTCCGGTTCTTTTTTTTTATATACACCGAAGTTCCTTTTTTTTTAAGCTCTAAAAACCCTAACTATCAAGACCGGCCTCTCCTTTTTTCTTTGCTACTGCCGATCAAGAACAGCCACCAAAAGGCTTTAATCCGTGCTCATACGAATCAAGGTAATTTAGTTCTTGTTTCCCATTGATCCATTCGTGTCTTGTTGCAAGCCCTAAATCGAGCAATTGTTTTCTTTTCTTGTGCTACTGCTGTACGACTAGAAGGAGAAGGAAGGAAGGATTTGTGGTGTTTCCATCTTGTGTTGTTCGTGATTACTCATCTTGTCTTCAAGGGTATTCGTATCACTCACTTTTTTTTTCAATCCTTATTCGAAATTATTGTGTTCTAGTCGATTTATGATCAAGAGATTATAAGAAAAATCTGCTACATAAAATCACAAACTAAAAACCCTAAAATCTTTATGTATGAATCGGACAAGGAGTATAGGTGATGAAATTATTCGGTTTGATTATGTTAAGACCTAGGATAATTGACCTAAATATGGTTGGATTAACCTATAATCATTATGTGTTAAGAATTAAAGAGGTAACATGATAAAACCCTAAGTTATACATGATTCTGTGAATGACTGCTACTGATCTGGAATTTTGTTCGACTTTAACCGGCTGTAACTAAATGATTTGAACGTGTATTTTGGTGTTTTAAGAGTCTAAAACTAAGTTCAATGAAATGGCTACCCGGGAAAATTTAGTTTGTAATTTTTAGAGGCCTGGAAAGTTACTTTTTGATTTTTAGAAAATTATGTGTCTGATCGGATTTGTGAGTCTGGAAAATTAGTCCGGGTTTTTGAATTTTAGTTTCCAAACCGTGTCGAATTAGGAGGTTTCCTTTGAACTGGGTAATCTATAGGATTTATATTACTTCCTGGAATTTTTGTAGATTTTTTTTGAATTTTTCTTAAAAGGTTTCTAAATAATAACTTTTCGTATAGCAAAATTAATCATAAATCTGGATGAGTTGGTTTAAGTGAATTTTAATCCATAGCTATATTACTTAATAAAATCTGGAAAAATTAGATAAAATACTTAAGACATTAAAGTATCTCTAGGAATTTTTGGGGAATTTATTTCTGAGTTCTTATATAATTTTCTATTTATAGAAAACCTAACAATTTCAAGCTTAAGATTGTTAGAACCTGATGAAAAGTATAAAAAGGGTTTTGAAAGGTGTTTCGTGTTATTTTAAAAACTAAAGGGACTAAATGTGTAATTTTATGAAACTTGAGGGTTTGATTCGTGCCACACTTATATTTGAGAGTATAATCTGTAATTTAGTAAATATGAGGGTTAGTTGTGTAATGATGAACATAATAAAAGTTGAAGTGTAATTTGTATAATTATAAGGTTTATTTTGTGATTTTGGTAAATCAAGGGTGTAATGTGTAAACTATGAAACTTAAAGGACGGGAGATGTGATTCTGAATAAATGATGTACTTAAATTAGTAGTTTGCAATAATTTCATTCAAGACCCTTAACTTTGGGATGTTGCAATTACAAAAACCCTAACTTATGGAAACGTGTCATATTTAACCTTGAACTTATGTAAAAGGCCTTATGAACCTTAACCTACTAACATGGTCATCGTTAATAAGTTGATAAACAGGAATGATAATAACTAAAGTTACTGAATGTGTAAAGTTACCTAAGATGGAGAGAAACTAAAATGAAACCTTATGATTAAGAAACTATGAAATCAAAAAGCTATGAAACTTATAAGTACAATTATAATTCATGTAGATTCACTGAAGCGGGAGTAATCCGGTGTATTGTGATCTGCCTTTGGTTTGTTTTGCTATCGGATAAGGTACAGATACTCTGCCCTTTTTCAGTAAGGGTTCTTATGTTCTATACATTGACTTTGAGTTATGATTCAGTAAGATTTCCCAAGCCATTGCTATGTTCCCTTTGAGTGAACCTTTGATATTACTTTTGATATGACTTTGAGATGCACCTTTTGATATATGACCTTTTGTGACGACTTTGAGACCTGACTCTTAGTTTGATACCCGAGCCATTTTGTGATTTTCCTAGCCAGGAAGGTAACCTGGCCATGTCTGTGATGCACCACTGGCATGACTCCCGTGTGGGGGAGTGATTTCTCACACCGTCCCTTTTATATTATCTGCCATGGCTACTTGATTTTGAGAGGACTTTGAGTTTGGGGGCGTATGGATTGCAATCCTAGATTTGTATGTTTAGTGGATTTAACTATGACTTTGAGTTATGACTTTGAGGTGACTGGTACTGTGTGCAATACATGCCTTTCACATTTCTGGGAGCTGATCACTCCACTATTATGATACATGAGGACACCCCTCATATTATCTGGTTGCCTAAGAGGTATCCCCTCTGATTGCGAGATTGTGACTTTGAGCTTATGACTTTGAGCTTATGACTTTGAGATTATGACTTTGAGTGTGGGCTCGTGGTAGATGACTATCCTATATTCTTCCTTACTATTCTTTTGCTTCCATTATGCCTTATGATATTTCCAGTGCTTCATTATATTTCTGTTTCGTTATTCTTTGCTTTGTATATGTATCTGTTCACTGAGCTTTTTAAGCTCAGCCGCACGTTTTCTTTTCGTGTGCGGCAGGTAATAAGCAGGACGTCGGGTTTTGGGTATGAGTGAAGAGACTTTTGGACTTAGAAGACTTTGATAGTTGTTCTGAAGTAGAGACCATTAGAAGGAGTTTCTTTTGCAGACTTAGTAATTAGCTTTTGTTTCCCTTGTATCCTTGTGTATTCAGTATTTCATTTGTAACCGTTGAGAATCTTTGTATTACTATAGAATGTATGTTTTGTTTGATCTGATATGAAGCCATTAATGTGATACTTCTACCCTTGCTGGGTTGGGGTGTTACAATTATGGTATCAGAGCGACAGGCTGCGATTCGTAATACATTACCCTTGACCTGTGTAAGTTAGGACCACCAAGTTTTCCCCTGTAGGCGCTCGTAAGATAACCTTTGAAAATTTTGCTTTAAGATTTCCCTATAGGAACCTAAGTTTTTACCAGTGAGGGATGGGTAGACTATAAGGCATTCGTTTAAGTATCTTTGCTTCCACATCACTCTGATTCGTGCCTTACTTTTGGTTAGATCCTGTCGATATCACTTTTGGAAAGCGAAAGCTTATGTTTTGCACCACCTAAGATTTGAACCTGATGAAATTTGGAAGGCATTGAGAAATTTCATAATAATTGCCGACACTGTTTGGATCCTTATCTTCAGATTTCTTTCATTAATCATTTTGATAAAGGCCCACGTTGCACTCTGATCATTTTGTTAATCACTTTGATGCCTATTCGGGCATTCTGAGAACCTTCATGGCGATGACGTATTGGATATGTTTTGGTTATTTGTCTCTTGCTTTTGATAAGTATCTAAAAATCTTCCGACACTATTTGATTTCGTTTCACCCATCTCTGTCCTTATAAGAAGCCTTGTGGTGTGTAACCACGAGGATAAGAATGTTTTCCCTCTCACTTTTAAATGATAAAGATTTGACTTGTGATCCGTCTATCTTGGGATAGTTAACTTCAATTTTATTCTGACAAGGAATCGGCTGATTGAGCATTCAAATATGGACAATTTCCCTTCTATGTCTCACCTTTAACGTTTGCAACAATTTTGAACTCCCTACCATGATTACCGATTGATAAACCCTCTGCTATCACTATTACTCTGGAGACTCGTGTGTTACGTTTGCGGTTATAAAGTTTTCTTAAGAAACCATTTCGTACACCAATAAATGAACCTCATCGTAGAAGCCTTTTGGCACCTTGAGTTTTCTGAACATGAACCTTGTATTGAACGTTATTTGGCACCCTGAACTTCTTGAACATAATCCCTGTTGGACCGTCAAGTTTTTCCACCGGAGTATGAAGCAAGATTTGACATGATTCCGAGAGATTCTAGTCACTAAACGAAGGTGTCTTTCGGATCATACTAATTGACTGGAGCAACCGGGAAGAGCAGCAACCGAAGACCAGGGAGTGAGTTTACTTAAGTGTATCTTCTGGGCATGTTTTAGTTTTGTTCGCGATAAAGATGAATGATGACTGGAGATATGTATGGAAGCTGAACCGTATTGCTATAGGAGCCAATATTCCTCCACCCTGGAACGATTATGTGTTTTGTTTAAATTCAGAGCGCTAAGTTTCCTTTCTGATGAATTGATACTATTCTTGAAATCGCCTTCCGTATTCGTAAACGACTGCCATGACTGTTAATGACGCTAATAGTATTAGCTAAAGCTCTGACGATCTTGGTGAATTGATAGATGATAATTTCTCATGAGTATTGGGCATATGGTCATTGTATGACTTAATGGTACATTCGGAGACGAGGAAGAACATGAAAATCATTTTGCACCTTGTTAGAGATTTGAGGATCATTTGTGTATTCTGAGAGATTGATGTTGTTTGAGACAACGGTGTTCCTTGCCTGACCTGGAGTTGACGACAATGGAGACTACCCCGAAGAGTGGAGACATTCCTTACAAGGCAGAAGTGTTGGCGATGCAGAAGAAGAAATTCTAGTCAAGATGGCGAACCTGGAGCTGATGAAGACATGCAGTCCCACTTCCCTATTCATCTTAGTTGTGCTGAGATGAATTGAGAGCGGAAGCAGACTGGATGATGGAGAGATTTAAAGACCGTGCCAGAAATCCACGTTGCTCCATCACATTCCAAGAAGAACTGCAGGAGGCTCGACGACCCAGACACAAGTTTCCGACCTTGGTTTCATTTCCCGATTGAGGGACAGACGAAGACAGACTAACAGGACTTGAAGAGATTGGAGGTGTTGAATGAGCGGAATCGGGAAACAGACCCTTCATGTTTGGAAGATTAGATTTTATGAAGGCCGAAGTCCTTGAAGATTAATAAGATCCTTGATGATTTAAGTTTCCTAGAAGCATTTCAGTTCGTGTTTATTTTTCGTATGTTCGGTGATAGCTTTGTTTGAGAGATTTTGGCGAGTTGTGGAAGATATGATACGGGTGACGGCGTACCTCACTTCTGCTAGGCAATCTGGGATTTTGATACTCTTGCGAATAGTTTTGTTTTCTCTCTTGATTGTGGCAATTGTTTTTGTTGACCTCTGAGACTGTAGAAGTACTAGGTGGATTAAGATAGGTGGTTTTGATTATGACTTGAGATAAAGTATGACCATCATGAGGGCATACTTATATGATGCCAGTATTATGATGTCTGGCCAACGTGATAATACTTACATCATATAGCGTGCACTTGTTGTGGGCATATGATATCTTGGGAGATACCTAAGAAGTTTAGAAGTTGATCTCTGTTGGATTATCTGTGATTAGTGAGACTTTAGGTTCATTCTACCTATGCGTTTAATCTGCTTTCATCGTTATACGACTGGATGCGTTTGGATACTCGACACGCGTTTGTTGACCTTTGTACTCCCGATAAGAAACTTAGGTTCTGTGTAGAACTCTCTACCGTCTGTTTTCTGTCAGTATTGATTCGATCTGTTACTATTAAAAAGTACTCCTACATTTTGCTATATGTACATTTCGCATCCGTTGATTATGTTTCATTATGACCTGCTATGAGTGATTGAGGCTTTGGATTTTGAGGAGCAAAACCTGTTTGTTTATGAGAACACCTATGAAAGGTTATACTGAAGTCGAGACTAATTGAGAATCTGAAGAGTTTGAACTCATATACTACTCCCATGTTCGCTACAATTCGATACATTTTCATCTGATTTGACTATTTCTATTCCACGGACGAAAATCCGTCAATCCTACATCTTCCCTGAACCCCTTCTGATGAGATACGTTTATCATCCATTACGTTTAGTATATCATTCTTTTGATGTGAATCCTGAGCGTTATGTCTTTTTGAGAAAACCGAAATTATTTGATCGGCAAGATTGAGTCATGAGGAAATACTTGGTTTGGAAGAACCTGCTCGAGCGTGAGAATGTTTTGTTGATCGTTTGCATCTTGCTACGACTTCGTTTAACTTTGCAATTTCAATTTTCGAGGACGAAAATTTCCTTTTAAGAGGGGAAGAGTTGTAAAACCCAAAAATTTAACATAATCCGAAATGACAAAAATACCCTCTGAATTTGAACTTTTAAGAACTTATAAAATACGCTATAAATTAAAACTTGAGTTATATAACATGTTATGACTCCAGACTACATGATACGAACATATAACCTAAATTAAATATGAAATGATACAAGGACCGTATGACATGGAGTATGGCACGATTAAGAAGTTCTATAGTCCAAAAATAATAAAACTTGCACACGTTTTTCTTTTGTGTTTCCTTGGGCCGAAATTCTTTTGTCATACTAGCACCAAAACCTTTGGGCCAAAACACTTGAAGATACCAAACGAACCCATGGCCCAATCCACCTTCAATAAGTCCGGTTCTTTTTTTTATATACACCGAAGTTCCTTTTTTTTTAACCTCTAAAAACCCTAACTATCAAGACCGGCCTCTCCTTTTTTCTTTGCTACTGCCGATCAAGAACAGCCACCAAAAGGCTTTAATCCGTGCTCATACGAATCAAGGTAATTTAGTTCTTGTTTCCCATTGATCCATTCGTGTCTTGTTGCAAGCCCTAAATCGAGCAATTGTTTTCTTTTCTTGTGCTACTGCTGTACGACTAGAAGGAGAAGGAAGGAAGGA
This sequence comes from Artemisia tridentata subsp. tridentata, assembly GCA_021014915.2. NCBI lineage: Eukaryota > Viridiplantae > Streptophyta > Magnoliopsida > Asterales > Asteraceae > Artemisia > Artemisia tridentata. The sequence goes on from CP139505.1 coordinate 259,636,402, forward strand.
TTTGTGGTGTTTCCATCTTGTGTTGTTCGTGATTACTCGTCTTGTCTTTAAGGGTATTCGTATCACTCACTTTTTTTTTCAATCCTTATTCGAAATTATTGTGTTCTAGTCGATTTATGATCAAGAGATTATAAGAAAAATCTGCTACATAAAATCACAAACTAAAAACCCTAAAATCTTTATGTATGAATCGGACCAGGAGTATAGGTGATGAAATTATTCGGTTTGATTATGTTAAGACCTAGGATAATTGACCTAAATATGGTTGGATTAACCTATAATCATTATGTGTTAAGAATTAAAGAGGTAACATGATAAAACCCTAAGTTATACATGATTCTGTGAATGACTGCTACTGATCTGGAATTTTTGTCGACTTTAACCGGCTGTAACTAAATGATTTGAACGTGTATTTTGGTGTTTTAAGAGTCTAAAACTAAGTTCAATGAAATTTCTACCTGGGAAAATTTAGTTTGTAATTTTTAGAGGCCTGGAAGGTTACTTTTTGATTTTTAGAAAATTATGTGTCTGATCGGATTTGTGAGTCTGGAAAATTAGTCCGGGTTTTTGAATTTTAGTTTCCAAACCGTGTCGAATTAGGAGGTTTCCTTTGAACTGGGTAATCTATAGGATTTATATTACTTCCTGGAATTTTTGTAGATTTTTTTTGAATTTTTCTTAAAAGGTTTCTAAATAATAACTTTTCGTATAGCAAAATTAATCAGAAATCTGGATGAGTTGGTTTAAGTGAATTTTAATCCATAGCTATATTACTTAATAAAATCTGGAAAAATTAGATAAAATACTTAAGACATTAAAGTATCTCTGGGAATTTTTGGGGAATTTATTTCTGAGTTCTTATATAATTTTCTATTTATAGAAAACCTAACAATTTCAAGCTTAAAATTGTTAGAACCTGATGAAAAGTATAAAAAGGGTTTTGAAAGGTGTTTCGTGTTATTTTAAAAACTAAAGGGACTAAATGTGTAATTTTATGAAACTTGAGGGTTTGATTCGTGCCACACTTATATTTGAGAGTATAATCTGTAATTTAGTAAATATGAGGGTTAGTTGTGTAATGATGAACATAATAAAAGTTGAAGTGTAATTTGTATAATTATAAGGTTTATTTTGTGATTTTGGTAAATCAAGGGTGTAATGTGTAAACTATGAAACTTAAAGGACGGGAGATGTGATTCTAAATAAATGATGTACTTAAATTAGTAGTTTGCAATAATTTCATTCAAGACCCTTAACTTTGGGATGTTGCAATTAAAAAAACCCTAACTTATGGAAACGTGTCATATTTAACCTTGAACTTATGTAAAAGGCCTTATGAACCTTAACCTACTAACATGGTCATCGTTAATAAGTTGATAAACAGGAATGATAATAACTAAAGTTACTGAATGTGTAAAGTTACCTAAGATGGAGAGAAACTAAAATGAAACCTTATGATTAAGAAACTATGAAATCAAAAAGCTATGAAACTTATAAGTACAATTATAATTCATGTAGATTCACTGAAGCGAGAGTAATCCGGTGTTTTGTGATCTGCCTTTGGTTTGTTTTGCTATCGGATAAGGTACAGATACTCTGCCCTTTTTCAGTAAGGGTTCTTATGTTCTATACATTGACTTTGAGTTATGATTCAGTAAGATTTCCCAAGCCATTGCTATGTTCCCTTTGAGTGAACCTTTGATATTACTTTTGATATGACTTTGAGATGCACCTTTTGATATATGACCTTTTGTGACGACTTTGAGACCTGACTCTTAGTTTGATACCCGAGCCATTTTGTGATTTTCCTAGCCAGGAAGGTAACCTGGCCATGTCTGTGATGCACCACTGGCATGACTCCCGTGTGGGGGAGTGATTTCTCACACCGTCCCTTTTATATTATCTGCCATGGCTACTTGATTTTGAGATGACTTTGAGTTTGGGGGCGTATGGATTGCAATCCTAGATTTGTATGTTTAGTGGATTTAACTATGACTTTGAGTTATGACTTTGAGGTGACTGGTACTGTGTGCAATACATGCCTTTCACATTTCTGGGAGCTGATCACTCCACTATTATGATACATGAGGACACCCCTCATATTATCTGGTTGCCTAAGAGGTATCCCCTCTGATTGCGAGATTGTGACTTTGAGCTTATGACTTTGAGATTATGACTTTGAGTGTGGGCTCGTGGTAGATGACTATCCTATATTCTTCCTTACTATTCTTTTGCTTTGATTATGCCTTATGATATTTCCAGTGCTTCATTATATTTCTGTTTCGTTATTCTTTGCTTTGTATATGTATCTGTTTACTGAGTTTTTTAAGCTCAGCCGCACGTTTTCTTTTCGTGTGCGGCAGGTAATAAGCAGGACGTCGGGTTTTGGGTATGAGTGAAGAGACTTTTGGACTTAGAAGACTTTGATAGTTGTTCTGAAGTAGAGACCATTAGAAGGAGTTTCTTTGGCAGACTTAGTAATTAGCTTTTGTTTCCCTTGTATCCTTGTGTATTCAGTATTTCATTTGTAACCGTTGAGAATCTTTGTATTACTATTGAATGTATGTTTTGTTTGATCTGATATGAAGCCATTAATGTGATACTTCTACCCTTGCTGGGTTGGGGTGTTACAATTTAACTTCACTAGGGATGATGCAAGCTCGCCTTTGAGAAATGAAGTTAACTCTAAGGACACACCCTTTTTGTTTCGACAAAAGGAGGAGAAGAGTGTAAATGGAGAAGGTAATGTAAAAGGTAGTACGGACACAACACACAAGTAACTTTTTACATTTTACTATCTATCACGTTTACATATTTTTTCATCATCAAAAAGTGGGAGATTGTTAGTGCAAATATTACGATATTTAATCTATATAGTCTCGTCTGTTTTGATTGATGACAAACATGTAACTTGATACATAACGTAAAATGTACAAGTTACTCGTAATCATATTTTGTCTCAACATACATTCAACACCTCTCGACGTCTCAAGTCCTCGTATGCTACAACACAGGTTTGTACATGTTTGTTATGTGGCATTATGATCAAACCCCTTAACAAATCATTTAGAATGTTTAAAATACGTTTAGAGTCATTAAGTATTTTAAAAGGTTAACCATTCTATTTCAAACCTCATTTTACATTTTGCATATACAAGTATTTTTACTTGTACAACATGCTTCCTAAGTTGTATTCATGTCAAAATAGAATAAGTGCCACATTAGGTGTAAAAGTGCACTTTAGGTGTCAAAATAGGATAAGTGCACTTTAGTTGTCAAACTAAGACAAATGTGTTTACATACTTCTAAAAATTATGTTAATGACATGATAACTTAAGTCTTATAATAGCATAAGTAGTTTAACATTTTTAGTAACACATAAACTAACATGGTACAACTTGTTAAACATATATTAACTAGTTAAGTAATACATTTTACAAACAAATTTTTGTTTACATTTTAATCAAAATGAAAATGGTTTTATTACCTCATGCATAGTGTCATCAAAATCTTGAAAGATCACAAATAATATCTTGGAAAGATTGTGTAAATATTTTGGAAAGATTTGAAACAAGATTTGCAAGGATTTTAGAAATCTTAGAAAATATCTTTGTAGGATACTAGTAAGATCATGTATATATTTTGGTTATATTTGATAAAATATTTTGAAGATTTTCTGTCAGGTCCCCACGGAACCAAATGCATACATGGACGGAACCCTTGTTTTGGTTCCGTCTGATCCGTGGGTTGCTGAGCTTGTTGGCTATAAATAGCAGCCCATTGTTTACTCAATTTTATACCACTTGAACCTACAATCTCTCTACCCTTTTGCATACATTTAGATCAGTAGATAACAATGTAGTAACATACATTAATCACCCTTATTATCATTATCATAATGCTTCTAACTTTCATTATGTTGTAAGCATACTCCCGAAATGATCTTGTGAAGCAAGCTCAGAGATCTTGAGTCATCATCCACCACAAGCATACATATATGAAGATCTATCACAACAAGCTTAGGGAACTTGTGATCTTCATCCATTAAAGGCTTTCTATCAATGGAAGTTCATTTAGATTAGTCATTCATATCCTTTAGACATTTGTGTCATGGATCGTCATTGTAAACATCATTGTATCATCACAATCTATTCACAAAGCTATATTAGATGGTTTATGTGTTTGTGCCATAAAACACAAGGTTTTTATGTTGGGCCATAAAACATAAAGGGAGTGGTTGTACCTTTGTAAAAGAATTCGACATCTAGCTTAGTGTCGAAAATATTGTATAGGCGACGTTAGGTTGGTTCTACCTCGAACTAGAACCCGGTATTTAGCTTTGTACCAGAAAAAGTGTAAGCGATGTTTGTAAAGGTTTTCTCCGCCGAGAAGGGAGCTTGTTTATTTAGTGAAGTAACTCTCGAGTTGGGTACTCGGGGAGTGGAGTAGGGCGGAGAGGAGATCCGTGACCGAACCACTATAAATACTCGTGTCCGGTTTGCACTTTCTTTTACTTACTGCTTTAATTTTATACTTGCATTATATTATTGCTTGTGTTGTGACTTGATAGTTATGCTTGTGTGACAACTTGTGTTAGTGTATGCTTATAATAGTCATAGACTATAATTGGCATTTTTCATATCACAACAAGCTTGATCGGATATTTGATACAACAAGTTTTAAGATTTTAAAACGGTAACGTATTCACCCCCCCCTACATTTTCACATATCCAATGATGATAATTACCATCCTAATAATAATGGTCCTCATGATCTTGGTAGTACTTCTGATTCAGATGATTATCAGCATTCTACTAATGATGAATATGATTCAGATGCATCTACCAGACATGAAGGTTCAAGTAATGAAGGTAAACATTCTCAGTTTGCAACTTTACTTGATCCAAGTATTGATGGCAGTCATTTACAGTCTGCAACCTTACTTGATTCAAGTAATGAGGGCAGTCCTCTTCAGTCTGCAACTTTACTTGAACCTTCAAAGGTCACAATAATATTGTTGGTATGTCTGAGGATAATAATAGAAGGTCCAAAAGAAACTATGTGATGCCAGATAAGTTTCAAGATTATGTGGTTGAAGGAAAGGTTAAATATGGGATTGAAATGGTGGTTAACTATTCTAAACTTTCTCCTAAAATTTTTTGTTTTGTTTCTAAACTTAATAAAAGTGTTGAACCTAAAAAATTTCATGAGGCTTTCAATGATCCTAATTGAAAGGCTGCCATGAATACTGAAATGGAAGGTTTGTATAAAAACAAAACTTTTACTATTACTGAGTTGCCAATTGGTAGAAAACCTATTGGTAACAAATGGGTTTGGAAACTTAAGTTGAGATCCACTAGTAAGATTGAAATATACAAGGCTAGACTTATAGCTAAGGGTTTTGGTCAAAAAGAAGGAGTTGACTATGAGGAGACTTTCTCTCCTATTGTTAAAATTGCTACTGTAAGATGTCTTATCTCTTTAGCTGTTAACAAGGGTTGGTCCTTGTTTCAACTTGATGTTAACAATGCTTTTTTTGTATGGTGATCTTAATAAAGATGTTTATATGACCTTACCTGAAGGTTATTTTAATAAAGATTATTAAAGAGTTTGTAAAGTTAATAAGTCTTTGTATGGGCTTAAACAAGCTCCTAGGAAGTGGAATGAAAAACTCACTTCTGCTTTGAAAGAAAATGGTTTTAAACAATCTAAAAGTGATTATTCCTTGTTTGTTAAGTCTCAAGGATATTTGTTTATAGCTCTTCTTATATATGTTGATGATATTGTTTTAACTGGGAATAATTTAGAAGAGATTGAGAAATTTAAGAGTTTTCTTAAATCTAAGTTTTTGATCAAGGACTTGGGAAAACTTAAATATTTTCTGGGCATTGAAGTTGTTGATACTGATTCTGGTTTATGTTTAAACCAGAGAAAGTATTGCATGGAGTTGCTAGCAGAATATGGCTTGCTTGCAAGCAAACCTGCAGCTAATCCAATTGAAACTAATGTTGTGGTTTCTGATGTTGTTAGAAAGAAAAGCAGGAAAAAGAAAGCTATTGATAAGGAAGATCTTCCTATCACTAACCTTAATGGATATCAAAAGGTGATATATAAGTTGATCTATCTGACTTTAACTAGGATTGATATTTCTTATATTGTTCATTCATTGAGTCAGTTTATGCATAAACCATTGTAGTCTAATGTTAAACTTGCTATGAGAGTCCTTAGATATTTAAAAGGGTCACCAGGTAAAGGAATTGTTTTTAACCAAAGTTCTGATTTAAGCCTTAAAGCTTATGTTGATTCAGATTGGGCTAAATGTCCTTCTACAAGGAAATCCGTTACTAATTTTTTACTGTTTTTTTGGTGATTGGTTTCTTGGAAAAGTAAAAAACAAAAAACTCTAGCCACTTGTTCTACTGAAGCAGAGTATAGGGCTATGGCTTCAGTTACTTGTGATATAATTTGGATCTTAAAGATTTTGAAAGATTTGGAAGTTAAGAATCCTTTACCTGCTAAAATTTTGACAATAGGGCTGCAATCAAAATTGCAGCCAACCCTGTATTTCATGACAAGACTAAGTTATTAGAGTACAAATAGGCCCAATCCCGGTTTGTGGGTTTCTGGTATCTAGGGTTTCACCATTTTAAATAATGGTTAATAATAAAGACATACCTACGACTATCTCAAGATGCTTATATTAGAGGATAAATAGGCCCGAGTGTAACACCCCCAAAAATGGATTGCAGCGGAAGATAATGTTACTGGGGTGCTACATAATTGGTATCACAACATAAAGTACAAAGAATGGTTTTACCTCGACCGTTTAGAAAAAAAATTATAATCAAAAGCATTTCGTTTTACATCATTCAAAATAGGGCGAAAATACAGGCCCATAAAAGAAGTAAGGTCCCAAATACATATATCAGAGTTGTCTATGACCGTGCCAATGCCAAGCGCCTCCAAAGATGAGTTATGCAGCAGTAAAGGTCAAGCACCTAAGATAAGCATGCTAACAAGTCAACACAAAGGTTGAGTGAATCCATAGAGTGTAGTAGTAAAGCAGTTGATCACAAGATTTCAAGTTTAAAAGCCAGTGGGTTACGTTGTTATACACCCAACATGAAAGTAGTTATTATTGCACTAAGCTCATGACACCAAGACGTTAACTGAGTATCAACAGTAATTGATATAAGTGACAATGCCCCCGAGTAGGTAATTTCCAGTTACCTATGTGTATTCAAATATAGTGCGTCTGGTTACCATTCCGGCTAACACAAACGGGGAAGTCAACCCCAATAGATCTATCCACAATATTCACGTTCAATCGCAAGTGATTAATGGTTCATGATGGTGAGGGACTTGTGGCAATAGTAGTACTTAGGCAATAACACATTTGGATAAGCATACAGTTTTCAAGCAATTGTGATCATAAAAAGTAGTAGCATGTATCTCCCCCAATGAATTTATAAAACAGTTAAATGAGTAAAAGTAGGGCTGTGAACTCACCTTGGTGGTACAGTAGTCCAGATATAGAAATATCAAATGTGAAAGGGAATGACTCAATTCACGCGACCTGAATTAATATGGCAAACCTTAGATTCCGATGGTTTATGTTCAAGACCTTAATGTTCAAAGGCATCGTTTGAAAAGTATTTGTATCATCGTTACTTATGTGACAAATGCTTAAAGTTCAAAAATAAAGTTATATGGTATGTATTCATGTAACTTGTGTGTATGTAATCGTTTCTGGATGTTACAAAGTTGATAATTAAGACGTCAATTATTAAATAAAAAGTTATTGATAATAAGTTAAATATTTATTTTAAATATTTTAAGTTGGTGAATGATAAGTTATTAAGATGTTTGTATTATTTATTTAAGTTAATTTCATAAATGGTCCATGTGGTCTGTCGGGTTTAACGAATTTAGTCCCTTTACTTTTTTTTAACGGGTTTAGTCCCTATGGTTGCGACCCATATCGGGTTTGGTCCCTTGATCATTTTTTCTATTAGTTTGACCGTTAACTTGGTCATGTGACGTGCACATGGAAGGGTAATTATGTCTTTTTACCATCCAACCATCACTTACCACACACATTTTATCTTCTTATTCACCTAAAAAAAACACATACACAACTCAAATTCTCTAATATTTATTTTCTTTTTCTCTCACTAAAATTGAAAACACCACAATCACAGGGTCACAGCCATCATCATCATGAAACCATCTGTCTCCCACCGCCACCATCATATGTGTCGCGACCACACACGACCATGAAACCATCCATCCTGAGCACACACCATCAGATATGTCGCCTCCATCACATCATACCCACAAAAAACATGACACAAAACACCATACCTTCCACCTTAAACCTCACCAAAGTCTACCACCATCGGTCCATCACCTAACTGTCGGGCACCGCCACCACCAGATCTGGTGGTGGCTTCGTGTTGTATGTTTGTGTTTTTTTTATATAAAGATATGTGTTTTGATTTTCTTGTTGAAAGTTGGAGATGATGTTGGTAGTTTTGGTTTGTAAAGAACAAATAGAAATGAAATTGAGTTGTGATTCGTGAGTGTTTGTGTATTCGGTATTGAACAAGGAAGAACAAAAGAGGGATTCGTGTTTGTGTATTTGGTAGGGTTATGTTTTATTTGATTTTGTTGTTTATTTTGAATAGATTTTGTTGAAAAAAAGAGGGATTTGTGTAGGTTTAAGACAAAAAATAGATTTGGATGCTTTGTTGAAGTATGTAAGCAGTATGGGTGTTTGAGGGTGGCTGGCCGGAATTTGAGGTGGCCCGATAAGATTATGATTTTTGAGTGTTAGGATTGTATTTAAAAAAATAGGTTTAGCTGATAAGAAAGAAAGTGTTAGGATTGTATTTAAAGTTAGATTTGTATAATTAGATTATGATTTTTGAGTGGGTGGTTATGGAGTTATTTTAGCGGTTGTAGGTGGGGAAGAAGGAGAGTGTGGTAAGGGTTTCGTGGTGGTGGTAATGGTTTCGTGGTGGTAGCAGTAAGGAGAAGGGTTGGTGGTGGGGAAGATGAAGATCAAGAAAAAAAAAAGGAAAAAGAAAAATAGGCGCAGATCTATCTTTGTTCGTGTATAATGATACTAAGATTTTTTGGAATTAATAATAATTACCAGTTTTATTAAACCATAATTAAAACGGCACCGTTTTCCACTGTTGCATTTTCCCGCCAAAAATCCTTGCCGCCAAAAGCCATACTATACGGTATACACATGCAAATACAAATACAATCTCCTTTTTCTTTGGTTAGGTACTGATAATATTGACAATTTACAAAATATCAGTTCCTCCATAATCTAATGCCATACTTTTTTAGATACATGCCATGCTTCATTTAATGAGAAGAAGTACACCTCATATAAACCCTGTTCATTGGATTCTTCCAGAACACAATTTCAGAAAAAAAAAAACACACACACACACACACGGGTTTGATTTTGGAGGTATGATGAGAAGTGCCACCGGTGGCAGGACCGAATCATCCGGCGATCATAGATCAGGTATTAATGAAACTTTATCTTATCTCGGGTTGTTATATTTTTTTTGTTAAAAATGGATTGAAACAGTGTGTTAATTGGTAGATTTTGGTGGGTTTGTGTTTAACTTTGTTGTTTTCTTTCGTATGATTCTTGGATAAAGGGTATTGAAAAGTTGAAAGGTTTATGTAATTTGTTGTTGTTTTTGTAAAAGAAATTGGTTGCACTCCAAATGTTTGATGAAATGTCTAGGTGAAAATTGTAGTGATAGTTTTGGTTTCTTTTGTTCAATGAAATGTCAGGTGGAACATTGATACAAATAAAGAGGTTTGCAGTAATAATTTAGACCACATATCTCCGTCGAATACTAAAACAAGAAAAAGAAAAATATCTGAAAGTCGTAAAGAGGTTCACTAATGTTTTTTGCTCTAACCATGTTTGTTGTTTCAGATACTAATTTGCCTTTTAAAATTGTTGTTGCAGCTCGAGAGGGGACCAGCACTTCTTTCATTCCCATTTCCAATGAGGGTTAGCCGTTATATGTTTTATATATGTGTTGTGCGTGCTATTGGTTTATGTGTTTTACCACTTTATATGCCTTGAATATTGGGTACTTTTTTGGCAGCTGCAACGCTTGCAATTTAATTTCTTAATTTCTCGTCTTATTTTGGCTTGGACTAATCTGTAGTTATTGGAGTGGTTGGCTGTGATTGCTTTTGTTGGTGGAAATGAACCCGAAGAAACTGAAAAATGTATGCAACTTATGCGGCAAGTGGTTCACCCAAAACTTGGTTCCAATGTAAGTGTCTCTTCATATTTGTTATTTATTAATCAATCGTTCCTGAAGTCTAGGATATATTGAATAAAATATGTATAAATCTCAGGTTGTTGCGACTAAGCCATCACCGGCAATAATAACTGCAGTCGTATCTGCTTGGTCATTTCTTCTTACTGCTATGGAAGGATGGACACTTGATCCTAAACTGTGGCAAGAGTGAGTATATTTCTTTAGCCCCTGTACTCTTTCTTCTTTTAGTTTGTACACGCTAACGTGTAAAATATACTTTGCAGGAGTGGTTCCTATCTTTCTACACTTTTGGACAAGGATGACAGATCAGTTAGGATTGCAGCTGGTGAAGCACTTGCTTTGATATACGAGATGGGAAATTTGGAGAAGTTTTGTGGTGGTTCTAAAGGCGACAGTGACAGCTCGGTTAAAGATGCTGCACATATACATGGTTTTAGAAGGAAAATCTTGAATCAAGTTCGTAACCTTTCTGCTGAGGCGGGTGGAAAAGCAATTGCTAAGAAGGATCTCAATAATCAACGCAATACTTTTACAGATATTTTGGAATTTCTTGAGGTACTTCTCGATCTTTTTTTGAAATGATTTGTATACATACAACCCGATGTTTATAGTAGTTTTTGTTTGATAATATTAGGACGGCTATGCTGCTGAAACCTCAGTTAAGATTGGTGGGGGGTCGCCTACTACATTAACTAATCCAGTTAAACTCATGCTATAGAATCTCTGTCTTTGGCTGTAAAACCACCGACAACTGGCCAAGAACCTTGGAAACTACTACTACATTACTGTTTGGAAAATACACTAGGGTGACTCCTATAATAAAAATTGAAGCAATTTGAAACTACTACTACTACATTACTGTTTGGAAACTACTACTACATTGCTGTTAGAGACACGAAGCAATTTGACACGTTCGGACACTAAATTTTACTAATGTTTGCAGATGTACAGAGGACAAACAAGCAAGCAAAGCGGGCATAATAATCGCTAACCACCTTTTCTCACTTGACGTTCCTTATAGTAAGATACCTGCACCTGCACTTAGCTCTAAAACCAGTGGAAGTGGCCTTGGTTTTGGATTCCTCTTATACATTCATGTAAATTTCTTTTCTCTACTTTTTATCGTTTTAATAATTCTTATATTGAACCAAAGATTAAGTGATTTTGCTAAGTTTGGTAATTAAAATTGATATGATAGCATATAAAAAGAGCGATGTGAAAAAATTCAATCAAGTATGATTTTATTTGATTTCCATATTAAGATGATGACATACTTTATTCTATAACTTTTAGACAGGGAGCTATAGCTATAGGATGTGTGGCTGCTTTTACAGGCAAAAGGCGTGTCTGACCCAAGATGCTCCATTTTGTACCAAAAGTCTGGAAAAGCTACGACGCAAGAAAGTATGTCACCCTTTTTACTACGTATGTACATATACCAGACTCACCTAAGGTTTGCCAAAAAAAATACAGAACAGTGTCGGCAAATCTATTATGTACTTATATTTCAAAGTATCTGTATGCACTAAAGTTCCCTGCTAATGTAGCAACACAAATTTTGAACAGTAGCTTTAATGAAGGTGCAATAAGAAACGCTAAAGTTGACCACTTTTATCTTTTGTTTGCTTTCTTAAGTGCCGCGATATTTGAAAAACCAGCACGTTAACCTTTTATTGAATGTTTGCTTTCATGTACCGGTAACCTGTCAGCTACTTATTCGCACTTCTTTTTATCTAACCTTTTATTGAATGTTGGTTTTTACGCGCAATTTCTCTGGATTTTAGGGACAGATGAAGATGCGTGCCACGCTGATATTATGGTTGATACCGTTTCTGTACAACAATTTCGATAGTGTTGCACCAGTATGAGTAAGCAGCAGGTAAGAAACTCAAAGTACTGGTGACAAATGCAGTGTTCTTTGGTCTCCATTTCACTGTTGTGATGGGAGTTTGGTGTCCGTTTTATTTGCTGTAAGCAGAACTGCGAGTAGATGGGAAGATGATATGCACAGGTGGTATGACGACAGAACGTACATGGCGAATAATGCAGAAGGTAATCTTTATTATGGTCTGTAGCGTGTATGTTTTGCACAGGAAATAAATATAAAATCACATGATTGGTATTGAGATTGTTTATGTTCATCTGACCATGACAGGCAGCTCAAAGTATTGCACACACTTGGTTACCTGATGTAGATTAGCATTTCATTCTGTTTTATTACTTTTTTGATGCAATAACATGCGTAGTGGTCTTTTATGTTCGTAATTCAGCTAACCACTACTTACAAAAAGAAAGAAATGGGAGTGTTAACATACAGATAACCATAGGATTGTAAAATCACCTTAACTTGGCTTATGCATACTTAAACTCAAGTGTCACTCCAATTATCCGGTGGTTTTAAATGAGCGGTTAATATGGGTTGAAATGGTTGGATTTGTATGCCAAAATGGGGGCTTTTGGGTGCTGAAGTGGGTGGGTTTGAGGAATCAAATTGGTGGGTTCGGGGGTTGAAATGGGTGTGAGGTCAGGGGTACAATTGTGTCACTTTAAAAAAAAACATAAGTAAATTCTAAGTTTTATTTTTACTGATTCCTAAAAGTTATACAGTAGTAATTATTTTGTGATTGCATACTATCTATTTTAGCTATGTGCATATATTATGCCTTCTGTTATGAACACACTTTAACGGCGGTTTTTCGTTTTCTTTTTTAGCAATATAATTGTAGACATGCTTCCTATAGACAACTTGGGACCATGGCAGAGGCTCTGAATGATATACACAAGAATAGTAACCTAGGACACTATGCATCGATAGAAGTAGAAAGCAACTAATTCAATGCCGTTCCGAGTTTCACTCAATAGTAAGTTCTAACTTACATCCATCCAAACATAACATGTTGTTTATATGTAGTGTATAGGCGTTGCAATTGTAGGTTGGTTATTAAAACAACTAAGCTAATGTGGAACTGCACTTTACTGCCTTGAAACTAAAAGTGCAACTAAAAATCTAAATAAAGCTACCTTGAAACTATAAGTGCAAAACTTCCTTAAAGCTAATCTGGAACTCCACTTTACTCACATGTTCTGTACTTGGTTCAAATATATTTTTTTTTTTAAACTTCGAAATTAAAACAATGTTGTTTTATGTTCATGTGTTACAAAAAAATATGTAGGCTCAAATATTACGCTTGAAGTCTCTCTGCCGACGCTTATCACAGAAAATAAATAGCTGGTTATGTAAGGTGTTCTGCACATGTAAAACTGTTATAAGGTCGCTTAACTAGGTTATCACAGATTCCCAAATTGTATATAATTGGTTTCCGTCTAAATTATATAATTACTTTTATTTTGTTCAGGTCATATATGAAAAACAAAGTTTGTTTCAGTTTGTGTGTGAAACTGATTAAATTATGTGATTGTAAGATGTTAATATCAATTGGATTGGATATTTAAGTTTGTTTTTATTGGTGCAGGTTGAATGAGGATATAGTGCGATATCTTTTTGGATGTGATTCGGGTAGTTCTGGGAAGAAAGAAGATGGTCAGTAGCCAGCTGCGGTTCATGTGATTCGGGAGGACAGAGTGATCCGAGCATTTTATACTGTTCTGCACCATAAATTGGTAATGATCTGTACTCATCTTCTTACAAAAGGGTGGTGATCCGAGCAAATCAGTTTCTTTCAATTTTCTGTTTTTAGGTGTAAAGTGTAGCTTTTTAATATTTAAAATAAGCACTTATAAGACATTTGAAAAAAAGCAAAGAGTAAATTTTTCTTTTTACGGGATTTCCATAAAGGAAAATCTGTAAGTTTACACAAGTAGTACTGACAATAAAAAACGCTTGGGTTTGGTAGGTGGTATGGACATCACTCAAATCCTTACATCTAACATATGATGTGTGTGAAGACGCAGTGTTGACAGTGGCCAGGGATCACTTGATTTGGATGCTACAAGGACACAGAATGCTGATGGCCATCTACAATGACAACATTGTTCTGCTCCTTTAATGACCTGTTAAGAGGTGTTTGGGTAAAAAGGTTATATTAGGTTGCCACATTAAGGAAGAAGTGGTTGATTTATTAGAATCAAGTACAGTAGTTTATTCAAAAAGTGATGGGAATGGAAAGGGGTACAAGGCCGTCTCGAGCGCCTATTCAGATCAGGTAAACGGCTAAAGGTGGGATCTCGCTTGCTGATGTCACAGAAACTGAAGTCACTTCAGAAGAAGAGATGCCTTCGTTTCTGCTACGTGGTTCTGTATGTGGAACAACTAGAAGCACAAATATGAATACTCAATCGAGGTCTGCTATATAATGTGTGCTATATATTCATGTTATCTTATGTGTTATTTTTACGTGTAGTGTTGACTTTGTGTAAATGATGCTTCTATGTTTCAGTCGACGATCACATGCCATACTTACTGTTTCACAGAGCAAAAACGGATTGCTGGCGCAACAACTGGAGCGGTCACCATTGAGGAAGATGAGGCAATGCGTGTTGGGGAATCAAGTGGTGAAGCTACAGCAGCAAAACCAGACCACAAAGGCCAAATAAGAATAGTCCAACACATCTTCCAAATCGTTCATCAGTACCATGTCAGGTTTGAAACTGTTTGGCCATGAAAAGTAGAACATATTTACCAAAGGATCATAACGAGTCCAGTGGAGAAAACAGTTCAATCTAGAGGCTGCTGTAAGGTCGACATTGAACAAACAGGTATCAAGTATTCTCCATCCCGCATTAATAGACCTGCATGATTACTTTCTAAAATATTCTAACAATATTTGGTTTCAAATTTTGACGATGTAGGATGTAGAAGACCACGTAAATTCATCCTCATAAATTTCATATGCCTATTTGCAGGGCCTGGACACTTTCATTACGGATAGCTTTTACCAGGCGGAGGGAGTCTGGGAATATTCTTATTTACTTCGAGTAGGTAGGTGTAAATCTTTGTGCAGTGATATGGATTTTATTTATGCATGGACACTTTTATGTGCCAGAAGTATGATTCATTATAAGAGGTGTTTAGAATCTGCTGATGTAATGGACTAAACGACTGTACAAAACAGTAGTGTGTAGTAGTGTTTGTAGCTAATCATGATTCTTAACTTTAGAAGTACTATTTTAATCAAAGAAAGATTTTCATATTACAACGTCTAAATATTCTACTTTATTTACGAGAAATCACCTCCGCCAAAAAAAAGGCCCGCCCGCAACGCGGCGGACCGCTGCCATTCTCGTAATAATAATAATAATAATAATAATAATAATAATAATAATAATAATAATAATAATAATAATAATAATAATAATAATAATAATAATAATAATAATAAAGTCACAGCGTCTTTTTCAAGTTCCCCAAAAGAAGAGAAAGAGAAGGGGAGGAACCCATATCCCATACCTGCGCACTTAGCCCCATACTTGACGCGTTTACGTTGTGCAGCTTCAATCACCACACGACCCGGTACGAAATCAACCATACCAGTTTGCGTCAAGGGCGATGATCCAGTCAAATCAACACATACATCAAGGCCTCCATCCCACGAGTAGAGCAACACATCAGCAGGACGTAAAGATTGGTCCCTTTCACCACTAAGTCCAATGTCAACCTCTTTACGAGCCGAAACCCCGGATCGAGAACATATGTCAACAAGAACATCACGTACCATGTTATGCCGATGTTTAATACCAATAATACCAGCACAAGATACAGCATGGTCCCCATAAATATCACCAGCAAAGACCCTGGAACAGGCTGAGCACGGCATCTGAACAGAAAATAGGGGGACACCAAGCCGATAACATAACACGCAACGATAGGTCCTGGCGTTCATAGTCTGTCCCAACCCAGATATCGGAACAACCCTAAGCCAGTCCGAAGTGTAGTCCTCCATTTGCGATTTCCACAACGCCATCTGTCGAGTAGATAAAGAAAATGTAGATTCGGCAGTTCGGGTAACACGTGTGAAATGTATATCTGCCAGTTTCTTCATGAGTTTGGGGGCAGCGATCTCACACGGATTACTCAAAAGGTCAATCTCCATTTTCACATTAAAAGCACACAAGGCATCATCAAAGGAAGGCCCAGGGGTTGCGATACCAGAATGTCGAAGCAACATAGTCTGCAGGCTAGCTGATTGAAGTCTAGACGCAAGAAATGCATAGTTCAAGACATCACCTGCAGAATATACACCAAGCCCCCCGAATGCAAAGGGTAATGTAGCAAGTCTCCATTGCCAACCACCAAAACCAGGCCTAGAAGCAGTAACAATACGCTCTAGAGTAGAGCGAAGAGCCTCATCAAAAGAAATCTGAGCACGTTCAAAGACCCGAGGAGAGCAAGTGCGCATAGCAAAATATAATTTGGAAATACCAGCACAAGCACGAAGGAGTAATAACTCACACTGGGGATCATTAATCTTAGCAGTAGCATCCATAAGCTCAATGGTTTTTGCAACTCTTTTCATAACAAGCTCACTACTAAATTCAAAGTCCACACTAGCGGGCCCACCCAGTAATTTAACACCATGCAAAGGTCGGGCAATATTAGGTGGGAAGACACCCACAAGCCTGCTTCTGGGATCTTCCTTAGGCCAAAAAAACCTTAGTTTTATCAACATTGAGGTGCAAACCACAACGAGGTCCATCCACCATGATAAGCTCTAAAACCTCCCCCACAACCAATGTATCTCCAATAATAGTGCCATCATCCAGGTACCATGCATGAAGTGAAAGGCTAAACGAGTCTCTAATCTTACATACCAAATGATGTAACACTAAAGAAAAAAGTAAAGGCCCAAGTGGATCACCTTGTTGTATGCCTTGATGCGACCATAATGTGTGTTCCCCATAATATAATCTAGCTGGGCTTGAGTAACAAAATTCCACCCAACGTGAAATAGCAGGACAACGAAGACGAACCTCATGAAGCATAACCTCACGATCCACCAAGTTGAAGGCGTTTTTGAAATCAACCAACAACATAGAAAGACCCACATCATCTCCACGCTCTTCAAACACTCGATTAACGGCATGAAGAATAGCCTCTCCTCCTCCAGATACCCCAACACCAAACTGTAGATCATTTAGATAACCATCCAAAGAATGGCCAATCATAGCGGTACTAACTTTGGAAACTAAGCGCCTCCAAATGGTCCCCACAGCAATAGGGCGAATACCACCACCCGGCTTGACCAGCGGCGTGAGAGGAGCACTAGCAATATACTCACCCAACGCCCTGGGGCATTTACCATCAAGAAAAAGGTTCACCACTTGGGTGATAGAAGCGATCAACTCATCAGAAATAGCCACCGCAGCACCGCTAACACAATCCAAAAGGTGTTGGGCACGCAAACCATCCCGACCACAAGAAGTACCACGAGGGAAACTCTTAATCATATCAAGAACCACAGTAGGAGATGCAATGAGGGGATGATGATCAATAGGTAAAAGAGGCAAAGAAGGAGCAGCTTTGAAAGGGTGCTTAACCTTTAAGTCCTCAAGAGTTGCATCATTATAAGGTGCAACACCAGAAGAAGAAAGAACTCTGACAGCCGCAGTATAATGGCCATCACAAATCTTCCTCTTACACTGCTTGACATTACGCTCACCCAAGTCCAAGTTATCCTCATCAATATTAGACCATGATGGGGAGGGTTCGGCTAAAGCCTCCCTCACGAGCTGCAAACTACCACCCGACATGTCCCAAGATCGAATGGCATTAACAATATACTCTTCCTGGCGTTGACGTTTAATGGCAGACCTACACTCTTGATTACTCCTCGGGCAGAAGGTTTTAAGGATACACGTAGGCAAGACCAATAAACTAACCCAGCAAGAAATGTCATCAGGCGTACAAATCACCTTATCAAGAGCTCCTTTCAATACCCGAGAGAACCCTAAGCGACACTTGGGGGGGATGGATTTAACGGTGCGCAACCCCTTAGACAACAAAGTGTCAAGAAGAGGCAAATCAAAAACAACATGCTCATCCAGAACCAAATCTTCAACATGGGCAAGCTGAACAGAAGAAGGAACTTGTGGTTTGGTTAGATCATACAACACGAACCTAACCACATCATCACCACAATCAGGAGGAGACACAAAATTGGAACCATTGCCATGTCGACACTTAGAACGAAAGGTATGCGTCTTAAAACAAACACCACATAACCAATGACCCATGCGTTGAAGTGTAACTTCAGCGGCCTCGAAAACAACAAGACTAGTAGCAAGGGAATGTTTAGTGACAGCTAGCGCGCCCTCATTAAAGTGACGATCCCGAAGGTGAGTGAGCAATGAGGTTTTGGTAAGCCCATTTCCACTACCATCATGGCAACCACTAAGACCAACAAAGGGACAATGGAAACGTATAATCGCCATGTAATAAAAACCAGAAGCAACCACAAACCAAACCACCTGTTTTTGGAGGCAAGGAACTGTGCCAAAGCAAATGCCACGGAACCAAGAAGGGTAGCGAAAATAAACACAACCTCGCTTTTCGAAACCCTCAAGCGACAAACACGTAGCCTGATCGCAAACCTGCTCCAAACCAACAACCGCTCGAAAACCCTCAAATAGCAGACCTGTTACTAATGCTGGCATAACAGGTCACACGAACCTGTTAAGACACGAACCTGTTAAGGTCAAACACGAACACGACCTGTTAACTAATCGTGTCATTTTTCTCAAACACGAACACGACACGAAAATTAACAGGTGCACCTGTTAAGACCTGTTAAGAAACCTGTTAACATGCATATTATAAAAGTCTTCTAAAACTTTAAAAAAAATCCTAAACAATACAAAAGCTATTACAAATCTGCTATTACAAATCTTAACAAAAGCTATTAAAAGTCTTCTAATCTTAACTAATGTTAACTATTACAAATCTTACAAATCTGCTATTACAAAATCTTAACTAATATCAATTCCGAGTTTCCGACGCCTTTACTCGTATCTTCCATTTTAAACCTGAAAAGTCAAAAGAGTAAATATTAGAAAATGTTTTTGGAACAATTCAAACAATTCCCATTAAATCTCAGCAAATATATATATGGTTCTTTTGAGGAAGGGACCATGGTCCAGTGATTCAATTAAGGACTGATAACAGAATAAAAAATGTGGTGTCCAAGGATGTTATATTTTTACATCAATCTAGCGCAACAGCAAAACTGCACTTCAAATAGCGAGTCTTTGTGTATTCATTTATATATATTATCTACATATGTGTTGCCTACTGATGTGTTGCCTACTGACTATATAGATGACCAAAAGAGCTATATCAGTTTTCAGTCTTATATTTATCATCACATAATATATATCATATATGTTAACATCAGTCGTAAGCACAAATAATGTCAGACTATATCAGAACTAAGGCCTATATCAGTTCTCAACCCTCTACCCTGATCTTATTATAACCTGTTCAGTAAGCCCAATTAACTACCTTAGGCTTGCCTACTGATATGTAAAAAAGCCTACTGATCTTATTATAACATACAACTATACATCAGTATATACATATATTAAACCTGTGATAAATCAGCCATATATATATCAACCAACTACAACACATTATTGACAGCAAAGTACACATTAAAGTGAGTCGGGATTGTTGACTGAAATTCAGAATCCAACTACTTCTATATCAGACTATATATATATATATCAACCAACTACTTCTATATCAGACTATATATATATCAGTTCTATATCAGCAAAGTATATCAGCAAAGCTTACTTCATAGTAGTCTTGGGCAACCTTGGTAAATCGTCTGTTAAACAAGTCAAAAACCCTCAGTATGCGGTGGGGTAATCTCTTCATATTTCCTGTACAACAAAACACAAATCATCAACACTCAAGTGACACAAAAACAAACCAATAACAAAAAACAAAAAATCCAATACTTACGCAGCATAAATAACGATTACATAAATAACGATTACAAAATAAAAACAACCAGATCTTATGTATAATAAAATAATGAGTAAGAATAAAATAGATCCATTACCGATCTATAAATCAAAATAGGATATAATATAAATCGATTTACCAGATAAACGAAGAGGATGAAGTCACGAAGTGGATGAAGTCACGAATCGGGATGAATAATCGATTGGGTTTGGGTGACTTGCGATGAGTTGAGAGTCTGGATAAGAGAATAATCGATTGGGTTTGGATAAGAGAATAAGAAAGAGATAGGGGAGGGGAGGCGGATAGGGTTTCTTAAAAATTATATATATATATATATTAGATTGTTAACAGGTCTTAACAGGTTAACAGGTCGTGACCTGTTAAGACACGAATATTAACAGGTCTTAACAGGTCAAACCTGTTAAGACACGAAACCTGTTAAGGGTCAAACACGAACCTGTTAAGAACAGGTCGTGTCGTGTCGTGTTAACAGGTTTCGTGTCAAAATTGCCGGCCCTCAAATAGCAGACCTGTTACTAATGGCGGGAAGAAACAAACAGCAGCAGCTGAAATAACCTGCTCGCAGA
Organism: Artemisia tridentata subsp. tridentata; assembly: GCA_021014915.2. Taxonomy (NCBI): domain Eukaryota; kingdom Viridiplantae; phylum Streptophyta; class Magnoliopsida; order Asterales; family Asteraceae; genus Artemisia; species Artemisia tridentata. Next base: position 259,657,239 of record CP139505.1, read on the forward strand.
AATAACCTGCTCCAAAACCAACAACTGTTCGAAAACCCTCAACTGCTCAAACAGCAGCAACCAAACAAAACAGCCAAAACAGAACAGCCATACCCCCATACAAATCCAACTTTTAAACAAACCGCAACTAAAGAGGGACAAATGCCAAACTCAGAAACTATAGCGAGATAACCAAACTGCCAAATATACCAAACTCAAAACAGCCAAAAGCGCAACTTCAGTAGCAACCCAAACAGCTAAAGTCAGAAACTATAGCGAGCCAAAGTCAGAAACTAAAGCGTAACCACGGTGAGACAAACACAGCAAGGTCCATAAAACTGCTCGAAGACTGCTAATAATCGAGCAGTTGGTAGTAACCACAATAATTTCGGAAGTTTTGGTAAAATTTAAATATAGTTCACGAATCTCTAACCAACCAAGTAGTTGAGAACTAATTAAAAATATGAGAACTTAATGGAATAGGACAACATTGATTGGTGGAATAGAATATTGATCGGTGGATTTAAAATAAGGAATTAGGATCGTGAAGATTGGTTACCGTGAAAAAGATCCGATGTGACTTTGTTGAAGCGTATTCGAAATTTTTCGACGACTCAAGACATTGGAGCACGTGCTGCTGCTCATATTTTTAGTAGGATTAGCTTTTCTATTGCTAGAGGAGTGGGAGCCCAATTAGTATCTCGGCTCCCTACTAACTTCTTGTAAATCCTATATATTTCTAATGAAGTGATGTTCTATAATAAAAAAAAATATAATAAAAAAAATATATATAATAATAATAATAATAATAATAAATAATAATAATAATAATAATAATAATAATAATAATAATAATAATAATAATAATAATAATAATAATAATAATAATAATAATAATAATAATAATAATAATAATAATAATCTGCAGGTGATGTATTGAACTATGCCTTTCTTGCGTCTAGACTTCAATCTGCTAGCCTGCAGACTATGTTGCTTCGACATTCTGGTATCGTAACCCATGGGCCCTCGTTTGATGATGCCTTGTGTGCTTTTAATGGGAAAATGGAGGTTGACCTTTTAAGTAATCTGTGTGAGATCGCTGCCCCCAAACTCATGAAGAAACTGGCAGATATATATTTCACACGTGTTACCCGAACCGCCGAATCTACATTTTCTTTATCTGCTCAACAGATGGCGTTATGGAAATCGCAAATGGAAGACTACACTTCGGACTGGCTTAAGGTAGTTTCGATATCTGGGTTGGGACAGACTATGAACGCCAGGACCTATCGTTGCATGTTATGTTATCGGCTTGGTGTCCCCCTATTCTCTGTTCAGATGTCGTGCTCAGCCTGTTCCAGGGTCTTTGCTGGTGATATTTATGGGGACCATGCTGTATCTTGTGCTGGTATTATTGGTATTAAACATCGGCATAACAAGGTACGTGATGTTCTTGTTGACATATGTTCTCGATCTGGGGTTTTGGCTCGTAAAGAGGTTGACATTGGACTTTGTGATGAAAGGGACAAATCTTTACGTCCTGCTGATGTGTTGCTCTACTCGTGGGATGGAGGACTTGATGTATGTGTTGATTTGACTGGATCATCGCCCTTGACGCAAACTGGTATGGTTGATTTCGTGTCGGGTCGTGCGGTGATTGAGGCTGCACAACGTAAACGCGTCAAGTATGAGGCTAAGTGCGCAGGTATGGGATATGGGTTCCTCCCCTTCTCTTTCTCTTCTTTTGGGGAACTTGAAAAGGACGTTGTGACTTTATTGAAGCGTATTCGAAAGTTTTCGATGACTCAAGACATTGGAGCACGTGCTGCTGCTCATATTTTTAGTAGGATTAGCTTTTCTATAGCTAGAGGAGTGGGAGCCCAATTAGTATCTCGGCTCCCTACTAACTTCTTGTAAATCCTATATGTTTCTAATAAAGTGATGTTTATAATAAATAATAATAATAATAATAATAATAATAATAATAATAATAATAATAATAATAATAATAATAATAATAATAATAATAATAATAATAATAATAATAATAATAATAATATGATGGTAGTTTGGTCATTTCATCCCTTCAAACAGTCAAACTAACAGAAAAATTGGTCAAGGGACCAAACCCGATACGGGTCGCAACCACAGGGACTGGATCCGTTAAAAAATAAATGGACTAAATCCGTCAAACCCGACAGACCACGGGGACCATTTATGAAATTAACTCTATTTATTTTTAAGTTATTCTATTTATTATTCGTTAAAAAAATTTTACGTCATTATTTATATTTCGATATTGTCGTTTTTATATGCAAGCTTTTATAAGATTCTCATGAAATAAGTTTGTAGATATAAGTTGTTCAAAAATATTATAAAGTTACTAAATAAACCCTTAAGTTATGTAAAAGTTACACTTTTTAACCGAGACTTATAAGTTTTTCATTTTTAGTCCAAAAGTATAAATTTATACTTTTTATTAATACTTTTTGAAAATTACAGTTTGCACCCTGGAGTTAGTTATTTCAGTTTTTAAATTAAAGGTCGTAATTTACAATTTTTACCCTATACTTTCCAAAAGTTACACTTTTTACCCAAGTTTCGTAAAATTTGCATTTTTAGTCCAAAAATCAATAAGTTATCAAATTTTATTTTTCTGTTAATGGAGTAAGTTTTCCGTGGCTTACTTGAGCTTATTGGAACTCCTTATTTCATAATGGTCTTAATGAAATGGTTATTGGGCCTTAAGGCCCAATCAAGGGTTCGATAGGTTTTTAAGTGTGTGGCATGGGCTTATGAGCTTGGGCTTGTTTTTAATGGGTTCTAAAAGGCGTTGATAGCTTATTAAATCTGCTTATACGCTCAGCTTATGAAGACAGTTTATGTAGTTCAACTTATTTTGAAAAGGTTTTGGGCTTTGTTTTATATATGGACTTGCGTGTTTAAAAAAAAAAACAAAAAAACAAAAAAAAAAAAAAAAAAAAAAAAACTCCAAAGTGTCATTACCCAGATTCAAACTCGGGCCTCTTGTGTAGAATCTGAGTGTCTTACCCAGTGAGCCAAGTGACTCCTTTTTATTATGTTTTGTGTGGAAACCGTAGAGGGGGGGGGGTGAATACGTTTCCGTTTAAAAACTTAAAAACTTTTGTATCAAACTCCCAATCAAGTGTGACACAATATGGAAAGTGTCAACTATTGATCTACAACAACTAGAGATAATGTACGTAAGTTAGCTTACTAATAAGCTAAAGGGTTATGGGTTGCGCCTTATGGCCCTTTTATGGTTCGAGTTGGGTTCGGTTTAGAGCCCGATAAGTAAATAAGCTATTTAGTTACGAAAATAAGTTTTACAAGCCACAATATATTTTGTGAATCGAATAAGCATATGTCACGAGAGCCAAAACTTAACTTTTACATTCCGTTTACGTTTTCTTGGTCATTAAAAGTCCAACATGTCTCGTATAGCTCACTTTAGTTTTGAATGGGTCGAATGAGCACAAGTTTATATGGTTTATTAGTGTTAAGCCATTTCAAGTTGTAAAAATGGTAAACAGATCACAAGAACAAGCTATTACACCCAGCCAACCACCCCTTGGTGTATATTATTATTAAAAGCTAAAGTAGATAAGTCCCCAAATGGGTGCTTACCAAACAGTTACACAAGACAAAGATTGATCTCCTTCAGAAGGACACCAATCAACCTCACTACAATATCACTCAAACACTCAGAGCAACAACCAAATAAAGAGATTGGTTGTGATAAGGAAACAATACTACACTAGCAGATATCAAGGTAGATATCAACCTAATAGAACAAGACTAAACAAAAGAGATAACAAAACGAGAGAGAAAACAATGAGACTAAATGAAGAGTTCTCAAACCCTAGATCTGCTTATGGCTTATATAGCCATATGTTACCATTTAGCCCTTTATCTTTCTACTCTTTGACAAACAGCTCTAAACTTAGTCTTAAGCTGAACTTGACTTTTATCTTTGACAGCTTTAGTCCTTGGAGTATTAAACCTTTAGAAGCTTGTCAATATCTTTTAACACCCCTCCTGAAGCTGATAAACCTGCTTCTTTGTTATCATCTTCACTTTTATCCAGCTTGCTATTCTTAGCACCTGCAAACATATCAAACATACCAAGTTTTTTGCAAAACAAACAATGTTGCATCTGTCCAAGACACTTGGTAAAGATATCAGCAATCTGCAGGTCTGTGTGAATTTTAACAGTTTTAATAACACCTGCAGACACTTTTTCTCTAACCAAATGCACATCCAACTCAAAATGCTTAGTTCTTTCATGAAAAACTGGGTTGGCTGCAATTTGAATTGCATCACTATTATCACAAAACACATCCACAGGTAACAAACCCTTAAGACCAAAACTGTGCAACAAATTACCCAACCAAATAACTTCACAAGTTGCAAAAGCATGACTTATGTACTCAGCCTCAGCTGAACTCTTAGACAATGTTGCATGTTTCTTACTTTTCCAATAAATAAGAGAGTTACCCCAAAACACACAAAATTGAGTAACAGATTTCCTAGTTCTTGGACACTTAGCCCAATCTGCATCAGTATAAGCCCTAAGCTTAAGATCAGACTCCTTATTAAATTGCAAACCAGACCCAGGTGAACCTTTCAAGTATCTCAAAACTCTTAAGGCAACCTTAAGATGAGATTGTAAATGACTATGCATGTGTTGACTTAAACAATGAACAACATAACTAATATCAGGCCTGGTATTAGTTAAATATATCAATTTTCCAACCAGTTTTTGATAGTTAGTTATATTACTCAAAAACTTATCTTTATCAGACTCAACACAACTCAAAATAGTATTCTCAGGTAAAGGGGTATCAACTGGTTTAGCAGCTAATAAACCATACTCATGTAATAACTCCAAACAATACTTCCTATGAGACATACAGTTTCCTTTATCATTTTTCAAAACTTCAATACCAAGGAAATATTTTAATTCACCCAAATCTTTAATCATGAACTTAGAACTCAAAAACTTTTTAAAGTTACTGATCTCAGTTTCATCATTTCCAGTGATCACAATATCATCCACATAAACAAGCAAAATCACAAAAACATACCCTTTTTGTTTAACATATAAAGAATAATCAAACTTACTTTGAACAAAACCATGCTCAACCAAGGCAGTGGTAAGCTTGGCATTCCACTGTCTTGGAGCCTGCTTAAGTCCATAAAGGGACTTGTTAAGCTTGCATACTTTTGAATTATCACCACCATTAAAACCCTTAGGCAAAACCATATAGACATCCTCATCAAGATCACCATACAAGAAAGCATTATTCACATCCAACTGATATAAAGGCCAATTCATATTGACTGCAATACTAATTAAGCATCTAACAGTAACCATTTTGACCACTGGACTAAAAGTTTCATCATAATCAAAGCCTTCTCTTTGATTAAAACCTTTAGCAACCAGCCTAGCCTTATATCTATCTATTTCACCAGTAGACTTATATTTAATTTTCCATATCCATTTATATCCAATGGCATGTCTACCAACAGGCAAAACACATTCAGTCCAAGTATTGTTCCTATTCAAAGCCTCAATTTCATTATTCATAGCCTCAGACCAGTTAGGATCTTTAATAGCTTCTTCATAACTTTTAGGTTCAACAGACTTATTCAAAGTAGATGCAAAACACATATTAGTTCTATTAAGACCAACATAATTCACATACTTCTCAATACCATACCTAACCTTAGATTGCATCACATAATCATTAAATCTAACAGGTGTTTTAGACTCCCTATTAGACCTTCTTAATACAGGTGTCTGCACATCTTCATTAACATTTCTAGACTGAGTTGATACTGAACCAAGATTTTCTACATTGGGACTGCCCTCAGACCAGTTTTGGTCACCAAAGTGGGTTGCAGATTGCCCACCTTCATGATGCAAATAAGTAGTATCTGTCATGGTATCTGTTGCATCATTTGAAGGTGGCATTCTACCATCCTCAACTGGTGAATCTTCCCCTTCATCATTGGGACTTTGAGACCACAGACCATCAAAAAACTTCAAGTGATCTGCTTTACTTGCATTATCTACATAGTAGAATCACAGGTTTTCATTTTTAGTGAAAAAATATTTTCATAAAACTTCACATCTCTAGCAAAAAATACATTTCTAGAATCCAAACTTAGAGTTTATAAGCTTTCTTACTAGTAGAAAAACCAATCAAAACACATTTTTCAGACCTATAAGACATTTTATCATGATTATTTAAGACAGTTGCAAAACATAGACAGCCAAATGACCTCAAATGGGAAAGATTAGGTTTAGTTTTATGTATCAACTCATAGGGACATTTACCTTTTAAAACTGAAGATGACAGCCTATTTATAAGATACACGGCAGTTAGAATACAATCAGACCAGAATCTTAAAGGAATCCCCCTTGAAACATAAGACTCCTAGCAACATTAAGAATGTGTCTATGTTTCCTTTCAGCAACCTCATTTTGCTGAGGGGTATGAGCACACGAAGTTTGATGTATTATTCCAAGATCAGAAAACATTTGATTCATTTTCCTATTAACATATTCAGTTCCATTATCAGATCTGACAACTTTAATTTTCACACCAAACTGAATTGATATTAGGTGTATAAAAGAGCATAACACATCAAACACTTCATCCTTAGTTTTGACTAAGTATGCCCACACAACCCTAGAGTAATCATCAATAATGGTTAAAAAAAAAATACTTGTATACCTCTCTGCTAGCAACTCTGTAAGGACCCCATAAGTCAAGGTGAACAAGTTCACCAAGTTTCTCAGACTTATGGTCAGACAAGGGAAAAGGTTCCCTAGTCTGTTTAGCCCTGTGACAGACTTCACAAACAGACACAAAAGAGTTCTTGGAAATACCAAGATCAGATTGAAGAACATACAAGACTGGGTCAGCAGGATGACCTAATCTATTATGCCAAACAAGTTTAGACACATTATAATACATAACCAAATTGAACTTACCTAAAGTACTACTAGACTGCATGTCAAACAGATAAAGACCATCAGACTGACTACAAGTCCCCAGAAATTCTCCCTTTTCAAATCCTAAATATAACATTTATCCTCATCAAAACCAATAAACATTTTGCTATCTCTAATAAGTTTATTGACAGATAATAAACTCACACAATAACCAGGAACAACTAAGACATCATATAAGGTAACATTATCAGTCAATTTTAAATTCCCAACATGACTAATAGTAGCAAGAGTACCATTAGGATGACCAACAGTAATTCTAAGACTAGTGATACAACAACATTAAACATACCAACAGTGGAAACAGTCAGATGCTGATTAGCACCTGAATCTATAATCCACCCCAAATATATAGTTTTAACAACAATACTAGAATTGACATAAAAATATTTAGAAAAATTAATATTGAACCAAACATTTCCATTAAAGAATGAAGCCCTACCTAACATATTAGCATGTATGCTTCCAGTGGGAGTATCATTGATCAAAGACAACAGTTTCTTCATCTGCTCAGAAGTAAAACCATAAGAAGTGCTAGCAGATGAAGTAGAAGACTTATTTTTAGACTGTTTAACCTCAACATTGGCATTATAATTTTGTTTAAAACCATTCTGTTTAGCAGTATTATTAGTTTTAACAAAACCAGGAGGAAAACCAATGATTTCATAACATCTTTCAATAGTGTGTCCAATCTTTCCACAATTTTTACAGTTAAGATTAGGATTAGGACCTCTATTAACAGTATTAGAATTAGTACTCCTAGTGTTATTATTATTGTTGTTAAACACTTTTCTGTTGTTATTAAATGATTTAGCAGCAAAAGAGGAAGCATTCATTTTAGACTCAATAACACTAGAAGACTTAGGAACCCCTATGTGGGATTCTTCTCTAGAAACAGTAGCATAAGCATCTTTCACCTCAGGGAGAGGATCCCTAGTTAAAAGAGCTGTCCTTACATGCTGATAACAATCATCAAGGCCTATAAGGAACTGCATCAGCTTCATAAGCTGCTGATGCAAAATCAATTCTTTACTAGCATCACAACTACACTTAACTTCACATACACACTTAGGCAACTTAGTTAAGGCATCAAATTCTCTCCACAAAGAATTAAGTCTATGATAATAATCAGCAACTGAACTACCACCTTGTTTCATATAATTAATCTTTTGTAACAAATTATAAACCACAGAACCATCAACTTTATCATAAGTTTCTTGCAATTCTTTCCACACAGAAGCAGCATTATCAGAATACACAAGACCCATATAAACATCTTGAGACACAAAATTCATTAACCAGGTTAAAACAATGGCATTACACCTATCCCATTGAGCAGATAGAACATCACTAGTAGAATAAGAATCTTTTAAACAAGAACCATCAACAAAACTAAACTTATTCCTAGCTTGTAATGCCAGTTTCATAGCACCTGACCATATTCTATAATTTTCAGTCCCAACAAGTTTAAATGGAATTAAAGCAGTACCACTATTATCATTAGTTTGAATATAAAGAGGATTACTAGCATTAAGATTATTGATTAAAACCTGAGTTCCACTACCACCAACATCACCAACAGCCATAATAACAGATAAAATAGCAAACAAGAAAGAATAACATAAAACAGATAAAACAACAAGAAATCAACCAACAAAGATAACAGATACTGAGACAAACAGAATATATATGCAACCAATAAAACAACTAAGCAACAATAACTCCTAATCACCAATAATCACAAACCAACTTCCAAGACAACCCAAATCCTATTCTCCTTCGACCTAGACACAACAAGACTATAACTAAAGACAAAAGAATTTAAATAACTAAACTCACACCCAAGAATAACAAGATACCAGTCAAGAAGAGTGGGGGTAGCCAGAGCAGGTATCCGTACCAATCACGTTGGCAGGTCAAGATGTTAACTACCCCGTTTGCACCTTCTTAACTGAATAAATGTTATCTTAAGAGAAGAAATACAACTTACAGTGCAATACCAGCGGAAGAACCACCACAATAACGCTAGATTCACTTAGTCTAGTGCTATTGTAACCAAGAACGGGCCCAACAACCTCAAACAATCACCAGGGATAAAACCCCCAAACCCCCAAATTAGGGTTTCAAAAAACCCTAATCAAGAAACCCACAAGAATCACCAGATCTAGCCTGAACATACTAAATCAACCACGGCCGTAAAGAACACGACCTCAATCGATCAATTAAACCTCCAATTAAAAGAATCCCCAAAAAAAATTTGAAAACCCTAAAAACCCCAAACGATCAAGAACCACCAGATCACTCACCGTGTCTCTGATACCATGTAAATATGGTAAACAGATCACAAGAACAAGTTATTACACCCAGCCAACCACCCCTTGGTGTATATTATTATTAAAAGCTAAAGTAGATAAGTCCCCAAATGGGTGCTTACCAAACAGTGACACAAGACAAAGATTGATCTCCTTCAGAAGGACACCAATCAACCTCACTACAATATCACTCAAACACTCAGACCAACAACCAAATAAAGAGATTGGTTGTGATAAGGAAACAATACTACACTAGCAGATATCAAGGTAGATATCAACCTAATAGAGCAAGACTAAACAAAAGAGATAACAAAACGAGAGAGAAAACAATGAGACTAAATGAAGAGTTCTCAAACCCTAGATTTGCTTATGGCTTATATAGCCATATGTTACCATTTAGCCCTTTATCTTTCTACTCTTTGACAAACAGCTCTAAACTTAGTCTTAAGCTGAACTTGACTTTTATCTTTGACAACTTTAGTCCTTGGAGTATTAAACCTTTAGAAGCTAGTCAATATCTTTTAACACAAGTAGCCACACAAGTTTCATTAGAACACAACAAAACCGATTTCAAAAGGTTTGCATGTGTAAATGTACATATATATAGTTGTATGTAGAAGTTAAATGTGTTTAAGTTTCAAAATTTGTGTTTGCATGTTATCAGTGACATGTGAAGTAAGTTTCACATTTTGTTTTCTATCCTATATTCACACAGTGACATGCAAGAATGCTTAAAACAATATACTATGTATGTGTTGAGTTCTTACAGTGAGTGCGAGGGTGGTGTGTTCGAACGAGGAAGACAAAGAAACCACAAACAATGTAAAACAAGCTTTTAAAACTCTTAACCCAAGTAGACTCCTAGCTTGCTAATTAATAACTGAGAACCCTTTTTCTCCTTTTCTTTTGTGTACACTGCCAATTTAGAGAGTAGTGAAATGTTTTAGTGTTTTGCTTTCGTTTGTGATGGCACTCGATACGTATGTATGGGGTATTAATAAGAGAATTTAGCACATGTAAAAAAGAACTCAATCTTAGTAGGATATTCTCAGTAGTATAGTGTGGAAGGACATGAAGAATAACGTGACTTTTCATTTGCTTGATTTGACGATACAAGATTTTCAAAGGTGATGATTTCTTGCATGTACCTCTAGTATGATTACCCTCATTTGACTATATTTTGTTTCCAAAAACATGGGCGCATGACACAGAAGCAATGTGGTGCGTTTGATGTTAAGTAAACAAAAAAATAAATAAAAATATATACGTTTGGTTTGTAACGAGAAGAGTTTAGGGTGCGTTTGTATTTCGTGTGTAACAAAGTCACAAAGAAGGAAATAAAGGTTGTGTTTTGGTTTTCTACGTAATACAAGAAGAAAGAAAAAAAAAATATATATATAGAGGGTGTTTGCAGAATCGGTATTACAAGGAAGGAAAAAAAAAATATTGAAGGGTAATGGGTTTGTTTGTTTGGGCTCGTTGGGTGGCCAAAACCCCAAAAAAATATGGAGTCCGTTTGGTTTGGTTTGTTATAGAACGAGCCAAGGCCCAAACGAATATAAGGGTGTGTCGGTTAAATTACAAGGCCCAAATAAAAGAAAATGGGGCGTTAAATTTAGTTACGTTCCGCAAAAGCCCAAAATAAATTATTGGGTTTGATTAGTTCGTTATTTAAAATATCGTGGTACGCGTGTGAGCTTGTTCTAATGAAATGTGAATCGCGTCACATAGTTATGATTTGTAATTGCACTTGTTAAATAATAATAAAAAATTAACTCATAAAAATGGTTAATTAACTTTAACAATGAATTACTTCGTGTTTGACATTAATAAATGACTGGGTAAATTTACGGCTTATTACACCAAGCCCCGTAGGTATGTCTTTATTATTAACTATTATTTATAATGGTGAAACCCTAGATACCCGAAACCAATAAACCGGGCTTGGGCCTATTTATTCTTTAATATAAGCATCTTGATATAGACCTGCATTTGGTGAGAGAAAAAATTGTAGCTGGTGTCATTGAGTCTATTTGGGTAGATTCACAACACCAATTTGCAGACATTCTAACTAAAGGATTACCTAATGCACAACATAATTTATTGTGTGATAAGATTAACCTTTATGATGCTTACCAGGATAAAACTTAAGGGGGGGGGGGTTAGAATATGACATTTCTACTTCTCACTTTTATCCTTACAAGTACAGGGACTGATTTTGTTAATTCTTATATCTGTTTTGTAGCTAAAACAAGTGTTGTGCCAAGATTGATAAATATATAAGTGCAGGGATTGCTTTGGTCAAGGCTGAAGACTTTATGTCTATATAAAAAGAGATCGGGCACTGTTCATGATTATCAAAACCCTAGATATAATATCATACTCCCTCATTGATAATAAATCAATCACTGATTTCATTGTATTATTGTTCTTGTTTCACTATTCTGGTAAACAAGTGTTGTTGTTGTTATTGATCAATAAGAAGAAGTTGTTATTCTTTTGTTAAGTTGTTATGATTATACTTTTCTATTGTAACCAGTTAGAAGAGATTTTAGTGAGCGAAAATGATATATGATTGATAGAATACTAGAAGGATACTCGAGCAATGCGGCAACAGGCATCTGGTAACTATTTTTGTGTGACGAGTAAATGTTTTTCATTTTAAACTTTCCTTATTTAGCAAGTCTCAAATACTTTATAACGTAGTAGATATATGTTTTTCAAAATTTAGCACTTTCATTTTTCAATTTTTATTATTAAATTAGTGGTTATAAGTTTAGTGAGTTTTTCTTATAAAAAATTATATTGAAAGATATCATTATTGGAAGAGGTTACTATATGATTTAAATGAGACTTAAATTTTCAAATTTTACATTAATTTTTTTTATAGTAAGATTTTTTTTCTTAAAATTTTAAGATTTCCTTTTATAAAAACTTAAGAAGTTTCAAATCTTTTATAATTAATGCAAAACTTTCTAAAACTTTGTAAAATTAAAATAGAGTTAATTGCATTTTTGATCCCTGTGGTATGGCCAAATTGCAGATTTGATCTCTAAAACTTTGAAAGTGCAGTAATAGTCCATATTTTGAAGTTTGGGTTGCATTTTTGGTCATTGATCAGTGTGAAATGACCAAATTACCCTTGTATTTTCTGAAGAAGACAAAGGGTATTTTAGTCATTTAGCTTTATCCAGGGACAAGAAATGCAACCTAAACTTCAAAATGGGGACTATTATTGCACTTTCAAAGTTTTGGGGACCATACCTGCAATTTGGCCACACCACAGGGACCAAAAATGCAATTAACTCATTAAGATATGGATGTTGTGTAGTCATGTAAAAATTGACAAGAAAGCTTCTCTTGTAAGATTGTACTGTACGGCCCAATTCCCATACCCAATCACACATTTCAAAGCGCATCCGGGTCGGGTTCATGGCGCCATTATATTCCCGCTCCTTTACTTTTCACCAAAATTAAAAAAAACCCAAAAACCAAACCCTACCCCAACTCAAACACATATCTTGTCAAAACAAGAAAACATAAAAATCAGTTTCTAACTTCCAACATCTAAAAATCAAGAATCATCATGTTTTACTCACATAATTTGTTGGCAAGAAAAGGTCCGTTGGGTACTGTTTGGTGTGCGGCTCATCTTCAAAACAGGCTCAAGAAATCTAACTACATTACCATTAATATCCCTAATACTGTTGGTTTGTTTTTTCACTTTTTTTTATAACTAAGTTGTGATCTTTAGTACTTTCTGTTAATGGGTTATGATTCTTAATTGTTTTTTTTCAAGTTTTATTTAATCTTTTTGTTGTTTTTTTGGCTGATTTTAAGTCGATTTTCTTGATGGGTTATGTAAAATCATATGCTTTTTGAATGGGGTTAATTATGTGTGCCTTTTTTGTAGTTTTAAGGTGGAAAGTTATGATCTTTAGTGGTTACGTTTCTTGATTTGTATTAACTGATTTTTTTTATAGAAAATTTATTTTTTTGCAGTTTTATGATGGAAAATATCATCTTTAGTTAGTGATTATAAGTTGTTTTTCTTGATGTGTTATACAAATTTAGTGATTTTAGGTTGATTTTCTTGATTGCAGTTTTATGGTGGAAATTTTATCATCTTTAGTGGTTGTGCTTCATTTTTTTTGTTAGGTGTTTCTTGAATTAATAATTTTATAATTGGGTGCAACAATGTGATTATTCTTGATGGTTATGTTTTATATCTCTTTGTAGTTTTAGGTTGGAAAGTTGTCATCTTTAGTGGTTTTAAGTCGGTTTTTATATGGGTTATGTTTCTTGTTTTAATTGGATGTGGGTAGGATCCGTCTTGTTATATGGGGTTAATCTTGAGGTAGGGGTAGGGGTAGGATCCGTCTACATTCCACCTCCCCCATACCCTGCTTTGGCGGGATTGGGTATGTTGTTGCTGTTGTTGTATGTGTTCTGTTTGCAGTTTCATGGTGGAAACTAGAAAGTTATGATATTTAGTTTGATTTTGTTTATAAATTATGTTTGTTGATTTTTTGTTTATATGTTTTATTTGGGCGTAACATCTTTTATGCTTGTTATATGTGGCTAATTATGTGTTCAAAACTTGAATCTATTAGGAGTTGTGGCACTTTCAAAGTTTAAAAGCAGTAGTGTATTATTTGCAGGTTTTGCAACATTATGTATAATTTGTATATGATTGAATCCAATTTGTAATTCTCTTCAAGATTCTCACGATTGTGTTTCGTCAATCTTCTGATGCATGGTTTAACTTTTCTTGTGTAGAGCAAATAATGAATCCACAAGTTCCAATTGCATTAAGAATGTCCGGTCATCTTCTTCTTGGTGTTGTACGGATATATTCAAAGAAAGTTGAGTATCTCCAGCATGACTATAATGTTTTAAGTATAGACATAAGCAAGGCCTATGCATATGCAGACATTAATCTTCCACAAGATGCCAATCAAGCTAAATTTGAATCCATCACTTTACCTGAAAATTTTGCCCTTGACTTGATGGATATTGATGACTACGATCCAAATGGGTATGACAAGTTTACCATCTTTTCAAATTTAAATCTATGTTAGTAAGAAGATGTAGAACTGATTTGTTTTGATTCATAGGTCCCCTGACAGCCATCTTAGGCCCAATGAAGAAATCTCATTTGCAGGTACGGTTTTACTATCATAATTTTTATAAATGTTCTTGAAAATCTAATCTCTAAAGCTTAGTGTATACTCAGATCGTACTCCTATCAGTATATCAAAACGAAGAGACCATCAGACTCCTGCAGGATATATTAAGATTATTGTTGGTGGGGTAAGTACGTGTGGCAGTTTCATTTTTCTTTTGGTGGATAATTGAGAAAGTTGTTTGCTTTTAATGTAAGTTTAATGTCGGTTGCTGTTTTATAGGATGCCTCCCACACTCCGTCTGCATCTAGAGATGAATCAGGGCCGGTAACTGGAGAGGGTTCAGGACCAGTAATGCCCCCTATAGAAGAAAAGTATGCTTTTTACAGATATTACATTCCAACTTTTACTGTTAGTACACTTATAACGTCCAATTTAATAGCTTTTGCATATATTAGTGTTTGAGTCATTAAATTTTATCAAAGTCATCTGTTGCAAACATACCTTCTCTCTTTTGAGAATTGCTGAGATATTACGACACTTTGAGGGAACGAGTGAAAGCTATGTCCATATATCGTGGTGTTATTTGCATTTACAATATTATGATCTGTTAAAAAGTTTATAGTTCAAAAAGTTGATTACTGTTTAATATTAAAAATCTCCATCTCGAGTTTAGTGAATTGGCTACATAGCTTGAAAAACATGGAAAACATATTTAAACCACCATACTTGGATTTCTATTGCACGCTAATCTGAAATAAACGTTATACTGCTTAAGACTCATTGTATGTCGCTTATTCTTGTATATAAAGTTTGCTTTAGACTCATTGTATCTGTTTTAAATTCGTTTAGAAGTGTTACTTTTGTTTATCATGTGCAATTTATAATTCATCATGTTTTATTGCAGTCAGTTTTCTTCTCCACATACCCCACCAGTAACAATTGACGTTGCTCAAGATCCTGATCCTAATCATGGAATAGGAGCACGTGGCAGCCTCACTAATGATGATAATTTACCTACACCTGAAATTGGTCGTAAACATATAGCCAGTATGACTCCCCCAGTTCTTCCAGAAACAGTGGAACCAGACAATGAATTGGGCGATATGCTCTCAAAAAAGAAATCTAAATATTTATCAACCATTGACGAAATTGGTATGCATGATAAACCCGTTTCCTCACCTAAGCAAACTCCGCAATGGGAGAAACCAGATCATTCTGAACCAGAACATCCCCAAGATAACTCAGACCCGCATGTCTCGTTTGGTAAGTGTGGTTCTAATGGATGTATTAACACTAGGAAGTGAAAGATGGATGGTTTCTGTAACATGTTATAACAAGTAAACCTTGTACAGTTTTAAACAGTCCGGATTAGGTTGGATTTAAGTACCTAATTAGAAACACTTTTTTTCCACAGTTTTTATTTATCTACTGATAGTTAGTGTTATAAAACAATACAGCTATCAAGATGCTTCACTAATAAGTTCAATTTTTTATTGTTATTGAAGTCGGAAGTTTTTTTGCATTAAATTTACACTTTGGGCGCACACAGTTGGTTGACCCATTTTCTTTTAGTTATTCTTTTAATTTTACCCGTTTGACCCATCAGAGATAATAATACAAGCTAAGAGTGTTTATGACCTGAGGTTTTGTGGCTCAAATGATGTGCAGAGCTAGCACCATCTCCAGCGGTTGAGCTAGCTCCATCTCCAGCGGCTGAGCTAGCTCCAGATGATCAGCCAAGGGTGAAACGGAGAAGGATAAAATACGATAAAGCTACAGTCTTGACAAACGAGTATGGTTTTATCTATTCATGTTATTGTTATTATTTTTTCTGGCTGCTGTTCATGATGAGATTTTGTATGGTTATTCTAGGTTCATAAAAAGATCTATAGATGATCCCAGTGGCCTGTCACGGAAACGAAAAGGAACATGTTCTTTTTTGGATGTTTGGAAGTTAAACAATAAACATAAAAAGGAAAGAGTCGTACTTGACCCAGTAAATACTGGTTAGTGTGTTTTTCTAGTATTCTTTCCTTCTGAGGTCAATTTATATGAACTTGTAACTTTTCTAATTGGCTGTAGGTCTTTGTATTGTTTGGTGTTAAAATTTTAACCTGTGACTTCTGAAGTTGAAATTTGATTGCTCAAACTGACTCATTGAAATATGGGTTCTTTGTTTGAATTTGCACAGGGCTGTGTGATGAAATCAGTCAAATGTTTGAGGATGGATACATGTCTAGTAAAATTCAACTGATTAACACTGAAGAGCCTCCTTCTGATTCTATGGATATTCCACGCAGTCACACTGAAGATGTTCTTTCTGGTTCTAAGCAAGTTTTACGCCGTCATACTGAAGATGCTCCTGATTCTATGGAAATTCCACGCCGTGATGACTCTGTGTCTGCCGACGACAACAATATGAGAGACATAGATTTTACGGATTATGGATCATTTCCTTCTCCTCGTTCAGTTGATGAAAATACCCCTGGCATCAACACTGATGTGGGTTCAAAATCACATCAGTTCGAGACTACAGTAGAGACTGCCGTGGGGTCTACACCCGGCCCCACATCTTCTATTGGATCTCTTGTGTCTGAGAAGGAAACACCATTTGGATTTACGCAGAGTCCTCATGGTCTCGATTATAGTGGTGGTTTATCTGATATCGCTGAGGTGGATGACGTCGGAGTACGTTTTTTGTTTTCAGTTTTATTTTATTAGCTATTAAAAGTTGTTGAACATTTGAAGCTCACAATGGCATTTGTATATCAGGAGCTGCCCTTTTTGGAAGATGATGAGGCGACAACAGTGGGTAAGTTCTTTTTTTGTTAGGACGCGTATCGAACTTCCACTAGTGAGAGTCAGTTAAGTGACTTATGTTTAATTGAAAATTTAGAAAAGTTTTTTTTAACTGGTAACTTTGTTCTTCATCTATACTGTGTGTAATAATATTGTAGAATAGAAACAATTCTTGCAAAAGGTGAAAATATGTGCAGAAAAGAGGAATGGTCCTTTAGGGACAGGACTAAGAATGGCGTCTTTGTCCATCGTTATGTGATGCTTTCTTATAGAGTTGGTACTTTTGGCTTTAGTGGTCAGAAGGAGGTATTTTGTGAGTTTAAATTGATATAGTTGTGTTTGTAGTTTGAGAACAAGTTTATTACTACTCATATTTCTACTTGTATAATGTTATACTTTTGTTTGCTGCCAAATGTAAAAAGCACACATATGCATTGCCTCAAATATATTAATGTACAGGATTGAGGGGTACCCCTGATACGGATTACTCGTCTGGAAAACAAAGACCACTACCAGACACTGGCTCATTGTTACCAAGAACTAGGTAGTGATCTTGAAGCTATGTTTTTTGTTTGTCTTTTACTTATTTGGATTGTAGGTTGATGTGTATATAATAATGATGTTCTGCAGGGCTGTGGCACAATATATAAAAGAAAAGTCATCAGCTACCCCTTCTTCATCAGAACAAGCAGGATGTGTTAGTATGAATAGCATTTTAAATGGAAAAACTAGAAAGGTTTGCTCCCGGATGTTCTTCGAGACACTGGTAAGTTTCTGAGCGTTGACTTTGAAAGTCAAAAGGACCATCACCTTTCATTGCGGTTGATTTTTCAAGTATTAAGTTGTCTTGTACTAATGCTAAAACACACACACTTAGTAAGAATTAGTGATTTGTTACTAGTTCCGACTAGAATGGTTTTTTTCATTTGCACTTCTAGAACTTGTTCAGAATTGGTCATTCTTTGCAATAGGAGCATATTATGTGTTCTTTTTCACATGACCAAAGGTAAATTTGCTTTAAAAAGTCAAGTAATGGTTCAAAAGTGAACCGCTCTTATACTGGTTATTGGTTAAATCCTTTTATGGGGCCAAAATTTGACCTGTTAAGTTAAAGAACCCCCATTATTCAAATTCTTTATATAAATGCTATTGATTTAATATATAACTTTTTTTTGAGTGCTAAATACATGTCTTAGCAGTGAATATGCTCATATAGTCATATGTATCTGTGCGCCAAGTTCCATTGAATCAACTTGATTGTTATTTTTTTTTTGGTTATGCATTTTAAAAGAGTCTGAACGTATAATCACCAAAATGCCTATTCTGTCTGCACCTAAGAATGAAGTTACTGTTATATTTAATCTGCCACGTTTTGTATTGATCTGTCTTATTAAAAAACCAATAACCCAAGGTTGCTGTGTTTCAAGATTTTTTGATGTGTTTCAAGATTCATAAAGTTTAAACTTCAACATTTAAGATTGTCAACTTTTATTCCGTGTTTGGTTTAGGTCTTGAAGAGCTGCGATCTTGTTGATGTAAAGCAAGATGAACCATATGGTGATATCACTCTGAAGGTGACTCCTAAGCTTTTGAAGCTTCAGCTTTCAAACTAGATATGCTAAGAGGCTGTAAGTTACATATAAATATCGTAAGGTACCTGCGCTCCACACCTTTTTTAAATTTACTTTTTTATGTGATTTTACCTTCTCAACTTATAAACCAGTATTTTGTTGGGTTTTAATACTGCAGTTGTTGTCTATGGCTCATCATCCGTGTAAATGGTTGGATCTTTGCTTAGTGGAGGAAGAAGCGTTTTGATGATGCAGAGTTCTTTGTATCCAATAAGTTGCTCAACTTGGTGTTCTTCCTCTATTTTAGTTACTTTTCTAATGTTTCAGGAAGTGATTTAATGAACATTTTGGGTGTAGTTTTGTTTTATATTTAACTTTTAAGTTGCTAATAACTTATATCTAACATAGATTGTAAATGATATTTGTTTTCTGGGATGAATGTTTTTTGTTTTTTAAGGTATTTAGCCTCTTGGTGCATGTGCAGTTTTGTTTTATAATTAAATAATCCCGATAGGTAGTCAAGTTTTATAAAGATGTCATGAGTCGATGAAGCTTATTGTTTCTTTTTGAATTGTGTTGGATGCAAATGTGGTTGAGCTGTTGAGAATTGAGGTTAGGATTCTAGCCTTCAGAACCTGCCATGAATTGAGGTTAGCATAGCTCTGTTCATACAGGTGTCGGAATATAATTCAGACAGGGAGAATTGTCTAACTGTGTTAGAAGTTACATTGTAAGACGACGGGAGGACAAGATAGTCATTTGGAAATTTTAGTTTCAAAAGTATAAATATCGACATTAAAAGGCATGATAAATAAGCAAAAGATTTAAATAATTAGTACTGCTGCTTGAAACCTCACTGCCAATATTGTATGGGAGATGATTTGCGCACACAAAGTTTTGATTTGCACACTCTTATGTACAATCCTTTATTTATGGGCTGGTTTGATTGTATAACATGTCAATACTGATTATACTTATATAGTTTTTAGTAGTCCTGGGCCGGGTGAGTTAGGGTTCGTTAATGATACCGGGATACGGTTCGTGAATGATGATGGCGAGTAATGGGTGGGTTTGGGTTTGGGTTTGATAATGGATTGGTAATAGTTGTGTAGCAAGGAGAATGAAAAGAGGCGGGTTACAACTGGTGCTAGTATGGGTCGAAATATGTGAGGCTTCCTTAAGAAGTTTTGGTTAATTCCTTAAGAAGTCACTCTAGAATTTGAGTATTGTTTTTTAATGAGAGCATAATGGGCTATTTCAACTGCTCTATATTAGAATACTAGTTTATTGACCCGTAAAATTCACGGGGCCTTAAGAAACCGTTGACAGTGTTTATATAAGAGATCGATTTTTGATATTATGTAAAAAAAATTACATGTTAGATGTATGAATAGAACATATTAATGCTAAACATTTAATGTGATTAGAAGCTATAAACGTCAAACAAATATTTTTTTGTTGATGTGTTATATATATTTATTTGAACGTAATTATTGTGACGGAATAATTTTAATATGACTTTAATCTATTCAATAAGTAATATTTAATATACTAAAATTACATTTTAATTTTTAGATCATGTTATTGTTCATATGGTTACAACGGATAACCGCTCATTTCAGGTACCCGCATGCCCAGTTACCCGCTTAGTGCGGTTCGGTTTTGGTAGTAAAATTAATTACCCACCTCGCGATGGATAATTTAAATCTTCCAACTAACAAAACCAAACCGCTCCTTGAACACCCCTGATATTTTGTCAGAACAGTTAAAAATACTTATATTACACTGTCATTATTTTTTAGGGCAAATGGCACAAAAAGACACTAAACTTAGGGTCCGTTTCCAATCAGGGTACTATTCTTTTTTTCTTGCATAAAAAGGCGACCAACAAAAATTTTCAGCCGATTTAGGTTTTTTACTGACTTTCGTTAATCCACTTCGTTAGTGAATTACATGTTTGGTCCTTGAATTCGTATAATTATTACATGTTTGGTCATTGAAATTTTTTTTTCAAATTTTTTTTCCATAACTTTTTTTTCGAAATTTTTTTTCAAAATTTTTTTTCAAAATTTTTTTTCGAAAAAATATTTTCGAAAAAAAAAAATTTAGAAAAAAAATGTTTTTGAAAAAAAATTTAAAGAAAAATAAAAAAAGGTTTTTGAAATTTTTTTTGAAACTTCTTTCAAAAACTTTTTTTTTCAATTTTTTTTATTTTTATTTTTTGAAAATATTTTTTCAAAAACTTTTTTTTTTCAAATTTATTTTTCTAAATTATTTTTTCGAAAAAAATTTTAGAAAAAAAATTTTCGAAAAAAAATTCGAAAAAAAAAAGTTATAGGAAAAAATTAAAAAAAAAAAATAAACATTTAATGATTATACGAATACAAGGACCAAACATGTAATTCACTAACGAAATGGTTAACAAAAGTTAGCAAAAAACCTAAATCGGCTGAAAATTTTTGTTGAGCGCCTTTTTATGTAAGAAAAAAAGAAAAGTACAATGATTGAAAACGAACCCTAAGTTTAGTGACTTTTTGTGCAATTTGGCCTATTTTTTATCCTAAAATAACTTTGAAAATCTCCCATAACTCTCTTTTTTGTCAAACACCTCGAGCCATGTAAAGAGTTGGTTTTAGGAAATATTTTATTTGTTACTTCATCCAACCGATTGAGAACTACTCAAGTACTGTAAGTTTATTTGCTTTGTGTTTGTATATCCTTTAATTGGTTATTAAAAGGTTATAGTAAGAAACCCTAACTTATGAATCTTGGTTTTTATAGTATTTGTTAGACTGAAACTTTAATTTTCTGTTGTAAATGCTTAAAAGCTGCTATGTTTTTCGAGATACTTTGATCAAACGTTGCAGGTGTTTTTGTTAGTAAGGTCAGTCGCACATAAAATATGCTTTACATTTGATCATTAGTATGTTTTAAGGTTTTAAGGTTGTTAAGTTTGTTAAGATCAAACTATTTGTAAAGATTAAGCCTAAGATGTTTTTGTTATATCTTTTGAGAGTGTTTATATAAGAGATCGATTTGTGATATTATGTAAGAGTTAAAGTTACTCAAATTGTTTAAAAATGACATTTTCTTACATCGTCAGCTACATTTTGTTTAAATTATATTTTAAATAGAATTTTGTTGAAGTTGAAGAACAAATAATAATTAATCCTCGTCAATACTTGGTAAGAGGCGTCTCTGAGAATTTACGTGCCCTATCCGAGCCGTTAAAAAATATACCCTTTAAGAGGGTATTGATTTGGGTATTGGGCTTATAAATTTATTATGGGTTATAGGTTTATTTATAAGATTGGAATTTAATTGGGCCCAAGTTTAAATGTTTAATACCTATTTAAAAAAATATAAATATATATATATATGATTTTTTTTAAAAATGTGCCCTCGAGTAAAACGGATCCTAGCCCGTTGGCCTCCCCGGCCCACCCAAGAGCCGCCCCTGATCCTCATCAATACTTGGTAAAATTAATGGTAAAAAGACGTATAGTAGGTGAAACAAATAACAAAAAGTATTATAATTATATTTTGTAAAATAGGTGATATCTTTTTATTTATGTTTAGCTATTCACTCATCGTTCTAGATCTAGTAAAGTAGTAAGGTTGATTTATCGGTTTTTTTTTTGGCACCTAGTTAGGTACCCTACTAAGGGTGTGTTTGGCAAAAGGTGCTGGTGCTGAAAAAGATTAAAAATGTTTTTTTTTTTTTTTTTTTTTTTTTTTTTTTTTTTTTTTTTTTTTTGTAGTATTGTTTGGCAAACTAGCTATAATTATAGACTAAAAGTGTAAAATGACGTAATTAGACATATAAATAACAAAACCAATATGTATAAGAACATCGTCTCCACATAAACCATATAGAGATCAAGAATACCCATGGCCATTGCACTTTGGCGTTCTGCCGCTTAAGTTGTTGCTTGTTTTGGTTCACCTTGCCTAATAACATTTGAAGACATGAGAGACCATAACATGAAATGTATATTTTCTGTTTTTGCTAAGATGTTATGATACAAGACAAGATGTGATGATACAATACAGATATATAACTAATCGCTGTTGTAATGCAAATAAAAAAACACCATTAAAATTAATAACAACTCTCCAAGTTCTTAACAACATCACATTTCCTATAATGTTTACATGACACCGGTGTCAAAGCTTTAATAAAGACCCATCACGTAGCATGGCATATTTATATAAACAAACGTCAAACAGGAAGTGTACGAATTAATAAATGAAAAGATGCGACATACTTACCACGTTATAAAATATCATGTCTTTTTGAAAGGTTAATAAGGTAATTATACAAAAAATAATCTCTAGCCCTTTTCTCAAAAGTTGGTTGGATCAACTTATAATTTGAGAGATTATTTTTTCTATAATCTTTCTTAATTTTTGCAGCCAAACGATACTACTTTTTGAACAATAGATTATTTTGTGAAAAAAAAGCTGTAGCCCCCATAATCTCCCAATAATTTGTGTCACCAAACACAGCCTAAGAAATCCCATAATCATAATGTTCTAGCGCATTTTTCTGAATTTTGTGAGTTGGGTTTTGTCATGTTCACCCTCTCTTATCTTAATTATTCAAACCTTTGTGAGTAGCAATTTTTGTCAAGGTTGATTGTTTGCCTAATATACATCATAATAGGTTGGCTCGAGTCAAAAAAAAAAAAAAAAATTTAGGCCATTTTTCTTAACTTTATTAATTATTCTATTACTATAACATGATAATCAATTTATTTTAATAAAATGATTCTAAGATGTTGTAATCATTGATCGCACTTTGTTCCGAGTTTTAACACGTTATCATTTGACCTGTTTGAATTGAAATACTAAGATATCGTAGTATATATTAAAAAAAAAACATTTTCTTCTCTTCTTCTTCCTCCCTCTTTTGGCCGATCGGACCCCACCCCCCCACCCCCCCCCCTTTGCTTTTAATATAAAAGGGAATCGTTTGCTTATCATTTACAAGTATTAGCATACTAATTGTATGGCTGTTAAACGTATTGTGTGTGAGACTATAGAGGATTCAACTCTTTGAATCTTTATTAGTTTCGTGTGGTCAATTGGGAAAATTAGTACCCACGTTTGTGAATTCGTTCCTCATTCCTTCCACAACAATAAAAGGTAAACAAGGTAATTAGTTAGGTTAATTAATATATGCTATACATGATCTTTAATCTGCTGCGTACTCATGTTTATATTACTTGTTTAGTATGTTTAAATTCCAACATATGGAGCATATGTGGGACTGCATTTTTCATGTGGTTAGCTTATTGCTATTTTTAAACATGATATGCACTTTTGGGTTCTAAGTAAACCTGTAGAGGGTTATTCTACAAAAGTTTACAGATATAATGCTAGATGTCAAGGACTTAACAATTTTATCATACACCTCAGCGTCACATCAGCTTTCTCTCTCCTCTAAATTCCACTCACATCCACCCACCTTTTAGTGGGCAAGGCAACACCACCTTCACCTTAAATCCATTTTTTTTTACTTACACAATCAAAAACGTAAACGTAAAAATATAAAAACGTAAATAGTACATAGATTTAAAACATTACATAAGCATAAAATAAAAAACATAAATGTACGAAATAAAGCTTTACGACATCAGTCATAGTGGGTTTCCTCAAATACTCTAGATCAAAAATTTCCATAACAGACTTACAAAAATGATCACGACATCAACGAGAAGTTTTTTCACCCATCTACAGATATTCATCTAAAGCATCAGGAACCGCGCCGTATGCCAATTGACGAATTGCGGAGGTGCACTTCATCAACGCTGAAATGCCTTCTTTTCCGGTACAATCAACATTACTACTAAAAAAAGGATTATGAATAGTTAACTCCGGAACCATCCAGTTGAAAAGAGATCAATTCATTCGGAACCTCTTTCGGAAAGTACGTGCATCGTAGAACGGGTTCTCAGTAAAATAGGCGTCGACTAAATGGTCATGAGCACCATAATGATCTCGATTAAGGCGTTTTCTCGCCGGGCGATTTGCTTTTCGTGTATTTTTAATAAACGACAACGATCTTGCAATAAAATTCAATCTCCGACTTGTAATTTCTCGTTCTTCTTCTGAGTCGGTGAACATAATCGTATCGGAATTCGTTTGAAAAATAAAAGGAATGAGATATATGTTGTTTGAATGATATATTGAGAAGATTTGTATAAAAATGGTGTAGTTTTGACTTTTGATGTATTTATAGAGAAAAAAATGGGTAGTGGAGAATTTTTTTTCTTCTTATATGCAATGGATAATTTTCTTCACATGGGGCCCGTATTTTTTGTTTTTCGCAAGGTGAACTGATCACCATAAATTGATTTGGGAGGTGTGAGTCGCGCGTGAGATGGGATAGAGGGCAAGGGGGCTCGCGCGTGAATTGGGTTGCAAGGTGAAAGGATCACTCCCTTGCCGACCAGGCTAATAAGAACTCTAAGCACAAAATGTGGTCGATGTCAAGTCACCAAACACATAAATATGCAATGTAGATTGGTGGATGCTGCAAAACAACTTCGACTTATTTCACTTACAAAATCAAGTTCTAACAATGCTCTATTTTTAAAGACTTGGTTGAATAACAGCTTAAAGTAACACGAGTAACACTCGATCTCTCCAATCAACTCACAATAACTACACGCAATGAATGCAACAACTAACATACCATATTAGCTGCTTGAATCGAGCCTCATTTGAATTAAAACGATCACAATTCAATCGAATTAACAACAATACAAAAAACAAATTTAGGGGGTGTTTGACATTGCTTATATGCTTACAAAATTTAACTCTGCTTATTTAAGTGCCTACTTACACTTTAATAAGTAAAGAAACATTTTTACCCAAACTCTCAAAATTGCTTATCTGCTTATAAAAATATGTAGATAAACACTAAAATAAGCATCCCAAACACTTCAAAAAAACCTCAAAGTTAATCAAATCTAAAAAATGGTCGCTTTTTCATTTAGTTTTATTTTTGTGTCAGTGATAATAGATTTGCATATGTAACAAGCTAAAACTCAAATGCATACCAACTATCTTTGTAGGTGTTCATGCATTCAACATGAACTACTCATGTGTTTGACGTTAACCGCTTATCTTTGCTCTCTAAGACTATCTACCAATTGTAGAAAATGATA
Source organism: Artemisia tridentata subsp. tridentata (assembly GCA_021014915.2). Classification (NCBI taxonomy): domain Eukaryota; kingdom Viridiplantae; phylum Streptophyta; class Magnoliopsida; order Asterales; family Asteraceae; genus Artemisia; species Artemisia tridentata. Next base: position 259,683,246 of record CP139505.1, read on the forward strand.
CAATGATACATGCATGTTTGTTCTTACTATACACCAAGTTCCTAAAAAATGTGCGAATTGGTGGGAACACCCAGACCCCGGGTGTCTTTTGACACAAAACATTATACACCCTATAAGAAATAACTCCGGTAACTCTCCTGGCCCAGTGAGGCACCAACTGGAGTGAGCACAAGCCGAGACTCGAACCCATGTCATTTTATCCTCAAAATCCCTCCAGTGGGCACATGAGTTTTTCGAAGGTGGGTACTAACTGAGCCAAAGCTCTTTGGTGTATCATACACATTACTTATTATTTTCTTCAAAAAATAATACTATAACTTATTACGTTCTTTGTTGTTTGTTTATTTATTCACGCACGTAACTCGTTAATAATACATAGTTTCTTTAAAAATCTCCGTAATTTCACGGGTATATAAGCTAGATTATTCATATAACAAAGAATTAATGCGTATGAAAAACCATTACATGAAAAATGCTTTGCTCTAAGAAAACACAAATATTAATCTTTTTTCTGTAATTAAGGTTTGTCAAACGTCATGTTCTCATTTTAAGAGTTTAAAAAAAAATAAAAAATAAAAAATAAAATAAAATAATCCACGAAGTAACTTCATTACCATAAATAAATAAATAAATAAATAAATAAATAAATAAATTAAAAAAAAAAGAAAAAAAGAAAAAAAGACACGCTTATATTCTTAAATAAAATACAAACCGACCTTTACTAAAACTATAAATAGATGTAACAACTTAACCTAAAAGCATTACATTCTTTTCCGTCTTTCCTCATTATCCTCTCGCATTCTAATTCTAGTTACATCTATTTATAGGTTTAGTAAACCTATAAATAGATGTAACAAATTAACCTAGGACCTTTACTAAACCTATAAATAGATGTAACAACTTAACCTAGAGACCGTTTTTACCCATTTTAGACCCAATGTCCTGCCCCTTTTTCAACCTCTAGCGCGTATGATCAAACGGTGTAAAGCGGTGGATATTTCAGTTATTCTTAAAGGTACCGCGAAAATGTCCTCCAGCTTGAAGAACAAGAAATAGCTGACGTACTCCGTGAAGAACATCAAGGAAACAACAATATCGTTTGTGCGGTTTGTTTGAAAGAATACAAAGAAAATGAGAGGAGAAGGACATTGATTTGTTGTCATGCGTTTCATGCAGATTGTATTGAGGGCTGGTTGTTACGAAAGAACACTTGTCCGTTGTGTAGGACTATTGGATTGCCGATTTAGATGTACTACTTACTTTTGCTATGTAATAGTATCGTATATTGTTTTACTATCGGTTTTGAGCTAGATCTCATGTAATATTAATACTGTAGTATTTTCTTTTGGTTTTGAATGATACAAGTGCAGTGATCTAGTTAGTCAAATTCAACAATCTGAATACTTGTTAGACAACTTCTGAGCTGTTTGAGAGGTTGTAAACCATCTTTAATCCATACACCTGTAATTTACCAACTTACCTATAAATTACTCAATCCTCCTTGAACTGCTTCAGATTATTGAAGTCATATCGACATAAAGTTGACAAATATACCAAGTTTGAACAATACAAACATGCAACACTTTGTCCATGAGGGATAAACACAGCTTCTAAGTTTCATCCCAAACCATCCACAATGGCTTGTCTTAAGCGTGCAATACCCAAACTTAATACATTTACATAGATACGCGCTAGAGGTTGAAAAAGGGGCAGGACATTGGGTCTAAAATGGGTAAAAACGGTCTCCTTAATATGAGATTGGAATGCATAAGCATATTCAACATCTAATAAACAAAATAAGTAAAAAAAAGAGATATAATTAGTTTTGCTTGAGCTCGTCTCTGGGATATATTTTGAGATCACATACCCTAAAAACTGGTTACCGTACTTGATTGATGATACTGAAGATTAGATGTAGTTGAGCTTAAAATGGCCCCATTTATTATAGCAAATGCTTCAACTTGCAAGAAAGGCTCAGATGTGTTTGTTAACCAGTCAAATACAGTTACTTCTTCGTACAAATCAACAAGAACCGGGATGATCATTCACAACTTATTGTTTTTAAAGATTTCCCCTTAAGTTAAGCGATCTAGTTAGTCCAGTTATTAATACATGTCAGACAACTTGTGACCCGTTTGCGATAATGTAAGCAAAATTAGCCCTATTTACTGATAAAGAAGTCACAATACACGCCACTAATATGTCACTTATGCAACTGAAACCAGGCAAATTACCTATAAATCACTCAAAACCTCAATGAACTGCTTCATAGTTTTATTTCACCCGGTATAACCCTTTACCCAAAAAATAAAATAAAAAATGCTTAATAGTTTTTGAATAAACACTAAAATGATATATAGTCATAGTCATACACATAAAAAAAACCACAAATATACAAACTTTTTAGCAATATAAACACAGTTAGTACTTTAGAGGTACCTTCTAAACAATAGATGCTGCACCTATTTTTTTCATCATGTAAAAATACGGAGTCACCGGAACCATGTCCATCAGATTTTTAGCAGTGGTTCCAAACCCGACAATTGCTTGTCTATGGCGTGCAGTACCAAACCCGACAGGTATATAGCATCATCCTTGCGGTCTTTTGATAACGGGAAATTTATCAACTTCTGTTTTTTTAGTGGCTGCCAACCTCAGCCTTGTAGCTGGAGGGATTCAAAGACACGCGTTAGAGGTTGAAAACCGGGCGGGTCGTTAGGGTTTATAATGGGTAAAAACAAGCTGGGTTTTACTTTTGATTCAAGGGTTTTACCATAAAAGGCGTAGGCCTGAATTTCAGACTTGTGTTACTAAGTTTACAGAACCGATTGTTCTGTAAAACAATGAATTTAGAGGGGAGGGAGTGCCCTTCGGTTAGCATTCGGTGATGTTCGGCGTTCTTTGGCAACACCGCCGCGAGTGTTCGGCAAAAATCGGCAAATGGGATTTTCGGTATCTTTTGCCGATTGGAAATGTGGAGAAAACAATGCATAAACGGTCAAATATTTTAAAAATGGACCGTTGGCCATTAATGTAAAAAAAAAAAAAAAAAAAAAATCCCTTATTTTTTACCTATATATACATACCATTTTTTACCATTTCACATACAATTTTCTTCCCAAAACAACTACATACATACAATTTTCTTCCAAATCAACTATGGATTCAAGGAAGTAAAAAAAAATCGCTAACCCCAAACAAACCCGATCCCAACCTAGTCGATCGGGTTATCCGCAACCACAAAATTTTCTTCCAAATCAACTTTCTCAACCATCTCCAAATCAATTCTATTATCAACTTTCCCCAAATCAATTTTCTCAACCATCTCAACCATCCCCAAATCAATTTTCGCAACCATCCCCGAATCAATATTTGGTTTTAAATTGTCGGTCTAATGTTTTATGTTTTTATTATGTGGACTTTTATTATTATGTAATGGTTTTTTTTTTTTTTTTTTTTTTTTTTTTTTTTTTTTTTTTTTTTTTTTTGTTATTAATAAAATGTTATGTTTTAATTTTATATAGTTTTTGTTGGATTTTATGTATTAAAAAAAAAAAAAAGTGATGTGGCAAATTGGTGAAACCGCCGCAACCAAATTGGTGAAAATTGAGGAAAATTGATGAAGTGTGAGTTGGAAGGTTTTTATTGGGTATTGATGATGTGCCAATTTGGCAAAGATTGGTGAATTGGTGACCACTCCCTCCCCTCTTATGTTACAAATAAAACAAGCACAAGTATATCTAACTGAACGCAATCCTAAACACTCCATAAAGTTAGTTTCTTTGGCAGATTGGTACCGAACCCGTACCGAATTAGTGGTACCGTTTTTTTCCCAAACATAAAAGAGGGGGTACCGGTACCGTACCGAACGGGATTCGAGTACCGGAACCAGTACCGGTACTCGGTACCGAGAAATCGGTACCTATACAGTTCTTCCCGTTTTTTAATTATGCGAACACACTTACCAATCCAAACACTTCAAAAAGACAATTTCTTTTATAAAACAACAAGCCAATATTTACAAAAAATGTTGAATCCCAAACAACATCTGCACTTTAGTTTTTTGAAGATAAGCATTCAGATCAGTCATATACAAAGCAAAGACAGATAATAGATTACAAAAAAACGAAAAACAAATATACAACTCAAATAGTCATAATAGCTGATAATCATCGAACATGAATTAATCAAATAAATTTAAACTCGTAAGCATTTTGTCGAAGAAGTTTACAGTGACGGATGTGGCCATAAAACTTGTAGGATAGCCCGTTTATAGGGAATTAGGCCTTTTCCAAGTTCTTGTTACTAGCCATTATATACTGACATAAAACAATAGATATCACACAAGAGCAACTAAAAAGTCAATTGGATAATTAGATGCCCTGTACTACATCTCTCATTTAGATAATTAGATAATTTCATGCATAGCGATTTCACACGAGAGATATCACATAAGAGCAACTAAAAAGTCAATTAGATAATTAGATAATTTCATGCATAGCGATTTCATACGGTTGCTATAATAGCATTGCTACTGTTTTAATTATGCAAACAAAGCAAGAAAAGAGGACTTTATTTTGCACGTAATGTGCCGGGAGTTTGGGTAAGTAATTTAATTAAAAAATATAACTACTCAATTTTCGGGTATTTTTCGGTACTATCCCGTTTTGGTACCGGTACCGTATTAGTGGTCCCGATTTTTTTTTTTTTCTCAATTCATGGTACCGGTCCCGTACCGTGTATTGAGATTCGGTACCGTTTCGGTACGGTGCCGGTACGATTCCGGGATTCGGATCCAAATGCTCATCCATGCTAATTAACTAGTTATATTAGTTAACTTCTGATTTTTGGTTGGGATAAAACTTTATTAGTTTATGAATAGTTGTTTTTCTAAGGTTTAGCTTGATATATAAATAATTATATCAAAGTATGCTGATGGCCTTTTAGGTTGCAATATAAAAGTGGCATCTTTTGCTAAAGTCTTCAATGTTGATTATAAGGAGATGATCATCAAGAACTTTGCTTCAAAAAATGCTATGAGAATTGCTCTTTTCATACAATAAAATGTCTAGAAGATACTATAGCAACAAAAGGCTTTATTATGCTTGTCTCAGATTGTTTGATTACGATTTACGGATACTATGGGATCGTACCTAGTTGTTTAGTTCTACATTGTTTATTGCATGAATTTTAGTTGAAAATTATGGCCATAGTAGAGAGTGAATTAGAGATCAGCATTAAACGACAGATGAGATCGACGAGTCTTTTATACTATAAAGTATAAACACAAGCGTTAAGACGTTAAGTTACCCTTTGAAGCTTTTACTCTCATTTATGAAGTATTATGTTCATGGCAAGGTTGCAAAAATCACGAATCGATAGTCGGGCTGTCGACCATTTTGTAGCTTGTAATCGGTCTAGGCGGATTAATTGGATTTGCACTTTTGACAAGTTTTTTGTAGAGTAAATTTCGGGCGAGTTTTGGGTATTACAATTTAAGTACATATATGATGACAATTTAAGGACATTTTTTACAAGTTATGTACTTTTTGGGAGCCTATATTTAATGGCAATTTATCGTAATATACTAAAGGGGATAACATCCCTGCTAAAAACAGCAAGGAGTTATGAGTCGCAGCAGTGCAAACATGGTCCTTAATGGTACACAAATGGTCCCTGATAACATGCACAAAAATGGTCCCTGAATTAGACTATGAGCAGAGAAGTTCCCTGCTGCAACAACAGGGATTATTTTCCCTATACTAAATGTAATGTTTATAAACCTCAAGGTGTATACATTGCTAGCTTATAAATTTGGACTTGATAAGAAATCAAGGATGCATGGAATGTACCTATTGTAGCAAACTGTAAATTTCCACTATGATTAGTAACTGACTAACTGTTAATCAAATATTAACATCTGTTACTGTTTCTGATTACCATTTTTACGGGAAAATTTGAAATTTTCATTATTATATTATTATAACACGAACACGTTATCACGTGATTTACCAACTATCGGAACGAGCTCACACGAGAACCACGAAATCTAATTATACTCAAAACAATACCAAACGGGCCTTAAGAAAATCTCAGCCCAACTCTATTACTCAGTTACTGTTCACCAGTAACCCAATAAAGGCCCATTCCCTTATTATTTCATGTTCTAGTCGACTCAAACTCACCCAAATGCACCCCGTTTTCTCCCAATATTGAAACAAAACATATATGGATTTTTGCACCACCTAATTCTTCCCCCACCAAAGAATTAGGATGTCGAGTTTTAGCTCTTGATATTAACTTTTGATACGTTTAAATTAATCAAAGTGAAGTGCCATTAACAACCCATTCGACATATTCAAAATTCACAAAGTTATCCAATTCGAACCAAACTTGTTTCCACCTAGTTCAAACGTTATTATTAGTTCATAAAGGTGTTATTGAGTGTATTTCTTCTACCCTAACTCAGTGCTACACGTTGATTCAATTTTTGTACACATATAAACTCCTAGTCGACATATATTATCTACAAAACAACTCCCACCTTTTTCCCCACACTCACATACTCTCTTAAAGTCCTAATGTCAGTAAAATCTATCTAAAATTCCTCAAATCCATGACATGAACAGTTAGAACAAGTTGTGTTTGATTAAAATACAATAAACACATATACATGTTTATATATATACACGTATACTCTTCCCTAGCTCAGCACCTCTCACACTTCACTCATTATACATTTTCTAAGTCCTTTCAATCAGTAGAGAAGCCACAAAACGACCAGGAGCTTTTCTCATCTCATTTGGAAGTCATTTGAAGGCATAAGGGTTTTATATTGATCGTACGAGTTGTGGGATTTTCTTGTGTTCTAATCGTTCTTTACACGTTCCCTCACCACCCTAGAGGTGTTGTAAGTCCTCTCCTCTCATTCTAAGTCCATTTCGTTACATTTTAATACCCCATGCATCACGTTTATATTTCATTCGAACGTATATATTTCACTCTTTATTTTACGTGTTACATTTATTTCTAGAACACCACACTTGGTTTGCCTCCCTTGTGGAAGGCCTAGGAACCAGGAAACTCACACACGTCACGTTTATTTTATTGCTAGATACATATTCGAACTCCATTTGTAACTATGCTCACGCGTATAAAAACATACCACACCAAATTTTACTAAGTCTTTTTAGTTGTAAAACTGTCCCAAGTCGCCACATAAATGGTCTCGTAAAATCAAATTCGACTTAATGACATATAAATATTTTTACACGACTTGTTTCTTCATACAACAAGCTAAAAGTTTCATGTTTATAGTTTACCAATATAAGCTCATATAAGCCTTTGAAATTGACCAAAGTAAACTCAATCGCAACTGTTTTGAAACTTAATAATATTTCGATATGGACTGAAAAGCCCAATAAGCCAAAATTAAGCAAACCAAATAAGCTAGCTCGTTAAGGCCTTTTGATATGAATTTTTGACATTAAAAATGGGCCTAAGGATAAGCCCAACTTGTCTTAAAGCCCACGGATTGTAAAACGTTAATGGGCCTTTGTTTTAGCTCGTTAAGGCCCATTAATAGAAAAATAAGCCATTTTGGCAAATAAGCAGTTGAAATAAGCTTTGATAAGCCTTAATAAGCTACATAAAATTTCGGATAATTTTTCCCAGTTTTTTTGTACTTTTGGACTAAATTTGCAAACTAGTTTCACTTTCAAGGACTAAAACTGCCAACTGTTAAAAACAAGGACTGAAACTGCCAAAACAAAAACATTGAGGTAGAAACTGATATTATATTAAACTCCAAGCTCAGACAATTATTTTGGACAAGTAGTGGACTATAAATGCAAGTTATATTTAACTAAGGACTAACGGTGCAACGCTAACGCCGTTAGGGTATAAATGTAAAAACAGGAAAAGTACAAGGACCAACAGAATGTATTTGACATTTTCATTTCTATTTTACATTTTACGATTCCCCGTCACGTCACGTGCATTTTTCTACGTTTCAGTTACTTAATATATAACGTTACGTTATTTTTATATAACGAGTTTTAAACGATTTAACTTAACGATTCGTTTCACCACTTTCGAGGAAACGATATTTTTGGATTAAATGACATAAAAAAAAGATAATATTACATGTAATATTATTTTTAAACTTTAGGCATTTTAAGCATATCGCAACTCACATCACTGATCAAATCATCATCCGTTCTCTCACTTTCACACTCACTATTCGTATAAGTCAAATTCTCAGACTTCCCTATGTATTCAGGTCTTGTGTTGAAGCCATTTCCGTAATCTTACTTAATTTCATATTCACCTTGCCAGTTACACTCAAGGTGAGTCATAGTCCCGTTTTTATACTTGTGTTATAAATACTATTTGGGGGAGATACATGCTCAACTATATTTTGTTACTTTTACAAGTACTCTGAAAACTCTCACGATTTACCCTAAGTCATAACCCCTACTTTATACGCTTTGATTTACTCTTTGGGGAGATAAATGCTTGTTTCTATTTACAAACTTACTTGTTTACTTGGGTAATAGATTCTTTGATTCATTTCTAATAAGAATTTAAACGTTGAAAATACTTGTGTGTTTTTATATTTACATTTCATTAACTGTTAGAATTAATCAATACGTTGTATTAGTCATAAACACAAATAGATTAACTTTCTAGTTAACTGTAAGCGTGTTAAGGGAACAACAAGTGGTATCAGAGCCTCTGGTTTATAAAATCTTTCAAAATTAACCAAGAGTGCTCAAGGTTTTTAAAACCAAGATCCTACTATGACTGATGCAAATATACCCCAGCTAGTCGACAAAAAGGGTGGAAGCTTTTCAGCTGTTGCCCCATGACTTGAAGCTGGTAAATTTAGCAAGTGGAAAAAGCGAATGCTTTGCTACTTGACTGGTATGGAACCATACTACATCTCTTGTGTCAAAGATGGTCCCTATGTCCCAAAGACTGCTGAAGGGCTAAACAAGCCTGAGGCTCAATGGACCATTGATGAGAGGAGGGTGGTCAATCAAGACCAATGCCTGAAAAGCATCATTATATCATGTCTTCCTGACGATATAATGGAATCAGTCATCAACTGTTCAACAGCCAAGCAAACTTGGGATGACTTGGTCAATAGCTTTGAGGGTCCCTCAGATACCAAGGAAAACAGGGTCATGGACCTGAAACTTGAGTATAATACTTTCAGGGCAAAAGACTCTGAAAGTCTCTCACAGACTTATACCAGATACAAGACTTTGATAAACGAGCTATCAAATGATGGTGTAGTATTGTCTAAGCATGAGACAAATGTTGGCTTTGTCAACAGTCTCCCTGAGAAGTGGCTAAACTTCTCACAAGGCCTGAGGAATGCTAATCACATTCAGACCCTTGAGCTCCCTGAGATCTATGGGAAGTTTGTCTATGAAGACAACTTAATCTCAAGGAGATACCCTGACTCAAAAGCTCTTGAGTCCAAAAAGGCCTTGACCTCCACACCCATATCAACTGCTTTTTATACTAATGGTGTTGTGCAGGATTTCCAAGAGGATTCTGAGGATGAAATTGATGAAAGGACTAGTGATGAGTACCTCAAAGATTTAAACTTGGAATTCCAAGAGAGGGCACTCCTTGCTAGTTCAAAATGTTTCATCAAAAGAAACCAGTCCAACTTTTCAAAAGGAAAAGCAAATGAAACCACTGAATGCTTTAATTGTGGTAAAAAGGGTCATTTTGCTAGGGACTGTTATTCTAAAACCATCTCAGAACCCTCTTACAAATTTTCAGGAAATAGTTCCTCAGGAACTAGCAAGTTTCAACCTAGAATGTTTCAGTCGACCCAACAATTTCAAAACAAGGGTCAAAAAGACTTTGAAGCAAAATATAGGAAAGCTAAGGCTAAACTTGCAATTCTTGAAACTAATCCCTCTATGTCTCAGGCTGCTCAAACATCCAAACCTGTTCAGGCAAAGAACAAGGTTTTAGTAGCTGAAGCTTATGACTAGGATGAAGAAGAGGTCTCCTCAGATGAGGAAATTAGAGTGAGTGCACTGATGGCACTCTCTGAAGGTGATCAGGTGGCTGTTGGGAAAAGCCATGCAAGGAATGGAGAGTGGGTAAACATCACCATGAAGAAGGTAAACACTTTACTTTCTATGGATGATAATTCTGATTGGCTGTCTTACATTAATTATATTTGTGTAGATCTTAAATTTGTTGAGGAACAAAGGCTTAACCTGTTTTCAAAATACAACAATATAGTGTCAGAATTGAATAAATGTAGAGATGAACTGCTTGTACTGAAGCAAGCCAAATTAGAAACAATTACTCTACAAATTCAGAACACTGAAATTTTGAAACAAAACCAAGCCCTACAAACTGAACTTAACAAAGAAAAGGCTGTCATCCAAGGCTGGACCAAAAAGAACCCCAAGGTCTTTGATACTGTGGGTTTAATCCCTAGGAAAACAATAGGAATTGACCCTCATATTGTTGAGCCCAATGTGAGTCACAGTGAATTGACCTTTATTCCAGCTGGCATATCATTTGAGCAAGAAATGCTACCCAAGTCAAATGACTGGATAGTCAGGGACAACCCAGTCAGTAAGTTACCAAACTTTGAGACTGGAAAGATCATGCTTCCTGAAAGTCAGGCTTTGAAAAATATGCTTGGACTTACTAAACAACTCAGTAAGCTTGGACTCACTGAACAACTCAGTAATACTGAGTAAGTTAATGAGTCTGAATCAGAATCATATCCACCACTCCTACCACTGGATACCCTTCAGGGTGCTGCACCAAACTCAGGCCTCCCACTAATGGTCTACTCCCAACACTCTCCAAAGGAGAGGTCAGGAATGGGAAGAACCATCCTGAAAAGACCAACCCTTGAAGTCTCGGTAAATACTGATGACTCATCAACTTCAGTCCCTTCTGAAGTAATAACCCAAAGCCCTGACTCAAAATTTGATCAGTTGGCTGAAATGGTCAGGAAGCTGAGTAAGAAGATTGAATCTTCTGAGAAACCTTCTCATTCCAAGAAGGAACAAAAACCAGCTTCCTCAAGCACCAAACCCAAACCCTCCAAACCCTGAAAAGATGTGAGCTGTGTAACTATACCAATCATGTCACTAATGATTGCTATAGAATTCTTTACTGCATGATTTGCAAAAAGGATGATCACAGGACCTCTGATCACAAAACACACTTAGTCACATCAAAGATGGCAGGCCTTAAAGCTCAGTCTTTAAACTACCCTTCTGATTCTAAACAGAAACAGAAACAAAAGGCAAAGCCTTTTGCACCCTGCCCTTACTGTGGGTTCAATGACCACCATCCTAAGGATTGTCAAATTGACAATTGTTGTGAAAATAGTGGAGGTCCCACTCATGACACCTCAGGACGTGATAAGGTCATTCAGGCCAGTAGAGGTATGACAAAGTCAGCCTCTCAGTCCACTGAGTCTACATCTACAATCAAATGCATTATTTGTGGTAGCTCAGTCCACTTCACCACTGACCATAAATCAATTGTAAATGTTAAAAAGACCCCCAAAGCTAAGCCCTCCAAGAAGTGGAGTCCTAGAAAGAACTAACCCAGTTTACATTTGTGCAGAGACATGCCAGGGATCCTGTTTGGCATCTAGATAGTGGATGTTCAAGGAGCATGACTGGTGTGAAAGAGTATCTGCACAAGTATGTGGATGAATCAGGACCCAAAGTGATATTTGCTGATAACTCATCATGTCTCACTGAAGGTTATGGTTCAGTAAACTGCAATGGTATAGTCTTTACTAGGATAGCTTATGTAAATGGTCTTAAATACAATTTGATAAGTGTCAGTCAACTATGTGATGCTAAATACATAGTTCAGTTTGATGATAAGCAAGGAATCATCTTCAATGCTAATAAGGAAGTTGTCCTTATTGCACCAAGAAGACATGATGTTTATGTATTAGACATGTCCAGTCTGACTCAGAATGGAACTTGTCTCTTTACCAAGGCCACTGACACTCTCAACTGGCTTTGGCATAAGAGACTCTCCCACCTGAACTTCAAAAACATAAACAACCTTGTAAAACAAAACAAGGTCCTTGGCCTACCATCTCTTGTGTTTTCAAAGGATAAACCATGCTCAGCTTGTGAAAAAGGTAAACATCACAGAGCATCCTTTAAAACCAAAACCAACTTTTCCATCAGGAACTGCCTACATCTTCTCCATATGGATCTATTTGGACCAATTAGTCCTAGATCCATTAACCATGAGAAGTATACTCTGGTCATTGTGGATGAGTACTCAAGATACACGTGGGTATACTTCCTGATCAAAAAGAGTCAGGCAGCTGAAACAATTATGTCCTTTGTTAGGAACATTGAAAATCAAAATGACATCAAGGTCAAACAGATTAGGACTGACAATGGAACAGAGTTCAAAAATTATGAACTTGAATGTTTCTGTGATGAGAAAGGAATTTCCCAAAATTTTTCCTCACCCCATACACCTGAACAAAATGGGGTGGCTAAAAGGAAAAATAGAACACTCATTGAAGCAGCCAGGACAATGCTAAATGGATCAGTCCTTTCCAAACACTTCTGGACTGAAGCAGTAAAGACTGTCTGTTACACACAAAACAGATCCATCATTGTCAAGAGACATAGCAAAACTCCTTATGAGTTATTCAAGGGAAGAATCCCTGACATCAGCTACTTTCATGTCTTTGGGTGTCCTGTGTTTATTCATAATAACAAGGATCACTTAGGAAAATTTGATGCCAAAGCTGATGATGGATACTTCCTGGGATACTCCCTTGTCTCAAAGGCCTTCAGGGTGTTCAACACTAGGAGACAGCATACTGAGGAAACATTTCATGTTACCTTTGATGAGAGCACTGATGCAATCAGTGTCTCTAACAACTCAGTGGAAGAGATAGGTATTGATGAATCATCAAGATACCCTCCTGATGAACATCATCCTGAAAATGGTCCTTCCACTAAGTACCAAGCAAATGCTGACATCTCCTATTACATCATTCCCCATAACCTTCCTTACCCAACCATCACTGAGTTTGTTGAAGCACAAAGAAGTACTGATGAAATCATTCAGTCAGTACAAAGTGCTCAGGAACCAAACAATCACAGTGATGAGTCAACCCACTCAGACACTCAAGATACTGAAGATCATCATGTGTCTGATCCTGATCCTACCCATCAGGCCTCTACAAGCTCTAATCAGTTTCCAAGACCTCAGGACAGTTGGACTAGGTCTCAGGATATAGAACTTGTCAATATAATTGGTGAGCCTACTGAAGGCATGCTCACAAGAAGCATGGCTTCTGAACTGAGAGCAGCCTCAGCCAATGAATGTCTATTTGTTGGGAATTAAACTTAAGCAGTTTGTACGGTTGAAGTATACAAGAACAGTTAAGACTGTTGATACAAGGACAGTCAAGACTGCTGATGGAAGAGCAATTTGGACGGCTGAAGGAAGAACAGTTAAGACTGCTTATGAGATCATGTTGAAACCGTTTGAAGATAATTATAGAAAAGATATGGTAAATATCTTATTTGTATAGAATGATATGGTTAGATGTTTAACGTATAAAGGAATCTTTACATTATAAAAGGAGATCCTTAGATTAGGGTTTATGTAATACCCAAATTTTCAAAACATGTAAAATGACCAAAATACCCCTGTAACTTTAAAATTCAATTAATAAACGTTTAAAACGCCAAATAAATCCCAAACCTCTGGAAATGAACAACATATGAAGTAAGGTAATTTTTGTGGCAACATTTTAATATTTTAAAATGTACAAAAATATATATAACACATTGAAATGTTGCATGGGCCAAATTATTAAACTTTTACATAATTGTTAAATATTTAAAATAAATCATTTAAATAAAGATAATCACAAAATTAAAAAGGAAAGCCCCCAAATTCTGGAAATTGATTTTGTCAATTAATATGGGCCGTGAATATTGCACCCTCCCCCTTTGACCACTCGGTTTTAATTTTTCCCCATTATTCCCATCACCGAAACCCTAAAATAACACACACAAAATCCCCTCTTCATCTCACGATTTTTCTGGAGGCTGTGGTTATTTTTCCTGGGTTCATACACATCTAAGGAAGGTGAGAAAAATAGTCTTGAGGCTGTTGGATCGCTAGAACACTCGTGGGAGTTTTGTTGGTGTCGATATATCCTAGCCGAGAGGATTAATTTGCCCACACCTCATCCGATCATTCTGGACATCACCTGGTATTTTTGTTACCCTATTTACATCACATATGATCTGAATAAAATTCTTATCATTGTCCATGCATGCTGGATAAATCATATAAAAACTATATGTTAAAAACGTGTAACAAACCCTATATCGACTATACAAATTTTTTGGATCTCGAACATATTTTATCTGAGTTCCTTATGCATCATACAACTCTGTAAAAATGGTCATTTGATTTGTTAAAGCCTAAATCATCCTTGTGGAGTTTTTGTTTGTAATCGGATTTAAAGAAATATAAGAAAAAAAATGAAAACCCTAATCGTATGAACTAGGGTTTGGATTTGTGATGATAGATCTGAGCAATTAATGTGTTTTTAAGGTTATTGTGATGATTGGTAATGATTGGATAAATTAGGGTTAGGGTTTATGGATTTAAAATGCTTACCGATTGGATTTTGAAAGTAAAAGGGGTGTGTTTTGTAATTTTCTAAACTTAAGGGTTATTTTTGAAAGATAGTTTGGATCAGGGATGATTCGTGAAAAATATAATATGAGGGTATTTTGTGTAAATTTTTTAAGATAAAGGCTTAACTTGTAATCGTATAAAAGTTATAATCCGATTTGTAATTTTTAAAATTAAAGGACTTTTTTTGAAAATTCTGGAAATTGAAGGATGGATTCATAAACTTTAATATAAGGGGTATAAAATGTACTTTTGATAAATTGAAGGTAAAATGGGTGAATATAGATATATTTGGATCGAATTTATACTTTTAATAAATTAAGGGTTTGTTTTGTAAATTAATTAATTTGAGGGTCCTGTTATGTAAATTACATATAATTGAGGCTGATTCGTACTTTTATTAAATCAATGAGTTTATTGTGTAATTTGGTAAAGGACTTGATGTGTAAATATAATTATGGAAAGGGTTAATTTGTAATTTATATAATTATGGGGTTTATTTTGTAAATTAATAAACTAAAGGGTATAAATGGTAAATTATCAAAGTTGAAGTGTTAATATTGTAATATTGGATAACTTATAAAATATAATGAGTAACTTGTTATATTTTCATTTTAAACCTTGAACTTTAGTTATTTACATTTAAAACCCTAAAACTTGGAAAGTTGTCACAATTGACCATAAACTTTTATAACTTGTTAAAATAGACCCTATTGTCCATGATACTGATTTACTGATAACTTAACCTACTCTGAAATAACTGAATCTTGCTAAATATGGAAATCTGCTAATTATAGAAACCTGCTAAAAATAGAAAGTTACTAAACCTGGAAAGTTGCTATTTTTGGAAGTCACCTAAAAAGGAAAGTTACTAAAAATGGAAAGCCGAATAAAATAAGTAATCTAAATTAAACAAGCTATTAATAAGACAATCATGAATTCATGTAGATCCACTGAAGATGGAGTTTACTTCCGACCTTTGTTGTTCTGTTGTGTGTTTTCACTTGCGGTATAAGGTACAAATATTCTGACCTTCTCACAGGTTTCTCATGATCTCTTTCATTTTTCTGATCTGTCAGTTTCTGTATTAATGCCATTGCTATGATCCCCTTTGCTTGAACCTTTCATATGATTCCCTTGTTTATAAATCCCTAATTAGAACCTTGTTATAAGAATTTGATTATAAACCTTTCTCATATGGTATCTGATTCTGAGTTCCCTCGATAAACTGAACCCTGTTTTATTCCTTTGATACTTGACATGATTCGTTCTTCACCTTGTGACCTGAATATGCAAACCTCTGAATACCCTGAAGATTCATTTTGACATTATAACTGAAATTGGAAACTTTCCTTGATGATATGAAAATGTTTTGAGAAAAGCTTTTGAATACGATGTTATACCAATTTTGAATTGAAACTGCACTAAAGGTTTTATGAAAATCTCTTTTAAAGACTATCTTTATAAAAAGGTTTTACTAAACATCATTTTATGAAAGTCACTGAAAGATTATTTTAAATACAAGTTTAATATGAAACCTTTGAATTAAAATCTTGTCTATGAACCTATAAACCTTCTGATATTGAACCCTCTGATATGAACTTCTGATATGGACTTTCTGATATAACTGAACTGGATACTTGGACTTTTGATACTTGACCTTGACCACAGTTTGAGACTACGAGCCACCCACTAGGCATGAGGGTTTCATGTCCTTGTCATTGATGCACCGATGACTTGACTCTAGGGCAGGAGAGTGATGACCTGTCCCGTCCCTGATTTTACTTGTTATGTAGGAGAAGACTCTGGCCTCCTGGGGCGTATGGATGCATCCTAGATTTGTTCTGTTTCTGTTATCTGTTTATATTATCTGTTATATCTCTGGTGACTGATGGTGTGTGCGATACACGTCTTTCACAACCTCTGGGAGCTAGCTACTCCATTTGATACATGAGGACACCCCTCATATTATCTGGTTACTGAGAGGACACCCCTCTGATTGATGATGATGGCATGGTTATATATATTATATCTCTGTTTCTGGGCTCGTGGTGGATTACTGTTTACCTTTACCATATACATTTGCTTACCTTGACCTTGTTATACCTTACACTGTCTTCCCTTTTTCCTTTATCTATCTATTATTCCCTATCCTTTATCCTTACTCCTTTATTTATCCTTTGACTCTAATTATATCTGCATGACATATATTTCTGACACTCTGTACTATTCTTTATTACTGCTTGTTACCGTTATATCTGTTCACTGAGCTCTCGTAGCTCAGCCGCATTTCTTTTCCTGCGACAGGTTTTAGTAGGAAGCTAGGTATGAGTGGAGAGTACCATTGGACTTAGAAGACTACACTGTGACAGTTATTTTGTTATAGAGATGACTAGAAGAATTTTATATTTTCAGACTTAGTATTTATTCCTTTGTAAATGTTGTATTTCCTTGTAATTTCTTGTAACCCTTGTATTCCTTTGTATTATTGAAGATGTATGCTTGTCTATGTTTCTGATATGTCACCATTGTTGTGACATCTCTACCCTTGTCGGGTCGGGGTGTTACAATTTATGGTATCAGAGTGACAGGCTGCGACTCGTAATACATTTACCCTTGACCTGTGAGTTCTGGACCATTAGGCTTCCACTGTAAGAACATAGGAGAACACCCTGAGAACTGCTTTAGGATTCCTTGATATGAACTTAAGTTTTGACCAGTGAGGAATGGGTAGACTATAAGGCATTTGTTTAAGTATTTTTGCTTCCGCATCACTCTGATTCGTGCTTTGCTTTGGATTTAAGTCTGTTAAGATCACTTTTGGAAAATTGCAAGCTTATGCTTTGCACTACCTAAGTTTTGAACCTAAATAAATCTCGAAGGCATATAGAACTGCATAGTAATTGCCTGACACTATTTGATCCTTGTCTACAGAGTCTGACTCTGACCTCTGATCCTTCTGTTGATCATTTTGATGCCTCTTCGGGCATTCTGAAAATCTCCTTGGCGATGACGTACTTGACACCTTCTGTTATTTGTCTTTTGCTTTTGATAAGCATTTGATACCTTCTGTTAATTGTCTCTTGTTTTGATAAGCATCTATAAATTTTCTGACACCATCTGATTTCGTCTTACCCATCTCTGTCCCTATGAGAAGCCTTGTGGTGTTTAACCACGAGTATAAGAATGTTTCCCTCTCATTTTGGACGATAAGATTTGCCTTGTTGATCTGTCTTTCTGTGGACTGTTAACTCCGATTTTATTCTAATAAAGGATTGGTTGGTTGACAACTATCCTCCTATGCCTCACCTTTGGCGTTTGAAACAATTTGAACTCCCTACCACGATTACCGATTGTTAAACTTTCTGCTATCGCTATCACTCTGGAGACTCGTGTGTTACTTTCGCGGTTATGAAGTTTTCCTTAAACCTATTTCGTACACCAATGAATGAACCTTATCTTGAGAAATATTCGGCACCCTGAGTTTTCTGAACACGATTTCTGATTGAACCACCAAGTTTCCTACCGGAGTGTGAAGTAAGTTGCTTAAGCGTATCCTCTTGGCGTATTTCAGTCTCGTTCGCGATAAAGAAGGATGATGACAAGAGATATGTATTGATTTCTGGATGCTGAACCGTGTTGCCATTTGGAACCCTTATTTTCTTCACCCCGAAACGACTTTATATCTATTCAATTTCAGAGCGCGAAGTTTCCTTCAGATGGAAATATGAATTAAGGTTATTCTTGAGATCGCCTTCCGTATTTGTAACGACTGATATGACGGTTTGTAACGTTAGTAGTATTAGCTAAAGCTCTGACTATTCTGTAAATTTGATAAATGAATGTTTTCTCGTGAGTACTTGGGCAAATGGTCATTGTATGACTTAATAGTACATTCGGAGACGAAGAAGAACCTGAGAATCATTCTTGCACTTGTAAGAAAATTGACGATCACTTGTGCATTCTGGGAGATTGATATCTGTTGAGACAGCGGTTTTTCTTGCTTGAGAATATCTCTTTAAATCCCGCAAATTTTGAAACTATCACCGAATGGTCAAGACCGATAACAAAATGGTAAACTGAAATCTTTTGAACCGTACATCAGAATTCTGAAGACGTTTACAACTTGCGTTACCCTTGATAAATTTCGCGACCAGAGAGAAACAACTTAGTCTGATTGAGAACGGAGTTTTGGAAAGCTGAAATAGAAATTTGTTTCCATACCTTCAGACTGAACAAATTTTGAGACATTTCAGAAAGAGACTCGGTTATGCCCCCTTGCAACACAGAAGGTTTTGCGTATGCATCAAGACAACTAGAAACGCATCAGAAGAATTACTTCACTACCTGACCTGGAGTTGACAACAGCGGTGACTACCCTGAAGAGTGAAGACATTCCTTACAAGGCAGAAGTGTTGGCGATACAGAAGGAAGATGGCGACCCTGGAGCTGACGAAGACGTACAGTCTCACTTCCCTATTCATCTTGGTTGTACTAAGATGAATTGAGAGCGGAAGCAGACTGGATGATGAAGGAACTTAAAGATCATGCCAGAAATTCACATTACTCCATCACATTCCAAGAAGAACTGCAGGAGGCTTGATGAACCAGACACAAGATCACGATTTTGTTGCACCTCCAGATTTGTGGACAAACGAAGACAGATTAACCGGACTTGAAGAGATTTGATGTTCTGAATGAACGGATTTCTGAAACAGACCTTTTATGTTTGGAAGAATTGATTTTGTGAAGACCGAAGTTATTGACGATTAGTTTTCATTTCCGTTGACTCCCTTAAGCTTCGTTATAACGTGATAAGATCCTCTAATGATTTAAGTT
Source organism: Artemisia tridentata subsp. tridentata (assembly GCA_021014915.2). Lineage (NCBI taxonomy): Eukaryota > Viridiplantae > Streptophyta > Magnoliopsida > Asterales > Asteraceae > Artemisia > Artemisia tridentata. The sequence goes on from CP139505.1 coordinate 259,702,788, forward strand.
TCCTAGAAGCATTTCATTTCTGTAATTATTCCTCGTATGTTCTATGATGGCTTTGTTCGGAGGAGTCTTGGCGAATTGTGGAAAATCTAATACTCATGACGGCGTACCCTACTTCTGCTAGGCAATCTGGAATTCTGATACTCTTGCGAATAGTTTTGGTTGCCCTCTTGACTATGACATTGATTTTGTTGACTCTGAGATTGTAGAAGTACTAGGTGGATTAAGATAGGTTGTTATACTCACGACTCGAGATAAAGTATGATCATCATGAAGGCATACTTATGTGGTGCTGGTATTATGACGCCTGATCAACGTGATAATACTTACACCATATAATGTGCACTCATTGTGGCCATAGGATGTCTTGGGGGAGTACCAAAGAAGTTTAGAATCTGATCTCCGTTGGATTACCGTGATTAGTGAGACGTTAGGTTCATTTTACCTATGCGTATACTCTGTTTCCGTTCATTAAATATCTGGATGAGTTTGAACTCTCGTACTGCATTCTGTTGACCTCAGTTATATATCTTGAAACTCCTTGAAGAGCTCTCTACTGATGGTACAGTTAATCTGATTCGAAATTCTGTTCGCATTCCATATAAGCTTTTCGGAAGATTCACCTATCATCCATTTTATATTGTATGGTCCTTCTGATCTGAAATCAACCTAATTTGTCTCTGTCTGAGGAAATCTGAACCCATTTTGCGTTGATCGAGTCATGAGAAACCAATTGTCTGAAGATCCTTTTGGAAGAACCTCCACGGACGTGAGGATGTTCGTGACGACCTTTTACGATTTGCTACGACGTTGTCTAACCTTGCGACTTCAAATTTCGAGGACGAAATTTTTTCTTTTAGAGGGGAAGAAGTTGTAATACCCGAATTTTCAAAACATGTAAAATGACCAAAATACCCCTGTAACTTTAAAATTCAATTAATAAACGTTTAAAACGCCAAATAAATCCCAAACCTCTGAAAATGAACAACATATGAAGTAAGGTAATTTTTGTGGCAACATTTTAATATTTTAAAATGTACAAAAATATATATAACACATTGAAATGTTGCATGGGCCAAATTATTAAACTTTTACATAATTGTTAAATATTTAAAATAAATCATTTAAATAAAGATAATCACAAAATTAAAAAGGAAAGCCCCAAATTCTGGAAATTGATTTTGTCAATTAATATGGGCCGTGAATATTGCACCCTCACCCTTTGACCACTCGGTTTTAATTTTTCTCCATTATTCCCATCACCGAAACCCTAAAATAACACACACAAAATCCCCTCTTCATCTCATGATTTTTATGGAGGCTGTGGTTATTTTTCCTGGGTTCATACACATCTAAGGAAGGTGAGAAAAATAGTCTTGAGGCTGTTGGATCGCTAGAACACTCGTGGGAGTTTTGTTGGTGTCGATATATCCAAGCCGAGAGGATTAATTTTCCCACACCTCATCCGATCATTCTGGACATCACCTGGTATTTTTCTTACCTTATTTACATCACATATGATCTGAATAAAATGCTTATCATTGTCCATGCATGCTGGATAAATCATATAAAAACTATATGTTAAAAACGTGTAACAAACCCTATATCGACTATACGAATTTTTTGGGTCTCGAACATATTTTATCTGAGTTCCTTATGCATCATACAACTCTGTAAAAATGGTCATTTGATTTGTTAAAGCCTAAATCATCCTTGTGGAGTTTTTGTTTGTAATCGGATTTAAAGAAATATAAGAAAAAAAATGAAAACCCTAATCGTATGAACTAGGGTTTGGATTTGTGATGATAGATCTGAGCAATTAATGTGTTTTTAAGGTTGTTGTGATGATTGGTAATGATTGGATAAATTAGGGTTAGGGTTTATGGATTTAAAATGCTTACCGATTGGATTTTGAAAGTAAAAGGGGTGTGTTTTGTAATTTTCTAAACTTAAGGGTTATTTTTGTAAGATAGTTTGGATCAGGGATGATTCGTGAAAAATATAATATGAGGGTATTTTGTGTAAAATTTTTAAGATAAAGGCTTAACTTGTAATCGTATAAAAGTTATAATCCGATTTGTAATTTTTAAAATTAAAGGACTTTTTTTGAAAATTCTGGAAATTGAAGGATGGATTCGTAAACTTTAATATAAGGGGTATAAAATGTACTTTTGATAAATTGAAGGTAAAATGGGTGAATATAGATATATTTGGATCGGATTTATACTTTTAATAAATTAAGGGTTTGTTTTGTAAATTAATTAATTTGAGGGTCCTGTTATGTAAATTACATATAATTGAGGCTGATTCGTACTTTTATTAAATCAATGAGTTTATTGTGTAATTTGGTAAAGGACTTGATGTGTAAATATAATTATGGAAAGGGTTAATTTGTAATTTATATAATTATGGGGTTTATTTTGTAAATTAATAAACTAAAGGGTATAAATGGTAAATTATCAAAGTTGAAGTGTTAATATTGTAATATTGGATAACTTATAAAATATAATGAGTAACTTGTTATATTTTCATTTTAAACCTTGAACTTTAGTTATTTACATTTAAAACCCTAAAACTTGGAAAGTTGTCACAATTGACCTTAAACTTTTATAACTTGTTAAAATAGACCCTATTGTCCATGATACTGATTTAATGATAACTTAACCTACTCTGAAATAACTGAATCTTGCTAAATATGGAAATCTGCTAATTATAGAAACCTGCTAAAAATAGAAAGTTACTAAACCTGGAAAGTTGTTATTTTTGGAAGTCACCTAAAAAGGAAAGTTACTAAAAATGGAAAGCCGACTAAAATAAGTAATCTGAATTAAACAAGCTATTAATAAGACAATCATGAATTCATGTAGATCCGCTGAAGATGGAGTTTACTTCCGACCTTTGTTGTTCTGTTGTGTGTTTTCACTTGCGGTATAAGGTACAGATATTCTGACCTTCTCACAGGTTTCTCATGATCTCTTTCATTTTTCTGATCTGTCAGTTTCTGTATTAATGCCATTGCTATGATCCCCTTTGCTTGAACCTTTCATATGATTCCCTTGTTTATAAATCCCTGATTAGAACCTTGTTATAAGAATTTGATTATAAACCTTTCTGATATGGTATCTGATTCTGAGTTCCCTCGATAAACTGAACCCTGTTTTATTCCTTTGATACTTGACATGATTCATTCTTCACCTTGTGACCTGAATATGCAAACCTCTGAATACCCTGAAGATTCATTTTGACATGATAACTGAAATTGGAAACTTTCCTTGATGATATGAAAATGTTTTTGAGAAAAGCTTTTGAATACGATGTTATACCAATTTTGAATTGAAACTGCACTAAAGGTTTTATGAAAATCTCTTTTAAAGACTATCTTTATAAAAAGGTTTTACTAAACATCATTTTATGAAAGTCACTGAAAGATTATTTTAAATACAAGTTTAATATGAAACCTTTGAATTAAAATCTTGTCTATGAACCTATAAACGTTCTGATATTGACCTTCTGATATTGAACCCTCTGATATGAACTTCTGATATGGACTTTCTGATATAACTGAACTGGATACTTGGACTTTTGATACTTGACCTTGACCACAGTTTGAGACTACGAGCCACCCACTAGGCATGAGGGTTTCATGTCCTTGTCATTGATGCACCGATGACTTGACTCTAGGGCAGGAGAGTGATGACCTGTCCCGTCCCTGATTTTATCTGTTATGTAGGAGAAGACTCTGGCCTACTGGGGCGCATGGATGCATCCTAGATTTGTTCTGTTTCTGTTATCTATTTATATTATCTGTTATATCTCTGGTGACTGATGGTGTGTGCGATACACGTCTTTCACAACCTCTGGGAGCTAGCTACTCCATTTGATACATGAGGACACCCCTCATATTATCTGGTTACTGAGAGGACACCCCTCTGATTGATGATGATGGCATGGTTATATATATTATATCTCTGTTTCTGGGCTCGTGGTGGATTACTGTTTACCTTTACCATATACATTTGCTTACCTTGACCTTGTTATACCTTACACTGTCTTCCCTTTTTCCTTTATCTATCTATTATTCCCTATCCTTTATCCTTACTCCTTTATTTATCCTTTGACTCTAATTATATCTGCATGACATATATTTCTGACACTCTGTACTATTCTTTATTACTGCTTGTTACCGTTATATCTGTTCACTGAGCTCTCGTAGCTCAGCCGCATTTCTTTTCCTGCGGCAGGTTTTAGTAGGAAGCTGGGTATGAGTGGAGAGTACCATTGGACTTAGAAGACTACACTGTGACAGTTATTTTGTTATAGAGATGACTAGAAGAATTTTATATTTTCAGACTTAGTATTTATTCCTTTGTAAATGTTGTATTTCCTTGTAATTTCTTGTAACCCTTGTATTCCTTTGTATTATTGAAGATGTATGCTTGTCTATGTTTCTGATATGTCACCATTGTTGTGACATCTCTACCCTTGTCCGGTCGGGGTTTTATAGTTTAAGATATACAAATACAATACGATATACACATATCATTCAGATCTATTGTAATCGTTCAATATAGTGAAGTGATAAGTTTGGTTGATATCGTTGTTCTTATTGTTTTACTTATTCAATCACCAAACACAGACTCATATTCTTCTAAGTACTTGGTAGTAAATTCCGCGTGCTATCAAGTATATACTCAAAGTATCTCCAACACAAAGTGTGTGTTTAGATCTGGTCAAGTGGTATCAGAGCCCAAGGTTTTTGATACGTTGAGTTTAGAAGAATCAGAAGTATTTACTCACTAGCAATCTAAGAAGATGGACATGGAGACACCTCAAACCTCAATCCTTGCTAAACTCCCCATGCTGAAACAGAATGAATACGATTTATGGCGACTCAGAATAGAGCAATACTTCATGGTGCAGGACTATGCATTATGGGATATTATTATCAATGGTGATTCCTTCAAACCAGTTGCTGTTGAAGAAACACGTGCTGATGGTTCCAAGGTCACAAAGCTTAATACTGAGCCAGTTACAAACGAGGAGAGAATCAAAAAGAAGAATGATCAGAAGGCTAGTAATTTGTTACTAATGGAAATTCCTAATGATCAAGTGCTGAACTTTAGTCATTATGAGTCGGCAAAAACTCTTTTTGAAGCAGTGGTGGAAAGATTTGGTGGCAATGAAGCTACCAAGAAAGCACAGAAAACCCTACTCAAGCAAAGTTATGAGAACTTCACTGCATCAAGCAATGAAACTTTGGATCAAATCTTTAATAGGCTTCAAAAGATCATCAGTCAACTTACTGTGTTGAAGATTGTGATACCTCAAGAAGACCTCAACATGAAGTTTCTAAACAGTTTACCTGCTGAATGGAACACTTATGTTGTGGTTTGGAGCAATAAACCAGAGCTGGAGAATATGACAATGAATGAGCTTTACAATAATCTCAAGATTGTTGAGCAAAAGGTCAAGAAGAGTGGTATCACCAGTTCCAGTTCAGGGAATATGGCTTTTGTATCTTCTTCAAACAGTTCTAACCATGAAGATGAAGAAGCAGTTGGTACTGCTATACCAACAGTTAGCACTGCTGGTGTAAAAACTAGCACTGCTGGCTTGACTGAAGAGACCATATATGCATTTGTATCAGAACAGTCTGGTGGGTCAAAGATCTTTAATGAAGATCTTCTTCAAATTGCTGAAGATGATTTGGAAGCTATGGATTTGAAGTGGCAGTTGGCTTTGATAAGCATCAGGGCTAAGAAGTATTACCAAAGGACTGGAAATAAGATTACCTTCAATGGAAGAGATGTTGCTGGGTATGATAAGTCTAAGGTGGAATGCTTTAATTGTCACAAGATGGGACACTTTGCCAGGGAATGTAGAGGTCCAAGACAACAAAGCAACCAGGGTCAAGGGTTTAAGAATCAGCAAGGGTCAAGGAGAACAGTAAATGTTGAAGAACCTTCTTCCAAGGCTATGGTAGCTGTAGATGGAGCTGGATTTGATTGGAGCTTCATGGAGGAAGAAGAGGAACCAGCTAACTTGGGTTTGATGGATTTCTCAGACACTGAGGTATATAAACCTGAAAAATGTTCTAACTCTTGTCATGCTTTAAAAGATTATGAAAATATTAAGAAACAGTATGATGATCTTAGAGTTGAATATAATCAAATAAGTTTTAGTCTGTCAAATCATAAAAGAGGATTAGCTGTTTTGGAAGAACAAATTGTGTTTTATAAACAGAATGAGTCAAACTTTACTGATGAGATAGGTCTTTTAAAGAGGGAATTGGAAATAAAAGAAAATAAAATGAGTGGACTTGTATATGAACTAGAGAAGCTTAAAAAGGAGAAAGAAAACATTCAGTTAAGTGTAGACACTCTTGAATATACTTCAGATGGAGTTAAGAAGATTGTAGAGAGTCAAATACTTAACAAAGCTAAATCTGGTTTATGTTATAAGTCAGTTGCACCCCCCTTTAGAGGAATGTTTGCTCCACCAGGAATAGATTTAGCTCATACAGGTTTAGAAGAGTTTAAGGATATGGAATTTCCTGGATATGGTGTTAAGATTAGTGAGAATGCTGTTAAATTTGTTAAGGCAGAAGATGCTTTTGTGAGTGCTAGTGATAAATCTCTTTCTGAGGAAAAGATGTCCTCAGATAGGAACTCAGATGCTCCAACTATTGAGGAGTGGACATCTGATGATGAGAAAGTAGAGGTTAAGGAAAAACCTAATGCTGTTAAGGAAGAAGTTAAACATGCTCCTAAAGTGGTTAAGACTGAAAACATAAAACCAGTTAGGAAAAATGTTAGATATGCTGAGATGTATAGGACTAAGAACAGATCATCAAGTTCTGAGAGTAGTCATAGAAATTGGAATCATTCAAAATCTAAGAAAATGAATGATAGGTTTGCTATGATTAGAAAAGTATGTTTTGTTTGTGGAAGTTTTGAGCATATGGCTGCTTATTGTGATTCTAACCCATGGAAAAAGAGGGTTAATGGGAATGCAAGGGTGAACAGGAACAACAATGCTAGGGTAACTCAAAATGGTTCAACTAGATTGACAAACCCTAATACAAATCATAAAATGTCACCTAAAGCTGTTATGTTAAAGACTGGCATCAAAACAGTTTCAACTGCTAGTCAAAATCAGTGGTTTAAAAACAAGCAAACTGTTTCTAGTGCAAAACAATTTTCAAATCATGCACAAACAGTTAAAAGTCATTTTTATCAAAAAACAGCAATGGCTAATCAGAAGTGGGTGCCTAAGGTTAAACAAGCAGTTCCAACTGCTAGGTCAGCAGTTCCAACTGCTAGACCAGCAAATCCGACTGCTAGGCACTTAAATGTTAAGGGAAAATGGGGCAATGCTGTCAAGGCCTCAGCACATTGGGATAGACATTTTACCAGACCCAATGGTGCATCAAAGACCTCAAACAAGTTTTCTCATCTTGATGCACAAGGCAGATCCAAACCAGTGATGGTTTGGATCCCCAAAAGAAACTAACACCTTTATTTTGTGTGCAGGAACATCCCTCTAATGACAAAGAAGATAGAGGATTTTCAGACAGTGGATGTTCAAGGCACATGACAGGCAACAAGTCATATCTTTCAGACTTTATTGCTCTGGATGGAGGACCAGTTGTCTTTGGTGGTGGTGTTGGAGGAAGAATTACTGGTAAAGGGGTAATTAAAACTGGTAACCTTGATTTTGAAAATGTGTATTATGTACCAGAACTTAAGTACAATCTTTTCAGTGTATCACAAATTTTTGATAAACAGAACAAAGTTTTATTTACTGATACTGATTGTCTTATACTTTTGTAAAACCCTAAATTTGCGTTTCATATTTTTACGACTAATTTAAAATTTTCTAAAGTTATATACTAAGTTAATAAACTAATGAAAATACTATACCTTATAATAAAATAAACCCCAAGCTATACATGTATCAAGAAACGCCCCATATTATTGAACCTAAGATATTATCATGTCCAAGTACACTCTACAAGAGGATAACTATCAAAGATAACAAGGATATCACACAAACAACTCCCCGTACAATCCTCCACTAATTTAGCAATCAACTTATTAATTCTTATAATATTCACACGCTCCCAAATCCCGCATCATTCGAACAATCTGTTTCACATGCCATATCTTTTCCATTTTTAAAATTCCTTTACACGTTACCTTCTCTAGCCATATTTTTATTATTTGTTTCGCTCACATGCCAATTCTTAAAATCACTTTACACATATCCTTCTCCAAACCTACGACTGCTGCTGCTTTATTCCTCTTTCTGCTCGATCAAAAACACAGCGGCAAAGAGGCGCTTTGGTGCTCTTTCTTGGTGGTTTCGTCGTGGTTCTACAGCAGTGGTGGTGGTGGTTCGATAGTGGGTTCCTTAGCAGCCATTCCTTTTTATTCTTCAAACAGAAGACACGACAAAAGGATGAAGAAGTTTGATCGTGGTTCGAAGGGTCTTGATCGTGGTTACGCTTAGTTCGAAGGGTATTGTGATACATGTGCTTGGTTCATTCGTGATACGTCTCTCGTTCTTGTGTCCCATTCATAAAACCGATCAAGGTACCCCTACATCCGATTTGATGTCCTTCTTAATTCTTCTAGCATATTTCTCGAATGAATGATATGAAAACAAAAGTTTTGTTTCGTTAATAAAAGCTATACGAGGGAAGATATATGTCGAGTATATCTTATACTACAGTACTATATATAAGCGACGTTTTAATACTTGGTTATAAAATATTGTTATACTATGGTTAGCACTTGTAAGTGAGAAACATGAAACATGTTATGTCATATTTATAAAAAAAAATACGAATGAACATGCATACGTGCCTGTGATATAACGATTTAAGAAGAATCAAAACTAGAATGCATGAAGTAGGAATGCATGAACAACTTATAAAATATACGACTAAAGTGCATGGTGTGTGGGGTTGTTTATGTCCATGCGTCAGTGTTTGTGTCCATGTCAAATATTAGTGTGAATCATATTAGTGTCAAATATTATCGAATATTTAAAACTTGGATACAAAACTCACTAAGCTTACACGTTTAGTGTTTATAAGAATATCAGTGTGGCATGCATCTGCTCGAAATTTCTGGATTTAAAAGTATAGGGTGGTGGTTTGATCTAACTTGTTAACTCTTGTGTTCGTCTCGTTTTGTGTACTTTGATTCAAGAGTGAGTTAAGTCTCGGTAATTTTGGTTTCGAGAGTTGTTTTGAGAAATAGTCCTTAATTCAAATTTCGGTATACATTAATTATAATTTGGCCTAAGCTTAATGTCTAATTCGCTATTAACTTAGAATACAATTAACATAAGCAAACCCTAAATACGTCGACATGGTTAATAACAAATACTAAACTCAATTATGACATTGTAAATGTACAGATAAATAATAAATGATTATTAAATTCAGGAAGATCATTGAAGAAGGAGTAATTGTATTTTTCGAGTGTTCTCTCATTGCTTTGAGGTACAGATATTCTGACCTTCTCTGTAAGGTTTCCTATGATTCTTTTCTGATCTGTTAAATCTCTGATTTGATACTCTGTTACGATCCTTTGCTATGACACTTTTGCTTCGACCTTTGATCTCTGATTTTGAACCTATGATATGAAGACCTTTTTGATATGAGATGGAAATGTTTTAAGTAAAGTATTTTGAAAGGTTTTTTTTTTCAAGCATAATATATTGACTTTAAGAAAACTATTTTGCAGTTCGTTTTATGAAAACTATTTGAAAGACCATTTATGAAAACTATTTTTGAAGGATTGTTTTTAAATGAACCTTAAGAGAAAACCTTTTGAAAAGTACTTTTGATATTGAACCTTTTGAAGATTTGACCATCGGATACATTGACCCTTTTTGGATATTGACCTGGGATATTTGACCTTCTGATATTTGAACTTCTGATACTTGACCTTCTGATACTTTGACTGGTCTGATTATGAACTTCTGATATTGAACCTTCTGATATGACACCCTGATTATGATATGATATCTGACTCTTAGTTTGATACCCGAGCCATTTCACTAGGCATGGGGGTTCCATGTCCGTGTCATTGATGCACCAATGGCATGACTCTAGGGCGGTAGAGTGATGTTCCGCCACGTCCCCATTCTGATTATGATATGCGCATTATTTTGATTATGGATTATATATGTTTCTGGGGGGCGTATGGATGCATCCTAGATCTGTTCTGTTTAGTGGATTTAACATGATTTGATATGATTTGTCTGGTGACTGGTGCTTGTGTGCAATACACGCCTTTCACATATATCTGGGAGCTAGCTACTCCATTTGAAGAATGAGGACACCCCTCATATTATCTGATTATCTGAGAGGTCTCCCCTCTATATGATTTGAAGATTTATGGTTACGATATGATATGTTCTGTTTCTGGGCTCGTGGTGGATTACTATCCTTTTCTCTTTCCCTTATACTTATTCATTGACTTATCCATTGAAACATACTTCATCTGTTTGACTTTTGTTTCTGTTATTCTGTACATTTCTCTATTTCTGTTTATTATCGTTATATCTGTTCACTGGGCTTTTTAAGCTCAGCCGCACGTTTTCTTTTCGTGTGCGGCAGGTTATAAGCAGGATGACGGGTTTGGGTATGAGTGAAGAGACTTTTGGACTTAGAAGACCTTGACAGTTATTCTGAAGTAGAAGTCATTAGAAGGATTGCATTTGCAGATTTAGTATTTAGTTTTGTTTCATTCCTAACCTTATAATGTTAGTATTTCATTTGTAACCTTTGACAATTTATTGTATTACTATTGAAGTATGTTTTGTTTGATCTGATATGAAACCATTAACGTGACATCTTTACCCTTGCCGGGTTGGGGTGTTACAAATTATGGTATCAGAGAGCGACAGGCTGCGATTCGTAATACATTTACCCTTGGCCTGTGTAAGTTAGACCACTAAGTTTCCACTGTAAGCGCTCACCAGATAACCTTTAAGATTTTGCTTTAGGATTTCCCTATAGGAACTTAAGTTCTGACCAGTGAGGAATGGGTAGACTATAAGGCTTTTGTTTAAGTAGCATTGCTTCCGCATCACTCTGATTTATGCCCTGCTTGTTAAGCTCACGCTTGCACCACCTAAGATTCCGACTCCGACCTCTGATTCTTTTGTTAATCATTTGATGTCTCTTTGGGTATCTTGAGAATCTCCTTAACAATGACCTACTTGATATATTCTGTCATTTGCTTTTGATAATCTATGAATCTTCTGACCCTATCTGAGTTCGTCTTAAACATCTCCGTTTCCATGAGAAGTCTGGTGGTGTTTTAACCACGTGTATAAGAATGCTTTCCTCTCATTTTTAAAAAGATAAGACTTGCGTTGTCAATCTGTTTTTCCATTGAATAGTTAACTTTGATTTTAGTCTGATAAAGGATAGGTTGATTGATCATTGACGACTACCCTCCTATGTTTCACCTTCGACGTTTGAAACCATTTTGAACTCCCTACCATAAAATCCGATTATTAAACTTTTGCTATTTCTACCTAACTTCGTTTTTCACTTCTGACCTATTTGATAAGCAGTTTGATACTCCTCTGACCATCCCGAAGGTCATTTAACCTTAAAGTGTTTGACACATTCTGTGAGTTAATTACCCATGCTGGATATAAATGTATCATCTGATATTACTCTGTCCTTGCGAAATCCATTACTACTCCTATGAGAGCTCTGGTGATTGTGAGCCATGGATATGACGATAATTTTGTCCCGATGAGAAATGGTTAACTGAGCATGATGATGCTGATAACTGATATTCGATATGCCTCACTCTTGACAGTTATACGATGTTTGTATTACCGATGACTCACAACCTACCTGCCACTTCTGCTAAATAGCTAAACAAGACTCCAACACCTTGAATTGTTCGTTTATCGATCTCCACACTTTGATGAATCATGTACTTGACCTTGATATATGAATTATCCGTCTGGCTTGGCGACCGTACTCATCCTACGAATCCGTTTACTTTTGACATATTCGATTTTGAGGTCTTTAAGTTATGGATTGGCTGGCGCTTCATAACGCTGCCGGGGACTACCGTATCTGATTTGTGACCTTTAATAATATGTTTCATCCCACCTTCGTTATGATAACCGGTAACCGCTCAAATCTGTTAACGCTGCTATGGAAACATCTACCTCGGTCTCATTTGATTGATGATTGTCTCCTGACACTTATTATCCACTCTTAGAAAACTTTGGCCTTGGAAGTTTTATTGTGTAAATTTTCTGGTGTTCTATGATGGAACTCTTGGGTTTCCTTTCCGGTTGAGAAGAGAAATGAAATTTGAAACAATCTCAGTTGACGGACCTTGATGCCATAGAAGTTGAGAAATTGGATAAGATGATGGAACATGATTTTGATTCACCTCAGTGTTTCATTTTGAATACCCTGTTAGCTTGTGAAGAAGAAAGAGAAAACTTTGGAGTATTGACGATCGTAAACCTAATCGTATCACTACCCTGACCATCTTTCAATTCAGCGTATCAATGATCGATTCTATTCCTGTAAACTCCGTACCAGACGGCCTCTTTTAATGATTGAAGGACTGAAGAAGTCACGCCAAGGACTTTTAAGAAACGAGATGACTATTTGAGAGTAACCCTGGGAAACATTTCAGTGTTAGGCACGAAGAGGAACATGTGGACCATTTTGAAGAATGACCCTTTATTTTGGAAGAAGTAGATTTGATTGACGTCCAGAGATTGTAGCAGACAACACTACCATGCATCCGGCGATGACGGCAGTTGGAGTTGGTGAATTTCGAACCGTGCTAGAAGACCTATCGAAAAACACGTAGTCTTGCTTCTCTATTCGTTTTAGTTGTACTAAGATGAATTGAGAGCAGAGGCAGACTCGCGAATGGAAGAATGCACAGTGACCATACCGGAGATTCGCGTTTCTACACCACAGTCCCAAGAAGAGGTGCCGAAGGCTCGAGGGACCAGACTCGAGTTATGTTTCCTTTCCACCCTATGATCATACGACAGACTGCATGGACTTGGAAGAAGTTTAGGATCATGTATTTGAATGGACGATAATTCTGAAAGCGAACGTTTGTGTTTGGACGAGTAATTTGTGAAGAATGAAGCCATGAATGACGTAATTTACTTTTTCTTAATCTACTCAAATTTCCGTTATCTGATGATAGGACCCCTTGAATGAGTTATGTTCCCTATTATTAATTCCGCTCGGTGTTCATTCTGCGTATGCTGGACGATGGTTTTGTCATGTGAAATTTGACGAATGATGGACGATCTGTTGCTTTTAATGATGTACCAAATTCTGATAGACATTCTGGAACTTCCGTTAACTCTTTCGAGTAATTCGTTCTCCTCTTAGTTATGGTGTTTGATTTTTGATGACCTCTGAGAATGTGGAAGTACTAGGTGGATTAAGATAGGTGGTTTTGATTACGACTTGAGATAAAGTATGATCATCATGAAGGCATAGTTATGTGGTGCTAGTATTATGACGCCTGATCAACGTGATAATACTTACACCATATAACATGCACTCATTGTGGCCATAGGATATCTTGGGGAGTACCTAAGAAGTTTAGAATCTGTTATCCATTGGATTACTGTGATTAGTGAGATGTTAGGTTCATTCTACCTATGCGTATACTCTGTTTTCGTTCAATAAATATCTGGATGAATTTGAACTCTCGTATTGCATTCGGTTGACCTCTGTTATAAAGCTTAAACTCTTTGAAGAGCTCTATACTGTTGACACAGTTAATCTGATTCGAAATTTTGTTCATATTCCATATAAGCTCTTCGGAAGATTCTCCTATCATCCATTTTATATTGTATGTTCTTTCTGATATGAAATCAACCTAATTTGTCTCTGTCTGAGGAAATCTGAACCCATTTTGTATTGATCGAGTCATGAGAAACCAATTGTCTGAAGATCCTTTTGGAAGAACCTCCACGGACGTGAGGATGTTCGTGACGACCTTTTGCGACTTGCTACGACTTCATTTAGCTTTGCGACTTCAATTTTCGAGGACGAAAATTTTTTTCTAGAGGGGAAGAGTTGTAAAACCCTAAATTTGCGTTTCATATTTTTACGACTAATTTAAAATTTTCTAAAGTTATGTACTAAGTTAATAAACTAATGAAAATACTATACCTTATAATAAAATAAACCCCAAGCTATACATGTATCAAGAAACGCCCCATATTATTGAACCTAAGCTATTATCATGTCCAAGTACACTCTACAAGAGGATAACTATCAAAGATAACAAGGATATCACACAAACAACTCCCCGTACAATCCTCCACTAATTTAGCAATCAACTTATTAATTCTTATAATATTCACACGCTCCCAAATCCCGCATCATTCGAACAATCTGTTTCACATGCCATATCTTTTCCATTTTTAAAATTCCTTTACACGTTACCTTCTCTAGCCATATTTTTATTATTTGTTTCGCTCACATGCCAATTCTTAAAATCACTTTACACATATCCTTCTCCAAACCTACGACTGCTGCTGCTTTATTCCTCTTTCTGCTCGATCAAAAACACAGCGGCAAAGAGGCGCTTTGGTGCTCTTTCTTGGTGGTTTCGTCGTGGTTCTACAGCAGTGGTGGTGGTGGTTCGATAGTGGGTTCCTTAGCAGCCATTCCTTTTTATTCTTCAAACAGAAGACACGACAAAAGGATGAAGAAGTTTGATCGTGGTTCGAAGGGTCTTGATCGTGGTTACGCTTAGTTCGAAGGGTATTGTGATACATGTGCTTGGTTCATTCGTGATACGTCTCTCGTTCTTGTGTCCCATTCATAAAACCGATCAAGGTACCCCTACATCCGATTTGATGTCCTTCTTAATTCTTCTAGCATATTTCTCGAATGAATGATATGAAAACAAAAGTTTTGTTTCGTTAATAAAAGCTATACGAGGGAAGATATATGTCGAGTATATCTTATACTACAGTACTATATATAAGCGACGTTTTAATACTTGGTTATAAAATATTGTTATACTATGGTTAGCACTTGTAAGTGAGAAACATGAAACATGTTATGTCATATTATATAAAAAAAATACGAATGAACATGCATACGTGCCTGTGATATAACGATTTAAGAAGAATCAAAACTAGAATGCATGAAGTAGGAATGCATGAACAACTTATAAAATATACGACTAAAGTGCATGGTGTGTGGGGTTGTTTATGTCCATGCGTCAGTGTTTGTGTCCATGTCAAATATTAGTGTGAATCATATTAGTGTCAAATATTATCGAATATTTAAAACTTGGATACAAAACTCACTAAGCTTACACGTTTAGTGTTTATAAGAATATCAGTGTGGCATGCATCTGCTCGAAATTTCTGGATTTAAAAGTATAGGGTGGTGGTTTGATCTAACTTGTTAACTCTTGTGTTCGTCTCGTTTTGTGTACTTTGATTCAAGAGTGAGTTAAGTCTCGGTAATTTTGGTTTCGAGAGTTGTTTTGAGAAATAGTCCTTAATTCAAATTTCGGTATACATTAATTATAATTTGGCCTAAGCTTAATGTCTAATTCGCTATTAACTTAGAATACAATTAACATAAGCAAACCCTAAATACGTCGACATGGTTAATAACAAATACTAAACTCAATTATGACATTGTAAATGTACAGATAAATAATAAATGATTATTAAATTCAGGAAGATCATTGAAGAAGGAGTAATTGTATTTTTCGAGTGTTCTCTCATTGCTTTGAGGTACAGATATTCTGACCTTCTCTGTAAGGTTTCCTATGATTCTTTTCTGATCTGTTAAATCTCTGATTTGATACTCTGTTACGATCCTTTGCTATGACACTTTTGCTTCGACCTTTGATCTCTGATTTTGAACCTATGATATGAAGACCTTTTTGATATGAGATGGAAATGTTTTAAGTAAAGTATTTTGAAAGGTTTTTTTTTTCAAGCATAATATATTGACTTTAAGAAAACTATTTTGCAGTTCGTTTTATGAAAACTATTTGAAAGACCATTTATGAAAACTATTTTTGAAGGATTGTTTTTAAATGAACCTTAAGAGAAAACCTTTTGAAAAGTACTTTTGATATTGAACCTTTTGAAGATTTGACCATCGGATACATTGACCCTTTTTGGATATTGACCTGGGATATTTGACCTTCTGATATTTGAACTTCTGATACTTGACCTTCTGATACTTTGACTGGTCTGATTATGAACTTCTGATATTGAACCTTCTGATATGACACCCTGATTATGATATGATATCGGACTCTTAGTTTGATACCCGAGCCATTTCACTAGGCATGGGGGTTCCATGTCCGTGTCATTGATGCACCAATGGCATGACTCTAGGGCGGTAGAGTGATGTTCCGCCACGTCCCCATTCTGATTATGATATGCACATTACTTTGATTATGGATTATATATGTTTCTGGGGGGCGTATGGATGCATCCTAGATCTGTTCTGTTTAGTGGATTTAACATGATTTGATATGATTTGTCTGGTGACTGGTGCTTGTGTGCAATACACGCCTTTCACATATATCTGGGAGCTAGCTACTCCATTTGAAGAATGAGGACACCCCTCATATTATCTGATTATCTGAGAGGTCTCCCCTCTATATGATTTGAAGATTTATGGTTACGATATGATATGTTCTGTTTCTGGGCTCGTGGTGGATTACTATCCTTTTCTCTTTCCCTTATACTTATTCATTGACTTATCCATTGAAACATACTTCATCTGTTTGACTTTTGTTTCTGTTATTCTGTACATTTCTCTATTTCTGTTTATTATCGTTATATCTGTTCACTGGGCTTTTTAAGCTCAGCCGCACGTTTTCTTTTCGTGTGCGGCAGGTTATAAGCAGGATGACGGGTTTGGGTATGAGTGAAGAGACTTTTGGACTTAGAAGACCTTGACAGTTATTCTGAAGTAGAAGTCATTAGAAGGATTGCATTTGCAGACTTAGTATTTAGTTTTGATTCATTCCTGACCTTGTAATGTTAGTATTTCATTTGTAACCTTTGACAAGTTATTGTATTACTATTGAAGTATGCTTTGTTTGATCTGATATGAAACCATTAACGTGACATCTTTACCCTTGCCGGGTTGGGGTGTTACTGATACTGATTGTCTTAAACTTTCCCCTGATTTCAAGCTACCTGATGAAAGTCAAGTATTGCTTAAAATCCCTAGAAAGGATAATACATACAGTGTTGAGATGAATAAACTAGTTCCTAAGGTTGGACTTACTTGTCTTGTTGCAAAAGCCACATTGGAAGAATCAATATTATGGCACAGGAGGCTTGGTCATGTTAATTTTAAAACCATTAACAATATTGCTAAACATGGATTGGTAAGAGGTTTGCCAAACAAAATTTTTCTAAATGACCAAACTTGTGTTTCTTGCCTTAAGGGTAAGCAACACATAGCCTCATGTAAGCCAAAGACCCAGAACTCTATTTCTCAAGCTTTGTATATGTTGCATATGGACTTGTTTGGTCCTACCTCTGTGAATAGCTTGAACTTTAAGAGATACTGCCTTGTTGTCACTGATGATTATAGTAGGTTTTCTTGGGTATTCTTTATGAAAACTAAGGATGAGACAAGTGAAATACTTAAGACCCTTATTGTTGAGGTAGAAAACCTAGTTGATAAGAAAGTTAAAGTAATTAGATGTGACAATGGGACTGAATTTAAGAATAGAGTGATGGATGACTTTTGCAGAGAAAAAGGTATTAAGAGGGAATTTAGTGTAGCTAGAACCCCACAGCAAAATGGTGTAGCTGAGAGGAAGAATAGGACTCTTATAGAGGCTGCTAGGACAATGTTAGCTGACTCTAAGCTACCAGTTTCATTTTGGGCTGAAGCAGTTAGCACTGCTTGTTATGTGTTGAATAGGGTTTTAGTTGTACAACCTCACAATAAGACTCCTTATGAGTTACTTAGAGGTAGAACCCCTGCTTTAAGCTTCATGAGACCTTTTGGTTGTCATGTTACTATCCTTAATACCAAAGACCAACTAGGAAAGTTTGATGGGAAATCTGAGGAAGGTTTCTTTGTTGGTTACTCTCTGCACAGTAAGGCTTTTAGGGTGTACAATACAAGCACCAAGCAAGTAGAAGAAAATCTGCACATAGAATTTTTGGAGAATAAACCAAATGTTGCAGGTGTAGGTCCAGATTAGATCTTTGATATAGACAGTCTTTCAGATTTCATGAATTATGTGCCTGTTACAGGTACAAATACTAACAATGATGCAGGTTCAGAAGAAGAAGATGATGATTGCATTTTCATACCTGTCATGGAAGAAAGTTCTGTGAATGAGTCTTCTACAAAGAAAGATGATATTCCTTCATCAAGTGGTGTAGACAAAGAGAAGGATGCTGCTGAAACAAGTGGTCAGAATGGTAAAGAAGCTGAAATTCCAACGAGCAGTTCCAATGGAGTTAGCACTGCTCAACCTCAAGTTCCAACTGCTGAGCAAAATATTGAGACTGCTGGACCAAGTCAACCTCATTCACCAGTTGATACTGCTGAGTTTGATTTCTTTGGAGATGGTCTGAAAAACATGCCTACTAGCTATGCAGTTCCTTCTACTCCCAATACTATTGTGCATAGGAATCATCCACTTACCAATATCATAGGAGATGTACAATCTGGAGTCAAGACCAGAAGGCAAATACAAGACCCAGATCATCATGGATTTCTCAGTGTGATTTATGAAGAGAAACATCATGAAGATGAGAATGAGTGTATGTTTGTATGTTTTCTATCTCAGATTGAACCCAAGAATGTGTTAAAGGCTTTAGAATCATCAAGTTGGGTTGAAGCTATGCAAGAAGAGCTACTTCAATTCAAAATTCAAAATGTTTGGGTTCTGGTTGATCTACCAAAGGGAATGAGAGTGATTGGAACAAAGTGGGTATTCAGGAACAAGAAGGATGAGAGGGGCATTGTTATAAAGAACAAAGCAAGATTAGTTGCTCAAGGCTATACTCAGGAGGAGGGTATAGATTATGAGGAAGTTTTTGCTCTAGTTGCCAGGATTGAAGCAATAAGATTATTTCTTGCTTATGCTTCATTTATGGGGTTTATGGTCTATCAAATGGATGTGAAGAGTGCATTTCTGTATGACACTATTGATGAAGAAGTTTATGTTTCACAACCTCCAGGTTTTGTCGACCCAGAGCATCCTGACAAGGTTTATAAAGTGGTGAAAGCTCTATATGGATTGCATCAGGCTCCAAGAGCTTGGTATGAAACTCTGGCTAAATATCTTCTGAAGAATGGGTTTCATAGAGGGAAAATTGATCAAACTCTCTTTATTAAGAAGGAAAAGGGTGATATTCTACTAGTACAAGTCTATGTAGATGACATCATTTTTGGTTCTACAAAGAAACAGATGTATAAGGAATTTGAAAAGCTGATGAAAGACCAATTTCAGATGAGTTCTATGGGAGAGCTTACCTTCTTTCTAGGTCTTCAAGTACAGCAAAAGTCAGATGGTATATTTATCTCTCAGGATAAATATGTTGGTGAAATTTTAAGGAAATTTAAATTCATAGATGCCAAGGTTGCTAGCACACCAATTGACAAGGAGATACATTTGTTATTAAAGGATCACAGTGGTGAAGATGTGGATGTGCACATGTATAGATCTATGATTGGGTCCCTGATGTATCTCACATCATCTAGGCCTGATATTATGTTTGCTGTGTGTGCCTGTGCAAGATTCCAAGTCAATCCTAAGGTGTCACATCTCACAGTAGTAAAAAGGATCTTCAGATACCTTAAAGGACAGCCTAACTTGGGGCTGTGGTATCCTAAAGAGTCTGCATTTGATCTTGTTGCATTCTCTGATTCTGATTATGCTGGTGCTAGCATGGATAGAAAGTCTACAACAGGTGGTTGTCAATTCTTAGGTCGAAGATTAATTTCTTGGCAGTGTAAGAAGCAGACTATGGTGGCTATATCTACTACTGAAGCAGAATATGTAGCTGCTGCAAGTTGTTGTGCTCAAGTTCTATGGATTCAAAGCCAGATGCTTGATTATGGGTACAATTTCTTAAACACAATTATACATATAGACAATAACAGTACAATGTGTATCATTAAAAATCCAGTTCAACATTCAAAAACTAAACATATTGAAATTAGACATCATTTTATAAGAGACTGTGCTGAAAAGAAGTTAATACAAGTTGTTAAAATACACACTGATAACAACTTTGCTGATTCTTAACAAAAGGTTTTGATGTAAGTAGATTTCAGTACTTGGTAACAGGTATTGGAATGCTAAATCCTTCAAAAGATTAAATGTCTAAATGTTTTTGGAATTTGTACTGTTACTTGTGCTATTTGTATAGTTGAGACTGCTTGAATGGTGTTAAGACTGCTTGTGAATTTGTTAGTCAAATGGAATAACTGTTAAAAGAGAATATTATGTATTATGTTTTCTTTGGTTTTGGACTAACATTTCAGGTTAAGAAAAGCTTTTTGCTTTGGATTGTGTTATGAAAAGAATGGTGGTTTGGATTGTCAAGTGTGAATGCTTGTCACACAACAAATGGTAATTGATTCACCATGTCTAATCAACATAAGAATCAACTAGTCCAGATCAAACGGTTTCTGGTAAAGACTACTAAAATCCGTTTATGGTTGACAGTTTACCAAAAACTGGTTGGTTATCAACTCACCAAATCTAAGTGTGAAGAGTTGGCTAGTCCATAGTAAACGGCTATTGGTAAAGACAAGTCAAATCCGTTCATAGCTGATAGTTTGCTAAAAACTATAAGTGGATAAAATTGTTTTCGAATCCACAAATTAAAATTCAAAATTTGATTTTATCTCTGAAAACTTTTTGCTAAACAGTTTGTACTGCTGGGGTAAACAGTCTGAACTGCTAACTTCACCAGTTTGTACTGATTGTTCAAAACTTAGTTCCTACTGAGTTTATGCTCTGTGATACACCTCTCTCAGACGGTAATACATCTGGAAGTGTTGAGAGCAGTTTGAAACTAAAACAACTGAATTGATGGTAACTTGTACAAATGGTCTTATTGGATGCTGAGCTTGGATAACTTATGTTCTAGTTCATCTGATGGTGAGGATTCTTCCAAACAGGGGAGGAATTAAAGTTTGTTCTAGTTGCTGTTAAAGATGTTAAAGATGATTGATGATTATGAAATTCAGGGGAGGAATTAAGAAGTCAGAGATGAATTATAATGAAGTGCTTAAATTTTATTCATTATAAAGGTGGATTCATTACAAAGCTTCATACGGTTACAAGGAAAAACCAACAAAAACTACCAACTACCAACAAAACATTCTACACAACACAAAAGACAACACAACTACTCAAGCTTTCCTTTTCCTTTTCCAGTGATATCCGGCATGGTTTTGCTGCGGGCTCCTCTGCTACCATGATTTCGGACACCTTTTTGCAGGGAAGTGCTAGTATTACTGATCTTGGAGATGGAAATTGCTGCTTCTCAGGCTTTTTCTTCTCAGGCTTCTTCTTTGGAACAAAGTTTTTCTTCTTTGGAACAGGGATCTTCACTGATGATGCTGCTTTCTCAAATTCTTTTGTGAGTAAGTTTGATAGTTTTTGAAGTTCATCATCGTCAGAGTCAGAAGAGTCAGAAGAGTCAGACAAAGAGGAGGATGAATCATCAACATAAGGAGGAAGTTCATCGGAGGAAGTTTCTTCAGATGAGGATGTTTTAGTCTTTTTCTTTGAAAGATTAACTCTTGAAGTTGAAGAATAGTTTGGAGGAAAATAGTTGTTCCATCCTGAATCTTCAGAATCAGAAGAAGAATCAGATGAAATTTCTATGATGTTTGGTGAAGAAGACATTATGATTGAAGAAGTTAAAAGATTTGTGTTGAAGAAGATTTTGTGTGGATATGTGAGATTTTATAGAGTTAATAAAGGTTTAATAGCATTCAATGCGTGGTTGATATGCATAATTAACTTTGGGTTGGTATAAGGAATTAATTCCTTGATGGAATTAAATTTATTTTTGGTAATTTTTGAAGGGTTGGTCAAAAGAGTGTGATATAAGAAGATAATTCCCAAAGTGTTTCGTGATTCAAGTCAAGTGTTTGAAAGAATCCACCCCATCAACGAAATCAGAAGTTTAATTCGAGAAACTTATTGATTTGCATCGAAATCATAAGTTTAGGGGAGGATTGTTGGGAATTAAACTTAAGCAGTTTGTACGGTTGAAGTATACAAGAACAGTTAAGACTGTTGATACAAGGACAGTTAAGACTGCTGATGGAAGAGCAGTTTGGACTGCTGAAGGAAGAACAGTTAAGACTGCTTATGAGATCATGTTGAAACCGTTTGAAGATAATTATAGAAAAGATATGGTAAATATCTTATTTGTATAGAATGATATGGTTAGATGTTTAACGTGTAAAGGACTCTTTACATTATAAAAGGAGATCCTTAGATTAGGGTTTAAGATATACAAATACAATACGATATACACATATCATTCAGATATATTATAATCGTTCAATATAGTGAAGTGATAAGTTTGGTTGATATCGTTGTTCTTATTGTTTTACTTATTCAATCACCAAACACAGACTCATATTCTTCTAAGTACTTGGTAGTAAATTCCGCGTGCTATCAAGTATATACTCAAAGTATCTCCAACACAAAGTGTGTGTTTAGATCCGGTCACTATTTGTGGACTTTATTTCCAAAATAGAACCCAAAAGTGTCAAGGAAGCACTTAATCACCCAAGTTGGGTTCAGGCCATGCATGATGAACTGGAACAATTTGACAGAAACAAGGTAATGACCTTGGTCAAGTGTCCTGAAGATGTTTCAGTCATTGGCATGAAATGGGTATTCAAAAACAAATCTAATGAAAATGGCATAGTCATTAAAAACAAAGCCAGACTTGTAGCCAAAGGCTATAATCAACAAGAAGGCATTAACTATGAAGAAACATTTGCACCAGTGGCAAGGATGGAAGCCATCAGGATTTTCCTTGCTTTTGCTACATACATGAACTTCAAGGTGTACCAAATGGATGTTAAAAGTGCATTCTTAAATGGTTCATTGAAAGAAGAAGTTTATGTTCAGCAACCTCCTGGATTTGAAAACCATGAGTTTCCTGACTATGTCTGCAAGCTTAACAAAGCCCTTTATGGACTGAAACAAGCTCCCAGGGCATGGTATGAAACTCTTTCAGCCTTCCTGATCCAAAAAAAATTTGTCAGAGGCAAGATAGACAACACACTGTTTATCTACAAGATAAATAATAATGTCATACTTGTACAAGTGTATGTTGATGACATCATCTTTGGCTCAACAAGTTATAAATTTTGCAAACAGTTTGAAAAACTGATGGCAAAGAAATTTGAAATGAGCATGATGGGAGAACTGACTTACTTCCTTGGTCTACAAATCAAGCAGACTAATAAAGGAACCTCTATCAGTCAAGAGAAGTATGTCAAAAGCCTACTGAAAAAGTATGAGCACAATGACTGTGCCTCAGTCAAGACTCCCATGGTACCCCCAAACAACCTTGGTCCTGATATTATTGGAAAACCAGTAAATCAAACTCTATTTAGAGGGATGATAGGATCACTGATGTATTTACTTGCATCAAGGCCTGATATCCAATTCTTAGTCTGCTTATGTGCCAGATATCAATCTGACCCAAGATATACTCATATCACTGTTGTGAAAAGGATATCCAGGTACCTGAAACGTACTCCAAACCTTGGATTATATTATCCAAAATATTCAGGCCTTGATCTTAAAGGATACTCAGACTCTGACTATGCTGGATGCAACATGGACAGAAAAAGCACCTCAAGCTCCTGCCAAATTCTTGGTGGAAAACTAGTCTGTTGGAGTGCTAAGAAGCAACAATCTGTTGCCATGTCCTCAGCTGAAGCTGAATATGTTACAGCAGCAAGTTGTTGTGCAAATGTACTCTGGATGAAAAGTCAACTCAGTGACTATGGAATTCAGTGCAAGATGGTTCCCATCTTTTGTGATAACACAAGTGCAATTGCCATCTCAAACAACCCTGTTCTTCATCAGAGAACAAAACACATTGATATTAGATATCATTTCATCAGGGACCATGTCATGAATGGTGACATAGAATTACACTTCATTCCTACTGAATATCAGCTAGCTGATATATTCACCAAGCCATTGGATGAACCAACTTTCACAAGACTAAAAGCTGAACTAGGAATGTTGGATATTGAGAATCAGTCCACTGATTGATTCCTTCCAAATAAGTGTAAATTCTATAAACCCAAGTCCCTGACTCAATGTGTTCTTCAGTGAAATACATCACTGAACCTCAGGAACTAAACCCAAGTTCCTGAACCCTTGAACCATCAGTGACTAAACCCAAGTCCTGAACAAACAGGTTCACTGAATGAAAAGTCATTCAGGGCCCTCAGATGACATTCAATGCTAACTTAAATGCTCTAAGTATCTAGTTAGTAAATGTCCGAGGTTGGTAACTGAATTCTTATTTAATATAAGAATATTTGTTCTTTTGCCTTTCTGGCATGCACCTCATGGGCCACCACATTCCCACTTGGCATTAAATGGCTCTCCAATCACATAACAGATATGTGATGACTCAGCTCTGCAAATTATACTTTTTGCAGACGGCGCAACTGTTTGCCTTGATAGTTGCGCAATACAGGGATAGTGGAAGGGTTGGGCATTAAATGCGGATCTCAAACGTTTTATTCAAAACGATTTTCAAAATAATATCTTTTGAGAAAATAAATGCCTAAATGCCTAAAAGACCCTCCACTTTACTTCCCTATAAATACCCCCATACAAAAAGACACACAAACGTTTTTTTTAGAAATCTTAAGCAAAATTTTGCCCTTTTCTTTAAAAAAAAACTAAATCTTGTGTGTGTGTTCTTAGCTGTTAGAAACCCAGATCATTTGTTGTTTACCCAGAATTACCTAACAAAAATGGCTTCTTCTAATGCTATTACATACGCCCCAAATGTGGAATTCCTTATGGAGGGCGTAGACCTAACCAAAAACAACGTTGTAGGAAATTCTGCCTACCCCGAACAATTTTGGGCTTACAAGAATGCGGTTAAATACCTTAAGAACTGCTTTCTTGCTAAGGCGTTTACTCACACCCCCTCAGTCATATATCATGACTATTTGAGGGAATTCTGGTGTACTGCTGTGGCAACATGCCCTGAGGACACCAGAGACTCAATAATAACGTTCTCAGTGATGAATGGGAGAAGGACCCTCTCCCTTGACTATAAAACCTTCATCAAAGCCACTGGCCTTGATTTCACTGAGACGTTTGAGCCAAACCCCACTGCCCAAGAAGTTAAAGCAGAATTGCTTTTTCTAGGGCCACATGACCCCAAACAACCTGAAGTGGCCCCAGGACAACTATTGGAAAGGGCACCAATAGTTAAGACTTGGTTTCACCCTGTCTGGAGGATCATGATGACATTTGTCATTCAGGTCCTTGGAGGGAATAAATCCTCCACGGAGCAGTTGAATTCATCACAACAATTGTTGCTATTCAGTCTCCTGGAGGGTAAAAAGATAGATATCGGAGGAATAATCTTCCGTGACCTCGTGGCCAAGCTCTCAGGGAAATCTAGGCAAAAACTTATGTCTTACCCTAGGTTCATTTCCTGCGTGCTTCAGGACCTACTTGGCACTGAGTATGTTAGGCCTGACGTCCAAGGATCAAAACCTGACGTCCTACACAAGGCCAACTACTCAAGTGGCATTACTGAGGTACAACCCATAGCCCTGACTGACTATATGCTGATAGTTATTCAGGGGGAGAATGCTATTTCTCCAGTACCTTCACCTACAAAGAAGGTGAAGAAGACAAAGAAGGGTCAGTCCAGTAAGGTGGTTAGACCCAAACCACTCGCCACTGAGACTGATGCCTCAAACAACCTTAAACAAGGGTTAAACATGGCCGAGACCTCTGAGACACCCGTCACTGAGACCCTCTTGACCCTAAAACAAACGCCAACGGAGGTCACTGAGAAATCATCCTCAGTGTCCTCGGGCAAACCCTTTCCTCATGATTCCACTGACATAAACAAGTCATTGAAGGCACTGACAAATCACAATCAGTGCCTGAGGGAGAAAAGGGTCCTGAATCCTCGGTTGGGCAGCACTACTCAACTGGGAAGGGGACCCACACCCAATCACATCCCGATGAAGGAACTGACAAATCACAGTCAGGGCCCAAGGGAGTCAAGGACCCTAAATCCCCAAAAGGGCAGTACAACCCTGATGGGAAGGGGGACCACCAACCATCACAAAGTGTGCCTCATGATAGTACTGGAAAACACCCGTCAGTACTTGAAGGCGCAAAGGGGGACAAAGACTCAGAGGGATTAAAACCACCCGCTGATATGGAACCCAAAACCCAATCCAGTCTCTCGGGAACTGACCCCAAAAGCCAGGCTGAGAAAACCCCCTCAGTTATTATGGCTAGCCAGGCTGAGCAAACCCACTCAGTTTTTATGGCAGGGTCAGGACCTGGCCATAACAAAGGTGAACCCTCTTTTGAGGGGGAGCCGAATTCCCTGAAGGTTCCTTCTCTGGCTGAACTTGAAATCCTACTGAACGATGGGTCAGAGGAGGAAATTGTGGATTTTGGTGATGAAGACACTCTTGGTATTGAGGAGGAAATGAAGACTGATATACACTCTCCTCAGCACCCTGAGCAACAACTATCTTCTCCTCCCCCTGAGGATCAACAACCAACCTCACCATCATCATCATCATCATCATCATCATCATCATCATCATCATCATCATCATCATCATCATCATCATCAGGTGCTTCTACTCCCGCCACTCCTGAGTGGTTGGAGAAATATGACAATGTTCTTCCACTGACAGAAAGACAACTGGTTAAATTCCTTCGCAAAGCCAACCAGGGTCTCTATGATGAACTCACGGAAGAACAATGGATTCAGCACACTGAAGCGGCAGTCTCCTATGCCGACTTCAGGGCTTCTGTTGAAGAATCTCAGGGAAAAGTGCTACAGGTTGCCAAACTTACTGAAAAACAACTCGGCGACCTCAGGGAGTCCATTGATGATATGAGCACTGAACAGCACAAGGAACTCTCCAACATTCTCAAGGCTATTGAATCTGTTCAGGAAGAACTTGGAGATGATCCCACCCTGATCAAAAGACTGGATGAGTACATAAATACTCAACAGACCATCTCCACCTCCATTACTGAGCTCCTTAAGCTTTTTCAGGGGGTGGATCTCACTACTATCCGGTCGCTACAAGATTCAATTCATCAGGCAGTTGCTGATGTCAGGGAGCACCTAACCAAGATATCCTCAGCCTTTGATCAGCTCTCAACAAAACATAATGAGCTGATCACCCACTACACTACCCATGTCACTGAACTCACCAACACCCAAAATGCAATGGCGGCTGAAATCACCACGCTGAAGAATGAGACTTCTGACACAAAGACAATGGTCTCCAGTATCCTCTTCATTCTTCAGGCCTCTCAAGTTACTCCACCTCCTCAGTCAGCAGGTACATCCACTGAAGTTCCAGTATCTGCTGAGGGGGAGAAAATTGAACCAACTCCTGATCCTTCATCTGCATTAGTGGTTGTCCCTGAAACTTCCACAAGTCAACCCCCTCCCACTGATAAAGGGAAAGGAATCATGGTGACTGACAGTTTTCCTCAAGCACAATTAGTTCAGGCATCAACCGAAAAGCGTGCAGATCCTGATGCACCTTTTATGGTTAAATTGGATGGAGGAAGAACCTTCTTTGGGACACCAACTGAAGTGGCTGAAGTCTTGCATCAACAAGACATTAGAAGGGCCAAAGAAAAGGACAAGCAATTCAACAGGCCCATTATTTTTGAGGTTGCTAAGGAGGTGATCAAGGAGTCTGAAAAGGACATCTAGGGAGATGAATTCCTCAAGCTTCAGGCTGAACTTCTTCAGGAACATAATCAGCAAGCCAAGCTGAAAGAAGAAAGGAAGAAAAGAACCTATGAGAGGTACATGTTGCATATGACAAAAACCAAGGGAGAAGGCAAAATAACCGACATAACCATTACCCCCACCAAGCCCTTAAGCATAACAATACACAGAGGACCAAGAAAGTCTGAGGTTTACCAGCCTTTCAAATTCTCAGACTTCGGGCTAAGGGAATGGGATATGATGATGCCAATCCTGAGGAAGAAGACACAAAGCAAGACTGCCCCATCTCTTATCAAGACCTTGAACTCCAAATATGAAGAACTCGAAAAGGTTGCAAAGAGTTTGGGTATTGATCATGAGAAGGCACTTGCTTCTCAGGGACTGGCAATCCCTGAACCTACTCAGAAGACCGGGAGGAAAAGAAAAGTTGTGGGTCAGGAACCTGAACAATTCATAGCTGCTCTTCACTGCAACAGGATTCCCCCTCCGGGAGTCAAGTTTGTACCTAACCGAGTCATCAAGGAGCCTGAGTACGGTATCTTCTTTGTTGATGAATTTGATCAGCCAACATTTCAAAGAGTGAGTGACATTAATCTAGTGGAAACGACAACTCTCCTTTCGTACAAGCTAATGGCGCTTCGAGTAAAGAGTCCTGAAAATGAGGAGTTTGTCAGGCTGCTGGATAGAATGATGAATGAATGACCTGACAGGGAGGTGTTAGTGTCGAAGAAGGCGAAACTTGAACTCATGGGTTACTTTCAAGAACCCTGAGTATTATGTATTAGATTAGGACCTTTGTAATGATATAAATTAAATGATGAATGTTTTGTTATATCAGTGTCCTTATTTACTTTCTAGTACATTCAGTATGAGCAGAAGTCATTAGCTCACTCATAACTGATCAAAACACTTAAGCATAATTTATATCCAAATAGGGGGAGATTGTTGGGTCCTTCAGTACCCAAGAGTCGTTAAAACAGGATTTGAATACAAATTAAGCTAAGTGTTAATTAGACCAAAAACGTTCTAAGTCACTGAGTGAACAGTCACTCAGTGAGTTACCTTCAAGATGCTCAGGACGAGTCTAAGAAGAAAGATTCACCACACAGTGAGGTGGTACTCACTGAAGTGTTACTTGAGACAAAGAAGAAGGTAATGGATCAGTGAGCGTTAGACAAGAGCTCACTGAACCCCAAGTCTCCTCAACAACAATAACTGAAGACTGAAGACATGAAGACGAAGACTGAAGAACCATGATGCCTGAAAGAAAGGCGGGACTGAGCGGGATGGTTTTAAGAAGATAAAAACAAGTCTTATCGGGGTCAGACAAACCATCCCTCAAGTGGCTAAAAGTCGAAGAAGTTTAAGGTCTGACACTCCTAGACTTTTAGGTGCAATCCTATTGGTTCTTGGAAATGACAACTACTGTTGTAGTTTTCAGACACGCTTCCTATTTGTTTATCTAGTTTTAATCTTCAGTACTCTTAACATGTTTGCCTATAAATAGCAAACGGATAGGAGAAAAGTGGGTTAGGTATTCTTGTCCAATTAAAGCTTAGACTTTCACAAATACCCCTTTTCTCCTACAAAGACTAACGTATCCCTGAGATAGCTCAGTGGTTCGAATTGTTACCACTTAAGCATAGCTTGAGTTTAGATAGGAGACACCATACCTTGTCTATTCAATCCCAAGTGTTTGTTCCGCAAAACACTTGGGTAATAGATTCTTTGATTCATTTCTAATAAGAATTTAAACGTTGAAAATACTTGTGTGTTTTTATATTTACGTTTCATTAACTGTTAGAATTAATCAATACGTTGTATTAGTCATAAACACAAATAGATTAACTTTCTAGCTAACTCTAAGCGTGTTAAGGGAACAACACCTTGCCTTGCCAAATCCTTGCCATAACAAATCAAATTACACACCTGAGAAAACATGCTAAAAGTCAGCAAAAAACTGGTGAATTCATAGGTTTAAATAAAAGCATTAAATAATTAATTTTGGACAAGCACGATCATTACAACGCATATAATGTCATACAAAATTGTCTATCGCGCTAGCACTAAGTTCATGAAACCGAAGCTCGACAGTTTAGTGCGCTAAACTATAGCACATAAATAATAGTCAAGGGGCCTTTAGCGAGTGTTTAACCCAATACACTCGAAGTCCGACTTGCTATACGTCCGCATTGACCTGTCTGGCCAACCGAACGGGGGAGACACCCTAATAGATCTATCTAAAGCAATCGCGCTTCTCAAAGGGAACTAACGGCTCATGAAAATGGGCATGATAGTGGGTTCTAGGGCTTAGGCTAACTACGCAATAGTTTTGAGAAAAAGTTATAATATTACGGTCCATAAAAAGATTTGCATGTTTCTCACCCCATATTTGTAAAACAAGTATAAATAAAATGGGGCTATAAACTCATCTTTAATGGTCTAAACAGTGAATGCTGTGAAATTAAGGAGTGTACGGCACAAACACGCAACCTAGATTAATAAACCATGTTTTAGTTTCAAGTATTAAATTTAAGTCCGTTCAGAATTTAATTCCAATATTTTAGAGTGTTTATGTTGTTGTCACTTGTGTGGCGGCAAGTGTGGTTATGAAGGAATTTCTTAGGAAATGGTAAGGTTGAGCTCTACGAATGGCTTAAATGTACGGAAATGAGGAAACGAGAATATTATGGAAAATTGAGTGACGGAATTTGGAAAGAATAGGAAATGAACGATTTAAAGCACGAATATACATAATCGAGGTGTGATATATATATATATATATATATATATATATATATATATATATATATATATATATATATATATATATATTAAGGTTATGTAGTTTAGTCGTTATATCTGGTTATATAGGTAAAATTTAAGTGTAAGTGGCATTTATTATCTAATGGTTTAATGTTTCGAGAAAAAGTAATATAAAGTTAATTTAATAAAACTTGGTTGATTAAAATGAACTGGGTTTATATTGTTATTAATAATTAGTTATGCCTCGTGTTTATGAATTACTAATCTAGAAGAACACTTGATCTCGTTAAATTAGTTTAAGTAAGGTTCACGTTAATATTTCATTTTCTAGTTTTCGTTAATGACGTTATTATCGATTGATTTAGTTTTAAAACGACAAGTATAGGTGCCAATTTATATATTCTCTAACGTGTGTTATAGCCTATATTTAATATGTATTTGATTTGTTGTTAGTTCACTCGAGTTTTAGATTGTTACGACAAGTGTGTATATGAAATTTGTACTTCTTTATGTCAATTTTATGTTTTACATTTATATAATATTTGTAAGGCGATATCTAAGTTAAATGGTCCAATTATTTTAGTTGACGAGTTTTCAAGTTACGGCGATACAAGTTTTAAATATATATGAGCTTAAATAGAAAAATGTTGGCGTGATCGGTTATATCAATTTTATTTTGCGACTAATAGATATATATGTGTTAACGGATTTCGCATGATAAACATTGTTGGGCTGCGGCCCAACTGGATTAGAGGAGGGGGAATGTTTTGACATTGGGCTGGATCGATCACCAGTAGCCACAATGAGCCTGGTGGGCCGAAACTAATTGCTCGCAGTTACACATGGGCTAGAACAAAAGAATTTTGGTTGGGCTTGAAATTGAGTCCTAAGTGGGCTGTATATGATTTTGTTTGGCCTGGTGCAAAAGACACAATACAACACATTCAAGTCTTAAAGACTTGTGTATATTTTCTGGGAATTTCTCTTGACCATCATTCGACTTCAAGAGGGACTAGAAAAACTCGCGTCTTGGTTAAACCTTGGGTTGAGTACTACTCAACACCAAAGTTTAGGAGTCTATGTGTTGTAAGTGACTTTAGCTTTGGCAAAAATCTTCACGCTTCGACAAGGGGAAAGAACCATGTCGAGGGGGAATTAGTCCTTGTGACCACTAGCACTCTTGGCACCCTATGTTCCTTAGTCTAAACATATCCATCAAGAAATAACCTACTCGTGTTTTGACAGTCCTTGTGGATTTGTTTTGGAGCAAGAAAAGTCCTACCCCACTTGGGGTTAACTGTTGGATCAAAATGGGTCGTTCTAGGCTTGAACCAAGGGTGTTTCCCTCAACCCTTGTCTCTTGGTTTGGGTTCTAAGTGGTGTACGCCTGGTTGAGTTGTGAGGCAATCCTTTGTTGCTTACAATGAGCCTTAACCCACGGCTAGCTCACCTCCATGGTGGCTGCCTGGGTGGGTCCAATTCGACAAGAAACCCGACCATAACCTCCCCTGTGTAGGGTGGTTTCCCAGCCTAAGACCACCACCCAAAACACCTTGTTTGGGGTGGTTCTCATTTGGCTAAATGTGAACATGGTTTTCATTTGAGTTACTAACACCACACCAAAAGAGTGAGTCATCTCAAAAGGGTTCTAGCACTAAATTTCTCATCAATACTTTCTAGATTTGATACTTAAATTAATGAACTCCAGGAGTCATTTGACTCGAATCACGAATTTTAGCCACAACAATCAACAAGATGTTAATCCTAGTATCGAGTTCTAGATTTTCTAACATCCTAAGCCACACGAATACAACAACAACAACATCTAAGATTTACAACAAAATCATCACTTCTGGACAATAATTATTAACCGAATTCAATAAAAACCAACGACCTAAATAAATTCTTATTCGGCCTAAGATTAACAGGAAAGATCTAAAATAAATGGAATTGAAAAGAATTCGAATATAAGCTTATGTCCTTACAATGATTTCAAGAGATGATGAACTCGAACAAAACTCCAATCCGAAAACCCAACTATTCCAAATCAAACCACAATCACCACAAACCCTTGTTCTTCCTTGAGTGATCTAATCTTCTCTGAACCTTTGTAATGAATTTGTTGAGGTGTGGTTCGATCTCTCTTGGAATACTGGTTTAAAAGGACGAATTATGGGGAGTAACTCCATGGTTACTTTCGGATTTTGGAGAAATAAGATTTCCATTCGAGTGTTCCTTCCGCTTCTATTGTAATCTCCTAGGTTTGACTTGGGGGATTCCAAGATCAGTGAAAATGATGTGAGTGTTTAGGTCAAAAAGAAAGGAGGTGACAGAGATGAAGATGGTGATGTATCGAATCGGTTTTTGGGGAAGAAGGGGGCGGACAAAAGATAGAAGACCTAGGGTAAAGGGTAAAGAAGAAGATAGATTTCTTTGATATATGTGTGAGTGGGTGAAATTTTATTTTAAGTGTTTAGAGATAGATTTAATTAGGGAGTGAGTAATATTATACCCGCGTCTCGCTGAACTGAGTTAAACTCGGGTCCTTCCCGGAACCGTCATCAATATGGAAGATTGGATTTTCAGAGACGTCTATATAATACTTGAATGTATTTAGAGTTTTATGAATTCACAATAATTTTCTGAGTTTTAAATTTATTACTGTTTAGACATTGGTACGCGTGTGGTGTCGTTCTGAGTAAAACTGAGATAACCTCCCATTTTTACTACATTATAGTGGGTAAAATGTGAGATGGGATAATTTCACTGTTCTTGGTGAGGTTTTCAGGTGACACCGTGTGCGGGTCTGTTTTCCTTGATGATCATATAAATGCCTAATCTGGTGATTTAGTCATAATAAATGAACTGTTATGAATAAAATATTAGGGGAAATTTACCATTTGTCACATCCTCATTATCTTAGGAACGAAAACCGTCCTCGGTTTTCACTTAGGGTTACCCGATGGATTTGAGAAAAGATATGGGTATCTTCATTTGATCTCGTCCTCCCGTTCCCAAGTGTATTCGGGACCTCTTCGGGAGTTCCAACGAACTTTGACGATGGGAATACGGCTTTGCTTTAGCCGTTTGATCTCTCGATCCATTATTTCAACGGGTTCCTCAACGAAATTTAACCTTTCATCAACCTGAATTTCTTCTAGAGGAATGGCTTGAGTCTTGTCGGAAAGACATTTCTTTAGCTTGCTCACATGAAACACGTTGTGTACGGAGTTGAGTTCTTGTGGTAACTCAAGTCGATAAGCTAATGGTCCAATTCTCGTGAGAATTTTGAAAGGTCCTATATACCGGGGGTTCAGCTTTCCACATTTCCCAAAATGGATCACGCCTTTCCATGGTGATACTTTCAGCATGACACGATCTCTAACTTGAAACTCAAGTGGTTTTCGTCTTTTTTCAGCATAGCTTTTCTATCGGTCTCGAGCCGCCTGCATCTGGCTCTTGATCTGTACAATCTTTTATGTAGTCTCTTGTACTAACTCAGGACCAGTGATTTGACTTTCTCCGACTTCAGCACAGCATATTGGGGATCTGCACTTTCTGCTATACAGGGCCTCATATGGTGCAGCTTTGATGCTGGTGTGATAACTATTGTTGTAAGAAAATTCGGCCAACGGTAGATGTCTATCCCAGCCGTTACCAAAATCTATCACACATGCTCTCAGCATATCTTCTAACGTTTGGATGGTTCTTTCACTTTGACCATCTGTCTGCGGATGATATGCTGTGCTCATATCTAGGTCGGTTCCTAAGGCATCTTGTAGAGATCTCCAAAAATTTGACGTAAAACGACTATCTCTGTCGGATATGATGGAAAATGGGACTCCATGTCGAGCAACTATTTCCTTCACATATAGTCGTGCCAGCTTGTCCATGCTGTCGTTTTCCTTAATGGGTAGGAAGTGAGCAGATTTGGTAAGACGATCAATGATCACCCAGATGGTGTCATAACCGCTTGACGTTCTTGGCAATTTGGTGATGAAGTCCATGGTTATACGTTCCCATTTCCACTCGGGGAATTCAGGTTGTACGAGTAAACCTGACGGTCTCTGGTGTTCAGCCTTGACCTTGGAACACGTTAAACATTTACTGACATAAGTTGCAATGTTAGCCTTCATATTGGGCCACCAATACAGCTTTTTCAAGTCGAGATACATCTTGTCGGCTCCTGGATGGATGGAATATTTTGACTTATGGGATTCGTACATGATGAGGTCTCGTATACCTCCGTAGAGCGGGATCCAACTCCTGTCCTTGTAACAGAATGTTCCATCTGCTTTCTTCACGAATCCATTTTCGCTTTCAGGCATTCCATAAATTTTCTCATTAGTTCTATTTTCTTCCTTAAGAGCCTCAATCTGAGCTTCACAAATTTTTGACGGGAGTGGTGAGACAATTGTCATACCTAACGATCTTACTCTTAGGGGTTTCGGTCTCTCTTTTCGGCTAAGTGCATCCGCTACCACATTTGCTTTGCCTGGGTGGTATCGAATCTCACAGTCATAGTCACTGAGCAATTCTAACCATCGGCGTTGCCTCATATTAAGTTCCTTCTGATCTAGGATATGTTGCAAACTTTTGTGGTTGGTATATGCTACGCACTTGGTGTCATAGAGATAGTGTCTCCAGATTCTGAGGACAAACACTACTGACCCTAGCTCGAGGTCATGGGTAGTGTAATTCTTCTCGTGGGTTTTCAATTGCCGTGAGGCGTAAGCTATCACCTTTTCTCGCTGCATCAGTACAGCTCCTAACCCTTTGTGAGAGGCGTCACAGTAGACTACAAAGTCCTCACTGCCTTCAGGTAGGGCTAAGATAGGTGCGCTACATAACTTATCTTTGAGAAGTTGAAAAGCTTCTTTCGCTTTCTCTCCCCAGTCAAATTTCTCATTTTTCTGGGTCAACTTAGTCAAAGGCTTCGCTATTTTCGAGAATCCCTCAATGAATCTTCTGTAGTACCCTGCGAGTCCTAAGAATTGGCGTATTTCAGTGGGAGTTGTAGGTGTCGCCCAATCCTTTTTCGATTCAATCTTCGCAGGATCTACATGAATGCCATGTTTATAAATCACGTGACCTAAGAATTGGACTGTTGGTATCCAAAACTCGCACTTGGAAAACTTGGCATATAACTCCTCTTTCTTTAACAGTTCCAGAATTAGTCTAAGATGCTCTTCGTGCTCCTTTTCACTCTTAGAATATATCAATATGTCGTCGATGAAGACGATCACGAACTTGTCTAAGTACGGCTTAAACACCCGATTCATGAGGTCCATGAATACCGCTGGTGCGTTGGTTAAGCCAAAAGGCATAACCTGAAACTCATAGTGGCCATAACGAGTTCTAAATGCCGTCTTCGGGATATCTTCTTCTCGAACTCTTAGCTGATGATAACCGGATCTTAAGTCAATTTTCGAATAGACGCACGATCCTTGAAGTTGATCGAACAGGTCATCGATTCTGGGAAGTGGGTATTGGTTTTTGATAGTTAGTTTGTTGAGTTCCCTATAGTCGATGCACATTCGGAAAGATCCATCTTTCTTTTTGACGAACAGAACTGGAGCTCCCCAGGGGAAGGAACTTGGTCTGATGAACCCTTTTTCAGAGAGTTCTGACAACTGTTCAGATAACTCCTGCAGTTCTGTTGGGGCTAATCGGTAAGGCGCTCGTGCCACGGGTGCGGCACCTGGCACTAGGTCGATCCGAAATTCGACCTGTCATTTTGGCGGGAGTCCGGGTAAGTCTTCGGGGAAGACTTCTGGAAAATCTCTTACGATCGGCACATCTTCCAATCGCTTTCCTTCCGGCTCCTTTTCTTCCTTTCCGGAAACCTGAGCTAGAAAAAGAAGACATCCTTTCTCAATATGTCTCCGGACCTTCGTATAGGAGATAACCTTTAACCTCGAGGTACTTCATCGGTCTCCTCTATCTCCTTCGACGATTAAAACCTCGTTCCCGTAAGGTAATCGAATAATCTTCTCGTCGCAGAGAATAGTGGCATGGTATTTCGACAACCAATCCATGCCGATAATAACGTCAAAACTACCCAGTTCTACAGGCATTAGGTCAATGTTGAATGGGTGGTTCGATAGGTTTAAGGTGCAACCTCTTACAATGGTGTCTACTTTTTCTATTTTTCCATTGCCCAGCTCTACGTTATATACATTGCCTAAGGTGGTCGGGGTAATATCAAGTAATGGACTAAAGGTAGTAGAGACAAAACTTCTATTTGCTCCCGTATCAAATAGTATAGATGCATAGCGGTTATTTAAAAGGAACGTACCCGTCACCACATTCGGGTCTTCCTGGGCTTCCACTTTGCCCACTGCGTAAACCCTGCCACGGGCTCCTGCATCATTTCCCCGATTCCCTTGGGGCACAACAGCTACTTGGTTCATACCAGCTCTTGGGTTTCTCTGATTACCCTGATTTCCTTGTTGGCCTCTGTTGCCACCGTTGCCCTGGTTCTTAAGCTTCCGGCATTCATTCCGATAATGCCCTTTTTCACCGCAGCCAAAACACGTGATTTCGGCCTTTGGGTTGTTTGCCGGTGCAACTTGTGCTGTTGCTAGAGGTCTTGCTCTGCAATCGCGGGTCATATGTCCTACTTTTTGACACTTATTGCATTTGACTGTGCATGGACCCTTGTGATGCAACTTGCATCGATTGCAAAATGGCAAGTTTTCGGCGTAGACCTTTTTCTCCGTCGGTCCGGCAGCATACACCTTGGCAACCTCATGCCTCTTGTTCGGGTGGTTGTTATTTTAGGAATGGTCATCCCATTTCCTTTTGTTGTTCACACCCGCTTCGATCGAATCTTTGATCACCTGATCCATTAGCTTGTTGGCTACCTCCATGGTCTCGTTGAGATCTGTAGCCTTGTACGTAGTGACGTTTCCCTTAATAGATTGAGGTAATCCGCCAATATACCTCTCCAACAAGCGGGTCTCAGTTTGAACCATATCAGGACACAGTAGGGCTAGTTCCTGAAAATGTTGGTTATATACTGCTATATTGGTGCCTTGCACCTTAAGATTTCAAAATTCTACCTCCAGCTTCTTCACCTCATTCCTAGGATAGTATTTCTTAAGAACCATCTCTTTAAAGCTTTCCCATGACATTGCATATGCAGCGTCATAGCCAGATGATTTCAAGTAGTTATTCCACCAAGTTAGAGCTGCATCCAGAAAAGTGAACGATGCAAACTTAACTCAGTCCTCTTCCGAACATCCACAAATTCGAAACACTGTTTCCAATCTTTCGATCCATCGGACCAGCACAACTGCTCCTTCAGTACCACCAAAACCTCCAGTCATTACTTTCCGGAAGTCTTGATATGTACAACCACGAGCATTGTTGGTTGCAGGTCTCGAGTTGCCAACATCTGTTGTGGAGTTGTTTGCTGCTTCTACGAGTTGATCGAGCATGGCTCGATTTACAGGTGGGGCTGCTGCATTAGTCCTAATGGGGCCTTGGTTTGTTGCTTGTGCACGGGTGGCTCTGGTTACTTTCTTTGGAGGCATTTTGCTATATAAGAAGGATAGAGATAATCAAGATTTGAAGAATTGGCACAAGTGTAACGTATATGAGTAAGATTAATTATAAGAACGATAACACGATGGAATAGTCAATCAAGCTCGTCATATATTAGGATAAAATTGTGTATACAAAATCTCAAGCTCGAAATATCTAAGAAATAGCACAAGTTTTCGATTACAGATAAATGACTACAACTACCACTAACTGACAACTACCCAGTTTAGTGGGGATACATCTCAACTCCTAACACTAAAACCCATCACGCCCGATGCGTAGCTGCTCCAGCTCCTGTGCCATCCGAGCTATAATGGTCTCCAGATTACCTACCCTAGTCTCCAGCTGTATAATGCGTCTCCTTGACGCCAATACCTCTCTACGGTCCTCATGCTCAGCCTTTGTGACCTTAGCAATCACTGACTTTAGCTCATGAATCCGATGCCAGTTAGTCCACTCGGCATCCCATGCCCTAGCCTGGTCTCTCCCTATGTCACCTAGTCCCTGACGAACTCCTGCAAATTCCCTACCAACTTGCTCATCTCGTCTCCCTAATCTCTCTAACTAGTCAGAATGGACATCCAACAAGTTTCCCTGAGCTCCCAACTGGACTAGAAATCTGGTGACATCATCTTCCTCCTCCTCTGCCATTGGTGAGACAGTAGGTGGAGGGGAAATCGATATGGATAGAGATGGCGGCACAAATGAAGATGAAGATGGCTCATAGGTGGGACTATCCGCCTGAAGTGGAGTGCTATGAACACACTTAATATCCTTCCATACTTTGCCATTAATCTCACAAGTGACTGGAGCCTCATCCCTGGCTCATAATCTAGCAGCTCTCAATCCTAACCCGAGAGGCATATCCCTGTCCTCTCCCACAATCTGAGCAGCTCTAGAGCTCTGTCCTATCTCAAATGTACTAGGCACTTCCTCCACAATTCCTTTTCCGTGCCGTGGCTCAGCTGGTGTAACTTCTTCAGGAATAGGGTCTGCCACTGGCTCTTCCACAGGATCCTCCTCAGGATCTTCCTCCGGATCCTCTTCTGGTTCTTCTTCTTCCACTTCTTCTTCTGCTGAGTATAAGTCATCAGCCCTCCTGAGCCTTTGACGAGGTGGTGAATGATCTGGGGATGATGCTGGTGAAAGAGATACTGGGGTAGTAGAGGTACCCGTATAGATAACTCGGGCTCTCTTCTGGGATGGTGATAGAAAATCTGAGTACCGCATCCGATAACCCGGAACTCGCATGCGTGTAGTACGGCGGACTGGAAGAGTATGGACACATGGAGTAGGTTGTGTAGCATGATCAGTAGTGGGGATAGGCTGGGTGGAAGTAGGGTTGGTAGCAGGTGTAGGCAATGCTGCAGTGAGTGTAGGCTCGAGTAGATCGGGGTCCGGTGCATTGTAGGCTTGCAGCACTTGCATGTATGGATCGTCTGAATTTGGCGAGATCGGAGAAATAGGATGGGAAGACATAGTCTGTGACAAAAATGGTATATGTGTATAAGTATATCGGAAATAATAACTAGTGTGGGTCAAGTGTATATAGATATATACATATAATACACGTAATTATGTAAAATTACTAAGTCACAATTCATAACATGCAGTCAAGTCAAATAAATATGAACCCAAATGGCAAGCAAGGCAAGTGGCGGTCATAGGGACTTGTTTTTATATAAAAAATGGTTATAGTTTAGGGTTTAATATGTACCTAGTTCTCTATAACCTAGGCTCTGATGCCAATCTGTAACACCCCCAAAATTTAACAGTCGCAGAAGCATACAGAACTTTGAGGGTGCTACGTTGCGTAGATTGAAATCACAACACAAGGTAAACAAAGAACGAAATACATACTCTGTTTTAATTATAACAACATTTAGAGTTTACAAAAGATAATTCATTTTTTAGATAAAATTTAGGCCCATTGAATACAGTGGTCCCACATAAAAACAAGTCTAAAATTAATTGCCACTTTTTCAGAAAAGGTCCATGACCCTTGCCTTGCCAAATCCTTGCCATAACAAATCAAATTACACACCTGAGAAAACATGCTAAAAGTCAGCAAAAAGCTGGTGAGTTCATAGGTTTAAATAAAAGCATTAAATAATTAATTTGGACTAGCATGATCATTACAACACATATAATGTCATACAAAATTGTCTATCGCGCTAGCACTAAGTTCATGCAACCGAAGCTCGACAGTTTAGTGCGCTAAACTATAGCACATAAATAATAGTCAAGGGGCCCTTAGCGAGTGTTTAACCCAATACACTCGAAGTCCGACTTGCTATACGTCCGCATTGACCTGTTTGGCCAACCGAACGGGGGAGTCACCCCAATAGATCTATCTAAAGCAATCGTGCTTCTCAAAGGGAACTAACGGCTCTTGAAAATGGGCATGATAGTGGGTTCTAGGGCTTAGGCTAACTACGCAATAGTTTTGAGAAAAAGTTATAATATTATGGTCCATAAAAAGATTTGCATGTTTCTCACCCTATATTTGTAAAACAAGTATAAATAAAATGGGGCTATAAACTCATCTTTAATGGTCTGAACAGTGAATGCTAAGAAATTAAGGAGTGTACGGCACCAACACGCAGCCTAGATTAATAAACCATGTTTTAGTTTCAAGTATTAAATTTAAGTCCGTTCAGAATTTAATTCCAATATTTTAGAGTGTTTATGTTGTTGTCACTTGTGTGGCGGCAAGTGTGGTTACGAAAGAATTTCCTAGGAAATGGTAAGGTTGAGCTCTACGAATGGCTTAAATGTACGGAAATGAGGAAACGAGAATATTATAGAAAATTGAGTGACGGAATTTGGAAAGAATAGGAAATGAACGATTTAAAGCACGAATAGACATAATCGAGGTGTGATATATATTATATATATATATATATATATATATATATATATATATATATATATATATATATATATATATATATATATATATATATATATTAAGGTTATGTAGCTTAGTCATTATATCTAGTTATATAGGTAAAATTTAAGTGTAAGTGGCGTTTATTATCTAATGGTTTAATGTTTCGAGAAAATGTAATATAAAGTTAATTTAATAAAACTTGGTTGATTAAAATGAACTAGGTTTATATTGTTATTAATGATTAGTTATGCCTCGTGTTTATGAATTACAAATCTAGAAAAACACTTGATCTCGTTAAATTAGTTTAAGTAAGGTTCACGTTAATATTTCATTTTCTAGTTTTCGTTTATGACATTATTATCGGTTGATTTAGTTTTAAAACGACAAGTATAGGTGCCAATTTATATATTATCTAATGTGTGTTATAGCCTATACTTAATATGTATTTGATTTGTTGTTAGTTCACTCGAGTTTTAGATTGTAACGACAAGTGTGTATATGAAATTTGTACTTCTTTATGTCAATTTTATGTTTTACATTGTATATAATTTGTAAGGCGATATCTAAGTTAAATGGTCCAATTATTTTAGTTGACGAGTTTTCAAGTTATGGCGATACAAGTTTTAAATATATATGAGTTTAAATACAAAAATGTTGGCGTGATTGGTTATATCAATTTTATTTTGCGACTAATAGATATATATGTGTTAACGGATTTCGCATGCTAAACATTTGTTGGGCTGCGGCCCAACTGGATTAGAGGAGGGGGAATGTTTCGACATTGGGCTAGATCGATCACCAGTAGCCACAATGAGCCTGGTGGGCCGAAACTAATTGCTCGCAGTTACACATGGGCCAGAACAAAAGAATTTTGGTTGGGCTTGAAATTGAGTCCTAAGTGGGCTGTATTTGATTTGGTTTGGCTTGGTACAAAAGACACAATACAACACATTCAAGTCTTAAAGACTTGTGTATATTTTCTGGGAATTTCTCTTGACCATCATTCGACATCAAGAGGGACTAGAAAAACTGGCGTCTTGGTTAAACCTTGGGTTGAGTACTACTCAACACAAAAGCTTAGGAGTCTGTGTGTTGTAAGTGACTTTAGCTTTGGCAAAAATCTTCACGCTTCGACAAGGGGAAAGAACCATGTCGAGGGGGAATTAGTCCTTGTGACCACAAGCACGCTTGGCACC
Organism: Artemisia tridentata subsp. tridentata; assembly: GCA_021014915.2. Classification (NCBI taxonomy): domain Eukaryota; kingdom Viridiplantae; phylum Streptophyta; class Magnoliopsida; order Asterales; family Asteraceae; genus Artemisia; species Artemisia tridentata. The sequence continues at coordinate 259,745,223 of CP139505.1, forward strand.
CTATGTTCCTTAGTCTAAACATATCCGTCAAGAAATAACCTACTCGCGTTTTGACAGTCCTTGTGGATTTGTTTTGGAGCAAGAAAAGTCCTACCCCACTTGGGTCAAAATGGGTCGTTCTTGGCTTGAACCAAGGGTGTTTCCCTCAACCCTTGTCTCTTGGTTTGGGTTCTATGTGGTGTACGCCTGGTTGAGTTGTGAGGCAATCCTTTATTGCTTACAATGAGACTTAACCCACGGCTAGCTCACCTCCATGGTGGCTGCCTGGGTGGGTCCAATTCGACAAGAAACCCGGCCATAACCTCCCCTGTGGAGGGTGGTTTCCCAGCTTAAGACCACCACCCAAAACACCTTGTTTGGGGTGGTTCTCATTCGGCTAAATGTGAACATGGTTTTCATTCGATTTACTAACACCACACCAAAAGAGTGAGTCATCTCAAAAGGGTTCTAGCACTAAATTTCTCATCAATACTTTCTAGATTTGATACTTAAATTTATGAACTCCTGGAGTCATTTGACTCGAATCATGAATTTTAGCCACAAGAATCAACAAGATGTTAATCCTAGTATCGAGTTCTAGATTTTCTAACATCCTAAGCCACACGAATACAACAACAACAACATCTAAGATTTACAACAAAATCATCACTTCTGGACAATAATTATTAACCGAATTCAATAAAAACCAACGACCTAAATAAATTCTTATTCGGCCTAATATTAACAGGAAAGATCTTGTTGGGAACTCGTTATTATTCATCAAGTATTGATCATTTATATAATAGGTTGCTTAGGCCTTTAGGTTTGTTTTGTGGCCCAGCCTGTGTAGAAGGCCCATGGGCTGTGTCTATTTCTTTATGTTAATTATCTTTTAATTAAGGGCTAATTCCCATCCTTTAAGAACACTATAAATACCCCCTCCCATTCATGGGAGAGGGTTGGTTGGTTGAATGTATTCTTAACATTTTCATTATATCATAACCTCCCATCTCTTTATCTCTCTAACTTTCTCTCTCTAGATCTAATATTAGATTAGTAGCTTGTGTGATAAATCTAAGTAACATCAAAGTGGTATCATTTTCCTAGGGGCAATTTAGGTTGTTCTAGATTAGATCTAAGTGAAATTTGAAGAATTGGAAATCGTTTACTGTTCACGTGCATAAACTGTCGAGTTTCTGGAAATTTTGCCAAGTTTGGTGAAATCTACCTAGTTTCTGAAATTTTGCCAAGTTTGGTGACATCTACCTAGTTTCTGAAATTTTGCCAAGTTTGGTGAAATCTACCTAGTTTCTGAAATTTTGCCAATTTTGGTGAAATCTACCGAGTTTCTGAAATTTTGCCAAGTTTGGTGAAATCTACCGAGTTTCTGAAATTTTGCCAAGTTTGGTGAAATCTACCTAGTTTCTGAAATTTTGCCAAGTTTGGTGAAATCTACCGAGTTTCTGAAATTTTGCCAAGTTTGGTGAAATCTACCGACTTTCTGAAATTTACCAAGTTAGGTGAAAGTTATCAAGTTTCTGAAATTTACCAAGTTTGGTGAAAGTTATCAAGTTTCCGAGAATCTAACATTGAATCTTCCGAGTTTCTAGAGTAAAATCCTCCGAGTTTCAAACATTGAATTCTCCGAGTTTCTAGAGTAAAATCCTCCGAGTTTCAAAAATTGTTTCTTCCCGAGTTTGGATTCTTCAAGTTTCTTGGGATTTTCTCTAAACAATTCTTCAAACGTACAAACCTAATCTTCAACAACAACCGTCATTATCCTTTATAGATCCTACATCCACAAGTTACTTCAAGATGTCTCAACCACCATACCATAACTACTTCTATAATCAACAACAACAACAATATCATCAACAACAACCATATCAACAACAGTATCCTCAACCACAGTATCAACAACAACACATGTTAATGCAGCAACATCAATTTCTTCCACAGCAACAAATCCCTCAACAACCGATGCAAACTTACCAACCTCCTTCAAGAGAACCACACTGGTTTAACAAAATGTTTGAAGCTATAAGCAGTCAACAGTCGAGACATGATGTCACACCCCCAAAATCGGGTCCAGCGGAAGCATACATGCCACTGGGGTGCAACTCAATTGGTATCACAACACAAGTGCAAAGAACGGTTTTCACCTCAATCATTTAGAATCAAATTGTTTAACCAAAAGTGTTAAATTTATGATGTTAAAAGTAGTGCGGAAATAGGCCCTTAAAACAATTAAAACGGTCCCCAAATGAATATCAGAGTCTTCTATGACCATGTCATGCCCTGCCAAAAGCCTCCTGTAGCGTGCTATTGCTTAATACCTGAAAATACATGCTAAAAGTGTCAACACGAGGTTGGTGAGTTAATAGAGTTTGGTGAAAAATGTAATGCATTTGAATGAAGATTTCCCAGCAAAGGCATTGTAAATCCACCCAGTTTCAAGCCCCGCCCATACAAGACTTGCAACCTGTGTGTTTACAACCCACTGCTAAATAAGATTTGGTTTGAGTGAACGTCAATTGATCTATGGACCACAAAAATTGAATGAAAAATATATTCCCAATATATATATAGAGTTATGACAACTAAATTTCATGACACCGAAGCCTTAAGATTCTAATTTGGGCATACTTTTGACATAACCGTCAAGTGGGGAAACCACAGTCCGTTTGAAATATCAGTTAAGTGGGGAAACCACAATACGTTTGACATCACAGTCAAGTGGGGAAACCACAATACGTTTGACATATCAGCTAGTGGGGAAACCACAATACGTTTGACATCTCAGCCAGCGGGGAAACCACAATACGTTTGGCATATCAGCCAGTGGGGAAACCACAACACGTTTGGCATATCAGTCAGTGGGGAAACCACAACACGTTTGGCGTATCAATCAAGTGGGGAAACCACCCGGACATTCAAAGTTTCTGGTAGATGTACACCTAGGACATTCAGGGTTCCTTAAATGATTATGCGTCCATTTGACTTAACAGTCAGGTGGGGAACACCACCTGGACAGGGAGTTCAATCCTAATAGATCTGTCCACAACATTCGCGCTTAACGTGTCATAACATATGTAACATGAAATAGCTTAATGTACTAGTGTCCATAAGAAAATAATCATGGATGAAAAAAGTAAACACAAAATACTTTCGAGTAACAAACCAAGTATTTTAGCCAATCAATAATATTTGAAAGATAAATCACGTGTCACGTAAAACAAGCATGAGTTTAATTGAAAACGAGCATGTATTCTCCCCCAAAACAGTTACAAAACAAGTAAAAGGAGGGGCTATGAAACTCACCTGGTGCAATAGCTACGATGACAAAAATGGATACACTGAAATGAGGCACGATCTCTAACCGCAACCTAATATGAATGATAGGATCTAATGTAAGCAATGAAATGATGCTACACATGCAAATACGTATGTTAACGATACCACTCGTTAGTTTTGAAAATAACGTTTATCGACGAAAAATACATTTTTGACGTCTCGTTAAGTTATAAACTACTTTTCGTGTAAACATGTTGAAACGGTACTCCACGATCCTCGTTTGGTGTTCTATAGTCAAATATAATGTTTTCGTCGCAAAATATCACTTCTCATAACTTGTGAAAACATGCCCAAATGGCCTCGTAAAACTAGTCGTGAAATATTGTACGTTAAGTGTTAGCGGTAAAACTCGATGTTTTTTGAAAACCTTGTAACAACATCTTAATGTCGTTATATTTAACTTTTGATCATACGCGTTCCGATCAATGAGAAAATCGGCTATCAATGTTATAACTTGTAAAAATACTACTTTGTACCCTTATAATATATTGGCTATTAGTGCTGTCAAAATAAACATGGTTCGTCGGGTTTCAAACGCGTGTATCTCGGTCGTTATAAGTTCATTTTCTACGTTCTTTATATCCACGGCTTCGTATTAACATGAAATAACATATTTTCAATAGGTCGGGTCGTCTAGATCACGTCTAACGCCTCGTTTTGTCCGTTGAAATTCGTGTAACAGCACGTAAAATTTTCAGAAATTAGTTTTCGTCGTCCAACTTTGAAAAATCATAACTTTCTCATCGTAAGTCGGTTTTTACTCATTCTTGCGGCCACGGTTTCGTTTTTGAAAGAAATTTCTAAATATGAAGGCCAAAATGTCTCAATGTTTACTGATTTTTCCAGTTTTCACGTTTTTGGACAGTAGCTTATATATACTTGTTAAAACTCATTTTCTTGGTTCTAAACTTGATCATACCACTTCAAATCAACTCCACAAGTTCGCAAATCCTACCATACACCTTCTTAGGGTGTCATGGGGTCCTAAACATCACCAACCTTGGTGGGTTTCATGAGATTATTAGTGAAACTTATAGATCTAGTGTTAAAGATAGTTTATGTGCAAAGTGGTATCTAAAACATAATAAGTTGCATGATTAACTAGTATAACTTGGAAATACATAATCATATGAATTAAATGAAAGTATGAAATGATCAAAGAGATGTTCTTGAAGCTTACTTGATGGTTTGATGAGATTTGGATGAAAATGCATAAGAAACCTTGAGTTTTTATCACAAACTCTAACAAGGAAGGTAAATGGAGCTAGATTATAACTTGTTCTTCAAAAAGTGATGGATTATGGTTGGGTTCTTGGTCTTGGCCGAACAAGAAGGAAGAAAAAGAGAGTGTTTGATGAAAATTTGCTTGTTGAATTGTAAGTGAAAAGTGTTAGTGAAATATATTAAGAAAACATAAGGAATCAAAGCATTAATTTTAGTCTTGAACATCAAGTGCAAGTGAAGACTTAGGGGACTCTAGGGGGGGGGGGGGGTGGCATGTGCAAGGAAAAGAAGAGATATTAGCTCATTTAATGATCTTGTCCCCCCTCATTTAGTAAGTATTAGTGTTTTAGTGTATACATTAGGTGTTATCGTGTACCGGGTTAACTGAAAATAAATCATGACGAGTTGAAATAAAATACGACGAAGTTGTAAAAATTGTAAAATCATATTCCTTGCGAGAATCGGATGTTAGAATGATTATCGGATTGAAATATCACAAACCGACGGAGTTATAAGCTCCTAACGGAAAATATAGCAATTGGTTTAAAAATACCGGGTAAATTAATAATATAACTTTTATATCATTAAAATTAACATGAAAATATATTAGGATCATAGTCGGGAGTATTGGGTATAATGTTAGTAGTAATGACTGAGTGGTAACGTTTAACAAATAAACGAACATACGTAAATGAAAAACACACAAACCCGTGCATGACTTAATATGATAATGATGCTACTGATGATATGCAGACTACTCTAGTCTGTATGATGTGTCTTTACTGATGATGCATGAATACGCAGCTAAACCTAACTGGTTACGCGCATTTGAATACCCGTAAATCTAGTTTACGACATGATGAATGATGCCCATGAATAGTGATTTTCCTCCGGGAATGAATAGTATTTTGTGAATAGTAAAATTTTTGACGACTTCTCAAAGTCTCAAACCGACCTCAAAAATGATGAATAGTGATCGGTGAATAGTAATTTCTGAGATGAATAGTGAAATTTTGAAACTCGAAAAAGGGCCTGAAATTACGAGTTGTGACATTCTCCACCCGTTAAAGGAATTCAGTCCCTGAATTCAGTTAATGTTGGTCTCTGGGGTGGATTTGGTGAAATGATGTGGATATTTGAGTCGCATTGCGGTGATAAAAGATGAAACATTCATTAGACAGGAATTCGTAATAGTACATGAAACTTATACGATAGAACGTAAAGTGAAACACAAAAGAAATACAACACTAGAGTGTTTAGGTTTTGGTTTTCTTGTTCCTTAGCTCTGGGCAGTCCTTTCTGAGGTGTCCTAAGTTTCCACATTTGAAGCAACTCCCTGGGAGCCTCTGATTTGCGGGCTTTCTACAGTCCTTAGTCTGGTGACCCCGCTTCTTGCACACCCCACACGGTTCACTGCAATGACCTAAGTGATGGAGGTTACACGTGTTGCAGTAAGGTAAATTCCCAGTATATCTTTTCTTGGTGCGCGGTCCTGCAGCATAGGCTCTAACCACTTCTTGTCCTTCGTTTGGCTGTTGAACTTGATCTTTCCTTTGGTTGTCATCCCTTTTCCTCTTTTTTTTGTTGTTTCTGTTGTTGTTGTTGTTGTTGTTATGATCATTGTTGTTGACAATGGTTCCATTCTTTATCACCTGAGCCATAAGCCTTTGAGATATCCTGATAGCTTCGTCTAGAGTTTGTGGGTCAAAAGAAATCACATCTCCGCGGATGCTGTGAGGTAGTCCACCAATGAAATTTTCTAGCAGCTTCTCATTATCGGGAACCATAGTTGGACATAGCACCGCCAACTCCTGAAACCTCCTGATATATGCCTCAATATCATCACCTGCTGTTACTAGCTCATAAAACTCTGTTTCCAACTTCTTTATTTCAGTGCGTGGACAGAACTTCTTAGTCAGCAATTTCTTGAATTCATCCCACGTAAGCTTGTGAGCATTTTCCATTCCCCTGGGTTTTGCATACGAATTCCACCATGACATAGCTTCCCCAACGAGTGTATGGGTAGCAAACTTTACCTTGTACTCCTCTGGACAGTTACACAGAAGAAACACAGATTCAATCTTTTCAAACCAGCGAATCATAGCAGTGGCTCCTTCAGTGCCCTTGAAATTCGGAGGATCTCCACTCTTGAAGTCCTTGTATGTACATTTACGTCCATTAGTTCCATTAGTAGTTTTTCCTGCAGCTTCTGCGGTTTCTGCCCGTGAAGCGGCTTCAGCAGCGGTTGCAGCTACGGCAGCTCTTTCAGTCACCAGTGCTGCCTCTATACTGTCGGAAACCAGCTTTCTGATCTGGGCGGGTGTCATAGTAGGAGTACTTCTTTTGGGTGGCATGATTCTTCAAAACAAGAAAAGAAGAGTGATACGTAAATAAGACGTTTCCGAAAAGTAGGTGCTCTAAGTGGCTTGTCATAGAATGAAAGCTTGAGGTTGAGTTATGATTAGTTGACGTACTTCTAGGCGGTGGTTCACGAGGTGATGTGGATGTGAATGTTCTTGCAACGATTGTGTATACACACATGAATGAAACCTTTAGAAATCAAGTAGAAATGCAACCCGGACATAATTTCATTATAACTATTCCCAGTATTGCAAAATTCATCTCTGAGTCGGACATAGGTGGTCAGCCTATGTCCCACTGTCTCGGGTCGAATATAGATGACCAGTCTATATTCCACCGAGGTTCAATGAATTTTGAAATACTCAGCTCAGTTATACTAATACTATGTCCTTCACATTTAAAGGACATTCTGAAAGGCTAAGGCAAGTGACCAAACTCGAGGTTGAATGATGAAACTACGCAAGGAAAAGGCGTAACGCTGAGACGTGTATGATATGCGAGCATGCTTATATGGAAGACAATTATAGTAATCAATGAGAATAAGCAAGTATAAATGATTTGATAATAAGACACAAATCTCATTAAATATGTCAGCAACAAACCACAAATGAGGCATCAGCTTGGCAGGCAGGCACGTGGCGGTCATAGGGTTAAGTTTTTGTAAATGTAGCTATAGTCTAGGTTTTAAAATCACCCAGTTCTCTATAGCCAAGGCTCTGATACCAATCTGTCACATCCCAAAAATCGAGTCCAGCGGAAGCATACATGCCACTGGGGTGCAACTCAATTGGTATCACAACACAAGTGCAAAGAACGGTTTTCACCTCAATCATTTAGAATCAAATTGTTTAACCAAAAGTGTTAAATTTACGTTGTTAAAAGTAGTGCGGAAATAGGCCCTTAAAACAATTAAAACGGTCCCCAAATGAATATCAGAGTCTTCTATGACCATGTCATGCCCTGCCAAAAGCCTCCTGTAGCGTGCTATTGCTTAATACCTGAAAATACATGCTAAAAGTGTCAACACGAGGTTGGTGAGTTCATAGAGTTTAGTGAAAAATGTAATGCATTTGAATGAAGATTTCCCAGCAAAGGCATTGTAAATCCACCCAGTTCCAAGCCCCACCCATACAAGACTTGCAACCATTGTGTTTACAACCCACTGCTAAATAAGATTTGGTTTATGTGAACGTCAATTGATTTATGGACCACAAAAATTGAATGAACAATATATATAGAGTTATGACAACTAAATTTCATGACACCGAAGCCTTAAGATTCTAATTTGGGCATACTTTTGACATAACAGTCAAGTAGGGAAACCACAGTCCGTTTGAAATATTAGTCAAGTGGGGAAACCACAATACGTTTGACATCACAGTCAAGTGGGGAAACCACAATACGTTTGACATATCAGCCAGTGGGGAAACCACAATACGTTTGACATCTCAGCCAGCGGGAAAACCACAATACGTTTGGCATATCAGCCAGTGGGAAAACCACAACACGTTTGGCATATCAGTCAGTGGGGAAACCACAACACGTTTGGCATATCAATCAAGTGGGGAAACCACCCGGACATTCAAAGTTTCTGGTAGATGTACACCTAGGACATTCAGGGTTCCTTAAATGATTATGCGTCCGTTTGACTTAACAGTCAGGTGGGGAACACCACCCGAACAGGGAGTTCAATCCTAATAGATCTATCCACAACATTCGCGCTTAACGGGTCATAACATATGTAACATGAAATAGCTTAATGTACTAGTGTCCATAAGAAAATAATCATGGATGAAAAATGTAAACACAAAATACTTTCGAGTAACAAACCAAGTATTTTAGCCAATCAATAATATTTGAAAGACAAATCACGTGTCACATAAAACAAGCATGAGTTTAATTGAAAACGAGCATGTATTCTCCCCCAAAACAGTTACAAAACAAGTAAAAGGAGGGGCTATGAAACTCACCTGATGCAATAGCTACGATGACAAAAATGGATACACTGAAATGAGGCACGATCTCTAACCGCAACCTAATATGAATGATAGGATCTAATATAAGCAATGAAATGATGCTACACATGCAAATACGTATGTTAACGATACTACTCGTTAGTTTTGAAAATAACGTTTATCGACGAAAAACACATTTTTGACGTCTCGTTAAGTTATAAACTACTTTTCGTGTAAACATGTTGAAACGGTACTCCACGATCCTCGTTTGGTGTTCTATAGTCAAATATAATGTTTTCGTCGCAAAATATCACTTCTCATAACTTGTGAAAACATGCCCAAATGGCCTCGTAAAACTAGTCGTGAAATATTGTACGTTAAGTGTTAGCGGTAAAACTCGATGTTTTTTGAAAACCTTGTAACAACATCTTAATGTCGTTATATTTAACTTTTGATCATACGCGTTCCGATCAATGAGAAAATCGGCTATCAATGTTATAACTTGTAAAAATACTACTTTGTACCCTTATAATATATTGGCTATTAGTGCTGTCAAAATAAACATGGTTCGTCGGGTTTCAAACGCGTGTATCTCGGTCGTTATAAGTTCATTTTCTACGTTCTTTATATCCACGGCTTCGTATTAACATGAACTAACATATTTTCAGTAGGTCGGGTCGTCTAGATCACGTCTAACGCCTCGTTTTGTCCGTTGAAATTCGTGTAACAGCACGTAAAATTTTCAGAAATTAGTTTTCGTCGTCCAACTTTGAAAAATCATAACTTTCTCATCATAAGTCGGTTTTTACTCATTCTTGCGGCCACGGTTTCGTTTTTGAAAGAACTTTCTAAATATGAAGGCCAAAATGTCTCAATGTTTACTGATTTTTCCAGTTTTCACGTTTTTGGACAGTAGCTTATATATACTTGTTAAAACTCATTTTCTTGGTTCTAAACTTGATCATACCACTTCAAATCAACTCCACAAGTTCGCAAATCCTACCATACACCTTCTTAGGGTGTCATGGGGTCCTAAACATCACCAACCTTGGTGGGTTTCATGAGATTATTAGTGAAACTTATAGATCTAGTGTTAAAGATAGTTTATGTGCAAAGTGGTATCTAAAACATAATAAGTTGCATGATTAACTAGTATAACTTGGAAATACATAATCATATGAATTAAATGAAAGTATGAAATGATCAAAGAGATGTTCTTGAAGCTTACTTGATGGTTTGATGAGATTTGGATGAAAATGTATAAGAAACCTTGAGTTTTTATCACAAAACTCTAACAAGGAAGGTAAATGGAGCTAGATTATAACTTGTTCTTCAAAAAGTGATGGATTATGGTTGTGTTCTTGGTCTTGGCCGAACATCAAGTGCAAGTGAAGACTTAGGGGACTCTAGGGGGGGGGGGGGGGGGCGGCATGTGCAAGGAAAAGAAGAGATATTAGCTCATTTAATGATCTTGTCCCCCCTCATTTAGTAAGTGTTAGTGGTTTTGAGCATACATTAGTTGTTATCGGGTACCGAGTTAACTAGAAATAAATCGTGACGAGGTAAAATAAAATACGACGAAGTTGTAAAAATTGTAAAATCATATTCCTTGCAAGAATCGGGTGTTAGAATGATTATCGGGTTGAAATATCGCAAACCGACGGAGTTATAAGCTCCTAACGGAAAATATAGCAATTGGTTTAAAAACACCGGGTAAATTAATAATATAACTTTTATATCATTAAAATTAACATGAAAATATATTAAGATCATAGTCGGGAGTATTGGGTATAATGTTAGTAGTAATGACTGAGTGGTAACGTTTAACAAATAAACGAACATACGTAAATGAAAAGCACACAAACCCGTGCATGACTTAATATGATAATGATGCTACTGATGATATGCAGACTACTCTTGTCTGTATGATGTGTCTTTACTGATGATGTACGAATACGCAGCTAACCCTAACTGGTTACATGCATTTGAATACCCGTAAATCTAGTTTACGACATGATGAATAATGCCCATGAATAGTGATTTTCCTCCGGGAATGAATAGTATTTTGTAAATAGTAAAAATTTTGACGACTTCTCAAAGTCTCAAACCGACCTCAAAAACGATGAATAGTGAAATGATGAATAGTGATTGGTGAATAGTAATTTTCGAGATGAATAGTGAAATTTCGAAACTCGAAAAAGGGCCTGAAATTACGAGTTGTGACACATGAAGCAGGGTCTTTGGATACACCACCAATGTTAACACCAGGGAATTATGTGCAGTGGTCCAGTTGTTTTCTCCGGTTTATCGAGCTAAAGAAACCTCATGGAAAGTATCTGAAGAAGGTTATCATTGATGGACCATACCTAGTTCCTACAACAACTATTCCTGCCGATCCAAATCATGTTCCTCCAAGAGAAGCAACAACAACCCCTATTCCTCTACCTCTACTCACAAACGAACAAGTTCTTCAGCAAGAGGCTAATGAGTTAGCCATGTCTCACATACTCCAAGGGATTCCCAATCCTATCTTCAGGAGTATCGATGCCCAAAAGACAGCAAAGGATATGTGGGAGCATGTACACCTTCTTATGGAAGGAACATAACTAAACCAAGAGGATTTGGAATCTAAGCTTTACATGGAATACACACATTTCACGATTGAAGCTGGGGAATCTTTGGAATCATACTACCATCGGTTTACCAACATCATAAATGACTTGGATCATCACAACATTGTGTTACCAAAGATTGCGGTGAACTCTAAGTTTCTGGGATGTCTCGGACCGGATTGGCAGAAGTACGTGACGTTTGTTTGACAAGCCAAAAATCTAAACAACGCCTCTTATGGGTTGTTGTATGATTACCTAAAGATCACCAATCCGAAGTTGACAAGGACAGAGCCACTCGTGGAGGATTTTCATCAGTACCTACTTCAAACCCACTTGCTTTAATGGCTCAATCTCACTTTGCACCACCAAATCAGGATTTTGTTCAATCACCACCAACTCATTCGGGTTATCCTTCACAACCTTCAAACCAACTTGTTCCATATGAAGCACCCTCACAATATTCTGATAATCAACTCGTCTCATACGACAACACTGATTATAGTATGTACTCCAACGTTGACAACGATGAAGATGATGCCTTTAACTCATTGAACGAGGGATTTGCGTTGATCGCTCGCACCTTTAGCAAATTCTCAAACTAGTCTAACAATCGTTTAGGGTCTTCATCAAACACAAGGAATCAGGCTGTTGTTAATGATGGAAGGGTTGAAATCCAGAACAGGGCTTCAGGAAGATTTGGTTCAGGAAATTATATGGGGAATTCTAGTGGACAAAGGTTTAATTCGAGAGGAAATGGTAGAAAGAACATAGGTAACACACAGAGGAGGGCTCAGATTGTTGGAACAGAGAAGAAAGGGATTGCAAACACAACAATTACATGCTATAATTGTGGTGGGAATGGTCACATGGCAAATGCATGCCCCAAGCCAAGGAAAATGGGCAGTGCTTATCACAAGGAAGCTCTTCTTCTGGCCTTGAATGATGAAGCTGGTGGTACTTTGACCGAGAAAGAACACAACTTTATGGCAAATGCATTATCAGATGATAAAATGGAAGACCTCGAGGCAAATGCAGTTGTAATGTTGATGGCAAACATGCAAGAAATGAATATGAGTGAGACAGGCCCGGTCTATGATACCGACGGCTTATCTCAAGTACCTGAATTTGAATGTCTTATTCATGAAATTGCATCACCCTCTGCATCTTCATCTGCACAAGAAAATATTGGCCAAAATGACTCATCATTATCCTCTTAAGACGATGATCAAATAAACACCGTTATTACATTTGATGATGATCAAATTAATCCCGTTGTTTCATTTGATGATCCTCTTAATGATGATAATCATGATCATGATGAACAAAATGATCTTTTGCAAGATCCAGATCCAGAGCTTATGACCTTGCTGTTGACCACCCAAACACAAATAAATGCACAAAAATCCCAAATTGATAAATGCAATGATATTAATCGGAATCTAAAAGCAAAAGTTGCATTGTTAACAAAGGACCTTGAGTGCTACAAACTTCAACTGTCAAATTTTGAAAATAAAGAACAACGAGAGAAAAGCTTTGAGGTTGCATTCCAACAATCATACGTGCAGGTAAAAGATTTAGAACATCAAGTACATGAGTTAACCGTTTCTAAAAATGATTTAATTTCTCAAAAAGAACAAGAACGATTACATTTTCAAAAACAAGTTGACATTTTACACTCTGAGCTTTCTAAAACTAAAACAGAGTTGTCAAACTATAAAAATGATCTTTTTGAACAAAAACAAAATTCAAGGAAACGTGTTGACTATTATATATTGAGGAAATTGTTGTGTTGGAATCCAAACTTAAAGAATTTCAAAACGTTGTGTATAAAATGGGTGAATCTGTAACCACAATTCAAAAACTAACTGTCAAACCAAATCCCCAAGGATATGGCTTTGCAATTGGAAGTGATCAACCACGTTTTTTACAAAAGGCACTCAAGGAAAATCCCAAGTTGTACAGTGCAGAATACTTGTTTGATGAATCTTTCCGGCGTGTTGTTGTGTATGATAATGAAGAGGAAATGGAACACGAGGACGAGAGTCGATCTAAATTGAGTTGTTTCTATTATAACAAACCATATGATTACTCAAAAGCACCTCATATTAGTGAAACTTTTGTACCTCAAAAAGATAAATCAGAACAAATGATGTGCCCGGTTCGGTGCAAGTTTTAAATTTATAAAGGGTGAATTACCGAATCTAATAACAACACATACGAGCAAGTATACTCGTCCGTTGTAGCAAGATTTTGATGGTAAGTCGGGATCGTTCGCAGGGATTTGTGTAGTGAATCGAATTGCAAGTTAAAAGCAACAATCTCAAATAAGCAGTAATGGTATAATGAAAATTCAAATGATTAAAAACTACACTTGCTTAGACTAGTGTACTCCAATTGACTAATATGATTGTGATAACTTTGGAAAACATGTTGGTTGTGATAATTAGTTTTGACACTAATCCATTGTTCCTACAAATTAAACCTTCGTCAAGATTTTGGTTTATAAAAACAAGCATTACGATTAACCAATCAATTCAAGATCAATTCAAGGTTCATGAGTTGGTGTTTCTCAAACACAAAAACAATCTTTTGTCTAATCAAACAAGCTTAGGAAATGGTCAATACAAAAGGTAACCAATTATAGACAAAAGGTCACAATTGAAAGCAAACTATTAATCTTTCGACCTTTAAAGTGGTTTACAATCAATCCGTTCTGATAGACAAAAGCTTTTTCATTACAATCACAATTAAGTTCCTTTGGTTAATCAAGAATAGTGGTAGACAACAATCATTCATAGACAAATGATTATAACTAGTGGAATAACAATAGTTCTTTCAACCCTTAAGATTACTAGCACTAGTTAAACTTGATTTCCCAAATGTCACTATGAAACTTTATCACAATTGGTTCTTAGAATTGACTTGAAATTGAATTAAAACATGTTATCACAATCATATGCAAATCAATGAATAATACACATCATCTAAGCAAGTGCACAAAGGCACTAGCCACTCATAGCAAACATAAATGTAAACTCAATAATTTGAACATTAGAAACCATGATTGAAAGTCTTACAATGATTTGGAAATAATATTACAAGTGAAAGACAATGATTCCACAAGCAATGAAAATGGTAAATTCGACTTTCTCCCTTCTCCTGGACTTATGGACGAATTTCTTAAGTTTCTTCTGTGAATTTTGTTCTCTCCTAGCACTTGTTTAGCATGTCCATATCTCTCTAGATTGATTGGTATATAAATACTCAACTAATAGTTCCATAAATTGCTCCAACCAAGGGTCTAAGTGCATAAATGCTTCTCTTGCTCTCCAAGTAGTATTGAATGGTTAGAATAATGACAAGAAGGGCCTAGAACCGGAGTTATAAAGTCACAATCCTTAATAAAGAAGTCTTGGGTAAAACAGCGACTTCCAACCGATCGGATGGAATGGTCTACCGATCGGTTGGTCTTCTCGGTAAATCCACTTTCACTCCATCCGAATCGGTTGCGGGCGGCGACCGATCGGATGGTGATGGCTGCTGAACCTTTTTCTTGGTCTTTTGCGTATGACTTGTTTCTCGGACGTAGCTCTTGATTCTTCGGTCTTTCTCTTTATCCTAAAGCTTATGAACTTGACTACTTGGACTTTAACTCCTTGAAGTACCTTACGAAGCAGAACTTGACACAAGATTCACATGAAATCTCAAATACTTCCTTTTTCTTCATTTTTGCATCTTTTCCATCCATTTTCCTGTCTTTGGCTACAAATGCTTTGCAAACACACTTTGGTACGATTTAGTAACAAAAGCATATAAATATAACCACAAAACATATATAAAACTACCAATAACGCTATCAAAAACATGTTAGATTTAGGCGTTATCAAATCCCCCACACTTGAACTTTGCTTGCCCTCAAGCAAATCTAGAATTAAAAACAATTATCCACATGGTATGCACCAATGATTAGGAAAATGTGATGCAAATCTATCAAGCACTAGTACAAGCTAGATTCATCATTTTAAGCTTTTATGGTTGAATCATCGAGATGTTTGACAATACCCATATGATTTTCTTGCATGATACACATTACTAAACACCTCACGAAAGGGAAATGAAATATAATTCACTCAAACACTCATTTGTATGATTGGTAGAGTATATAAGCGGAATGACACTCATTTGCTCAGTCATGATCTAAATATTACCATAAGCTTGTACAAGAAACAAAACTACACCGAAATGGTGTGAGCTCCAAGTATACATATCAAAGAGGGCTTTTATTCGGGTTTAAGGCTTAAAGGGATATAAAAGACTAATGCGCCACTATCTCATGCAAAACATAATAGCTTCCTAACAACGAATTCTTGCATCACCGAATAACGGATGGTCACTAGATTGTACCTTGGTTCGCTAACGACGTTACTTGCATAACGGATGGTCGCCAAAATACTCCCTAGATCGCTAACAACGTTAGTTAATTCCTCAAGAAATCGGATGGTTACTACATGTCCATACACTTAATAATTACACAAAGTCAAAAGGGTAGGATAAGGCATGGGATATATTTATGAAATTGGTTGAAAATAAAAACAAAAATAGAATAGTCAAAGTCTACGAACCAAATGTTACTAGCTATTACAAACCAATATCATGCCATTTTGTGAAAAACTCCATACTTCCTTTATTCATACTTGATTCACTTAGCCCATTGGCTTATTCTTGTCACCTTATAGTTGCAATGACTTTTCCTTTTTGCTTCCTTGATTCAGTTTCATGATTTCCACATAACATCCATCTTTCCAAATAGCTAGCAACCAACCAAGATTTGACTAAAAAAAATAAGGCTAGGCTTAAAAAGGTGTAAAATCTTTTTGAATTTTTCTGGATTGTATCAAAAGAAAAGATAGGCTCGGCGGGTGTAACTAGGGGTATCTAGCATTAAAGATAAATGCTAACAAATGGGTCCATATGAGTGGTTAACTAGCCAATGTAGCTAGCTAATATAGCATTATATGAAAATGGAAGGCCATTTGGGATAAAACCTAAGATTGCCTCTTATCACGCATATACACTTATATCACAAACGAAATGTGATCTCACAACGGTCTCGTAATGATTTACAAGCACAAGTTCTAGAATAAATAAAATCACCGGCACACTCATAGCAAAAGATCCAAGCATAAAAGATGTATGCTATACACGAAACAGGCTTATTCCTCACAATTTAGTGGAAAGGGCTATAATCTGTGCTAGCTAATGTTATCGATCCCAGAATGGATTGCAATATTAATCGGGACACATCTCGAATTTTCAAAATTACAGATTTCACCAGTGGACAAATCCAGTTATTCTAGAATATGATCTTTAAAATGACAAAAGACTAGATTACAAGGGCAAACAAAATTTTAAAATTCAGCTCAAAACTACAATCTATCCTTATTTTCCTATTCACCCCCCACACTTAAGTTAAGCATTGTCTTCAATGTGATAAACGACAAAGAATGAAATAGGGAAATAAGAGAATAAACCGTATTTTCTTCTCATGAGGAGTCTTGATCCTAGCGTCCAAGCTTCGAAATCATTATCTGCAGTAATCTAAAAACAAAAGAAACACACATACGAAATATTTCTTCGCTTATTCAAAGGGCAGTGATACACCCCCACACTTAAGTTCAACTAAGCAATTTAGAAAAAACTTTGGGGTTTAATCACTAGAAAATAAAAATGAAAAATAAACATAGCAAACACACGGGTTGCCTCCCGAGAAGCGCTTGTTTTATTAACGAGTCATCAGCCGGACTCGAACTTCTCTTTCTTCATGTTGGTGTTGACTTCTTCATTAGAAATTTTGGAACGTACAACACATTTCCAATCACTATTCCCTCTCCAGTTTCATCTATGTATTCCAACTTAACTTTCTCCCACGGTCTTGGTAGAACATCATAGATATAACCAGAATCTTCGGCCCACGGAGTGTTTTTCTTGAAATCGGCCGGAAAGGGTGACATAAAGGTTATAGCTTCATATTCTGATTCAGGCGGAATCTCTTGAATAGAAACTTCATTCATTTGCTCCTTGTCATAGTATAACTTAATTCGGTGCCCATTAACAATGAAACTTCCACCATGTTTGTCATGCAATTCAACATATCCGGATGGAAATCCATGCTTCACTGTATACGGTCCGAACCATTTCGGTTTCAGCTTGGGAGCTTTGAACTTATACTTCATGTTAAAAAGCAGAACTTTGTCTCCAGCTTTGAATTCTTTTCTGATTCTTAGCTTTTTGTCATGATAAGCTTTTGTTCTTGCTTTGTAAAGTTTGGAGTTCTCATAAGCTTGTAGTCTAAGCTCATCGAGTTCATGCAATTGCAAAAATCTCTTTTCTCCAGCTACTTTGAGGTCTGGGTTACAATTTCTCAATGCCCAGTAAGCGCGGTGTTCGATTTCAAACGGCAAATGACAAGTTTTTCCATACAACAATCTGTATGGTGTTGTACCAATTGGTGTTTTATAAGCCGTGCGAAATGCCCACAGAGCATCATCCAGTTTTCTCGACCAAACGGCGGGATTGTCTTTAACCATTTTTTCAAGTATCCTTTTTAAGGCTCTGTTGGTATTTTCGACTTGACCACTTGTCTGTGGGTGATAAGCTGTAGCGAAACGATGATGAACTCCATATCGATTCATAATTTTCTCCATTTGTTTATTACAGAAATGGGTTCCACGATCACTTATCAAAGCTTTAGGAATTCCATAACGAGCGAAAAGCTTTTTGAGAAAATTAACAACTACTCGTGCATCATTTGTGGGTAAAGCTTCTGCTTCAGCCCATTTGGAAACGTAATCAATAGCAACGAGAATGTATTCGTATTTGTGTGATTTAGGAAACGGTCCCATGAAATCAATTCCCCAAATATCGAATAATTCGCAGACCTGAATGCTCTTCTGAGGCATTTCATCTCTTCGAGAAAGACTACCGGATTTTTGGCAAGCATCACAATTCTTAACAAGAGTATGGGCTTCTTTAAAAATAGTCGGCCAATAGAATCCAACATCAAAGACTTTTTTAGCGGTGGTGGAAGGACCATAATGTCCCCCAGTTGGGCCATGATGACATTCATCGAGAATTCTTCTTGTTTCAGAACCATAAACACATCTTCTAATCATCCCATCGGGACACATTTTGAAAAGATAAGGCTCTTCCCAATAATAATGTTTAAGATCCGAAAAGAATTTACTTCGTTGGGCATGAGTTAATCCTTTCTTTAGAATTCCTCCAACGAGATAATTTGCATAATTGGCAAACCATGGAATTTCGTTCTCATCATCTGTATCAACAGTCATGAGTGTTTCATCTGGGAAATAATCGTCAATCTCATCTTCTTTTAATTCTTCCAGATTTGGATTTTCTAAACGAGATAGATGATCAGCGGCTAGATTTTCTGCTCCTTTCTTATCTTTGATTTCGATATCGAATTCCTGGAGTAGTAAAATCCATCGGATGAGACGTGGTTTAGCATCTTGCTTCTTAAACAGATATTTTAACGCTGAATGATCGGTGAACACGATTTTTTTCGAAAGGACAAGGTATGATCTGAATTTATCAAAAGCGAAAACAACGGCTAACAATTCTTTCTCTGTAACTGTGTAATTCTGCTGAGCATTGTTGAGTGTTTTGCTGGCAAAATATATAGGACGAAAATGTTTCTCTTCTCGTTGTCCTAATACGGCTCCAACAGCAAAATCGCTTGCATCGCACATAAGCTCGAATGGTAGTGACCAATCAGGTGAAACCATAATGGGTGCACTAGTCAGTTGTGTTTTCAATGCTTCGAAGGCTTTCATACAATCTGCATTAAAATCGAAAACAGCATCTTTTTCAAGAAGTTTCGTCATTGGACGAGATGTTTTGGAAAAATCCTTAATGAAACGACGGTAAAATCCTGCATGTCCTAGGAAACTTCTAACGGCTTTGACGTTAGTTGGGGGTGGCAATTTGGTAATGACATCGATCTTTGCTTTGTCAACCTCCATTCCTGCACTAGAAATTTTGTGTCCTAACACAATTCCTTCAGTTACCATGAAATGACACTTCTCCCAATTGAGAACAAGATGTGCAGCTTTACATCTTTCAAGCATTTTATCGAGGTTAGAAAGGCAAGCTTCGAATGAGCTTCCGAAAACTGAAAAGTCATCCATGAAAACTTCCATAGACGTTTCAAGCATATCTTGGAATATGGCAATCATACATCTTTGAAAAGTCGTGGGGGCATTACATAATCCAAAAGGCATACGCCGATAAGCGTAAGTTCCAAAGGGACATGTGAATGTGGTCTTTTCTTGATCAGCTGGATCAATAGGAATTTGAAAATATCCTGAAAAACCATCAAGAAAACAAAAGTATTTGTTTCCTGCTAATCTCTCAAGCATTTGATCCATGAAAGGCAAAGGAAAATGATCTTTTCTGGTGGCTTTATTTAATTTTCTGTAATCAATACATACTCGCCATCCGGTGACAGTTCTAGTAGGAACTAGTTCATTCCGTTCGTTGGTCACAACAGTCATTCCTCCTTTTTTCGGAACACAGTGAACAGGACTCACCCAAGGACTATCTTCGATGGGGTAAATGATACCTGCATCAAGCAGTTTGATGATTTCTTTTTTAACAACTTCTTTCATGTTGGGGTTGAGTCGACGTTGTCTTTCTACAACTGGTTTAGCATCTTCTTCGAAATTGATTTTGTGTTTGCAAAAATCAGGACTGATTCCTGGGATGTCAGAAGTTTTCCACGCAAAAGCTTCTTTATGCTTCTTAAGAACTGAAATCAGACATTCTTTCTCAAAATCATTTAGCAACGAAGATATGACTACTGGAAGTAGCGAATTGTCTTCCAAGTAAGCATACTCAAGATTTTCTGGCAGTGGTTTCAACTCAAGATCAGTCGGTGGTTCTTGAAGTGATGTTTTGATTCTCATCTGATCATTAAGACTGATTTCCTCAAAATCTTCTTCTATTATCTCTCCTTCTTCTTCTTCTTCTTCTTCTTCTTCTTCTTCTTCTTCTTCTTCTTCTTCTTCTTCTTCTTCAATCTTAACTTCCATAAAATCAGCGAATTCTTTATCAAAAGTTGTTTCACTAATCTTCTCTGAAATAGTCATGAATGGATCAGAATCTTCAAGTAATGCATCCAATTCTTCCTCAGTGACTTCATCGATTACATCAATGTTAAAACAAGTGTCATCACTGGAATGTGGATATTTCATTGCTTTATCGATTAAGAACGTGATTCTATCCTCTCCAACTCCAAGATTGAGTTCTCTTCCTTTTACTTTGATGATCGCATCAGCGGTGTTTAGAAAAGGTCTTCCTAAAATAAGTGGTACTCTACTATCTTCCTCCATTTCTAGAATTACAAAATCCACGGGAAAAATGAATTTACCTACTTGGACAAGCATATTCTCAGCAATACCAACAGGATATTGGTAAGTATGATTAGCTAATCGGATACTCATCTTTGTGGGTTTCAAGGTATTGATTGAAAGTTTCGTATACAGCGAATAAGGCATCAAATTGATACTCGCACCTAAGTCGGCTAAAGCATCGCATGTGATGTTGTTTCCTAATATGCATGGAATCAGAAAACTTCTGGGATCTCCGAGTTTTTGTGGAATTTTGTTTTGAACAATAGCTGAACATTCTTCATTTAGAAAGGTAGCGGATATTTGCTCCAACTTGTTTTTGTTGTTAAGAAGTTCTTTCAAAAATTTCCCGTAATTAGGCATTCCAGCTAAAACATCAATGAGAGGTACATTGAGTCTAACTTCTTTGATTATTTCAACAAACTTCTTATAATGCTCCTCCATTCTTTCTTTCTTAAGGCTCTGTGGATATGGAATTTTTGGAGTGTAAGCCTTAACTGGTGGTTTGGGTTTAGGTTTGGGTGATGTTTTTGGTGTATTTTCTTTCTTTGATTCTTCATCTTCATCCTCACTATCGAAATCGATAGTTGTGGTGTTGTTTGGGTTGGGTGGTGGATCATAAGACAGGCCACTTCTTGTGAATACAGCATTGATATGCTCATTTCTGGTTTGTGGTGGACGATAAGTCTTATCATTCGATGATGATGATGGTTTTGGGTTGGTTTGGGTGTTACTAGGCAACGAACCTGATGGTCGTGAAGAAATTTGATCAGAGAGTCTCCCAAATTTGTTTTCAAGATCTTGGATAGATGCTTGATGATTTTTCTGACCTTGCTCAACTTTGGTTTTGAGATTGAAAAATTTATTCTTGACGAACTCGTTGGTTGATTTTTGGGCAGTGACAAATTCTCTCATCATTTTTTCAAAATCTGTTTCTTCAGGTTTCTTGTCGGAACTTTGTGAGGTTTGGTTCTCTACTTTTGGTTGGGACTCATGGTTGTTATCCCTTTGTCGGCGATCTTGCCAATTAGCAGAGTTTCTTCCGTAATAATTTCCTCGATATCCTCCTCCTCGGTATCCTCCTTGGATATAATTAGCTTCTCCTTCTTTTGGTTGATCCATAGGTTGATCATCGCATTCTGATGACGGGTGGTTACCTCCACAGTTGTTACAACCATCTCGCATTTCTTTCATCTCTCCTCTAAGATCTTTGTATTGCGAATCGATTTTGGAAACCAAGGTTTCCATTTTCTCCATGAGTTTAGATGAATCAGAACTTTCGGCGAAAGCAACGGTTTTTCTTAAGGGTTTTGTCTTGGCATCTTTTGACCAGTCGAGTTTGAGAAGAACTCGGTCTTCAAGCAATTGATATGCCTGGTTAGGAGTCTTATAAAGAAAAATTCCTCCAGCATCAAGAATTCCTTGAGATGTTTCATCAAGTCCATGGTAAAAGATTTGAATAATGGTTCCTCGTCCTAAACCATGTCCATGACAACTTCGAAGTAAATCCTTCATACAAAGCCAGGCTTCGACGAGTGATTCGTTAGGATTTTGTGTGAAAGCACGAATTTCTCCCATGAGTCGATCAAACATTGCAGGTGGAAAGAATCGGCTTACAAAAGCTTGCCTCATCTCCTCCCAAGTAGTGATGATTCCTGGTGTTAATTCGTTATACCACACTTTTGCATCTCCAGCAAGTGATGACGGAAAAAGTTTGAGTTTAATGGCGTCTACATTTGTATCACCATATCGGAACATGCCACAAATTTCAATGAATTCGGCAACGTGTTTGTGAGGATCGGCCCTTGAACGGCCATCGAATTGACGGTCTTTGATCATAGAAAGATGATGACCTTTCACGGTGAAATTGTCACCTAAGTTGACAGCAACAATAGCAGCTCCAGGAGTTGGTGCTACGGCTCGGTTTGCTTCCCACATGGGTCTATCGTCAGCCATGGGAAAAAGGTTGGTCAGTGAATGGGTTGTAAACGACTTTGGCTTCAAAAAGGTTATCAAACGTTGGGTTTGGTACTCTTGGTACACGATTGGCTAGTGGAACAAAGGGTGTTCTTCTTCTTCTTTGTCTTCGGACTAAACGTTCGGGATCTGAAAATGGTGGAATTGGTTCTACTCCAGTTGATCGAGTGTTCATACAATTCCCCAACGAATCGAGGCAATGTCTAAACAAACGAGCAAAGAATGAAAACAATTTGAAAAGTTCAGAATCGTCTAACCGATTCGGATAGAACAGTCTACCGATCGGATAGATCTCTCGGTAAATTGGATTTGAAGGATCCGATCGGATGGAAGTGTCCGCCGATCGGATGGTTCTCTCGGTAAATTAAAATTTTGGAAAACCGATCGGATGGATGAATCACCGATCGGATGGGCAGCTCGGTAAAACTTTTTTTTTTTTTTTTTTTTTTTTTTTTTTTTTTTTTTTTTTACGAAAACTAACTATATGAGAATTGGACTAAAACTTACAGAAACACGATCAAAATCCCCGGCAGCGGCGCCAAAAAACTTGATGTGCCCGGTTCGGTGCAAGTTTTAAATTTATAAAGGGTGAATTACCGAATCTAATAACAACACATACGAGCAAGTATACTCGTCCGTTGTAGCAAGATTTTGATGGTAAGTCGGGATCGTTCGCAGGGATTTGTGTAGTGAATCGAATTGCAAGTTAAAAGCAACAATCTCAAATAAGCAGTAATGGTATAATGAAAATTCAAATGATTAAAAACTACACTTGCTTAGACTAGTGTACTCCAATTGACTAATATGATTGTGATAACTTTGGAAAACATGTTGGTTGTGATAATTAGTTTTGACACTAATCTATTGTTCCTACAAATTAAACCTTCGTCAAGATTTTGGTTTATAAAAACAAGCATTACGATTAACCAATCAATTCAAGATCAATTCAAGGTTCATGAGTTGGTGTTTCTCAAACACAAAAACAATCTTTTGTCTAATCAAACAAGCTTAGGAAATGGTCAATACAAAAGGTAACCAATTATAGACAAAAGGTCACAATTGAAAGCAAACTATTAATCTTTCGACCTTTAAAGTGGTTTACAATCAATCCGTTCTGATAGACAAAAGCTTTTTCATTACAATCACAATTAAGTTCCTTTGGTTAATCAAGAATAGTGGTAGACAACAATCATTCATAGACAAATGATTATAACTAGTGGAATAACAATAGTTCTTTCAACCCTTAAGATTACTAGCACTAGTTAAACTTGATTTCCCAAATGTCACTATGAAACTTTATCACAATTGGTTCTTAGAATTGACTTGAAATTGAATTAAAACATGTTATCACAATCATATGCAAATCAATGAATAATACACATCATCTAAGCAAGTGCACAAAGGCACTAGCCACTCATAGCAAACATAAATGTAAACTCAATAATTTGAACATTAGAAACCATGATTGAAAGTCTTACAATGATTTGGAAATAAGATTACAAGTGAAAGACAATGATTCCACAAGCAATGAAAATGGTAAATTCGACTTTCTCCCTTCTCCTGGACTTATGGACGAATTTCTTAAGTTTCTTCTGTGAATTTTGTTCTCTCCTAGCACTTGTTTAGCATGTCTATATCTCTCTAGATTGATTGGTATATAAATACTCAACTAATAGTTCCATAAATTGCTCTAACCAAGGGTCTAAGTGCATAAATGCTTCTCTTGCTCTCCAAGTAGTATTGAATGGTTAGAATAATGACAAGAAGGGCCTAGAACCGGAGTTATAAAGTCACAATCCTTAATAAATAAGTCTTGGGTAAAACAGCGACTTCCAACCGATCGGATGGAATGGTCTACCGATCGGTTGGTCTTCTCGGTAAATCCACTTTCACTCCATCCGAATCGGTTGCGGGCGGCGACCGATCGGATGGTGATGGCTGCTGAACCTTTTTCTTGGTCTTTTGCGTATGACTTGTTTCTCGGACGTAGCTCTTGATTCTTCGGTCTTTCTCTTTATCCTAAAGCTTATGAACTTGACTACTTGGACTTTAACTCCTTGAAGTACCTTACGAAGCGGAACTTGACACAAGATTCACATGAAATCTCAAATACTTCCTTTTTCTTCATTTTTGCATCTTTTCCATCCATTTTCCTGTCTTTGGCTACAAATGCTTTGCAAACACACTTTGGTACGATTTAGTAACAAAAGCATATAAATATAACCACAAAACATATATAAAACTACCAATAACGCTATCAAAAACATGTTAGATTTAGGCGTTATCAACAAACTTGGTTTTTAACTGAAATAAATGTTTCTTCTGAAGTTGGTCCAGTAACCACTGTAGCACAAGTCAATGGACCTTTACGTTGTTCCACAAATGCCAAAACAATGTCGCATCCTTAAATATTATAAAACATTCATGGACGACATAAACCTTTTGGAAGACGCAATTGAACGCAATTCTGAAATCAAAGTCTCTACTTTTCTCTCTCCCTATGAGAAAGAAAAGAGAGAAGTTTTTCAAAAGCAATTTTTGCCAAATGTCAAACACCTGCGACTTTGTGCTACACAGTAGGAACAGGAACTTCAATCAGAAGTTGCATCAATGATGAGCATTTTCAAAGCAAATGACAACAAGATTTCAAAACAAAAATGTCAAAAGAAAGCTTTAGAAAAAGATGTTGATCGACTCTTGACGAATGTTTTAAGTTCTGATGTGATTTTTGTGATTATGAATTCCATTTATCTGTCGTGCAATGAATTGATTGTTGATGATCACTGTGTTGAAATTGAGACATTGAAAGTTGAGATTGATAATCTGAGAAAAGAAAATGAGAGACTTAGACAAATCAATGATGATTTGGAAACCAAATGTGCAAAAGAAATTTTCAAACTTAACCAAAAATTGCAATGGTGTCAGACTCAGAGTCTTAACTTTGAGTTAGCACTACAAAGCCAAAAAGAATCTTTATCTTCTCAAAACGTTCATGTTTCAAAACTTCAAAATCTTGAAAAAGAAATTGATGTTTTAAAACATCAAATTTTTGAGTATGAAAAAGATATTGATGAAGTTTGTGAAAATAGAAATGACACTGTTCGGTTAAACAGAGAATTGGACTCAAAAATTCAAGAACAAAAACACATCATCATTGAATTGAAAGAGAAACTCAGAGTAGTTGACAAAGGGAAATTTGTACAAAATAATGTGATTGCACCAGGAATGTACAGAGTAGACGAGACTCATAAGAAAGCATCTTCAATAACCACTAATGTGCAAGCTTCAACTTCCACAGGATTAGGTAACCGTCCTAAGGTTAGAAGATCCAAGACCACAAAAAAGACCAACAAGAAGATTAGTGTCTGGAAACCTAAGAGTGGATCACCTAAAGATGCTGAAGTAGAAGTTCTCAATAGGAAGTCGAATAAGCCGCATGTTATGTCTAAATTAGAATCCAACTTGTCAAAGTGTAATTCTGAATATGATGTAACGAATGCTAAATCTTTGAATGTTTGTAATGATGTTATGGTTGATGCTTATTGTGTGTTTTGTCGTACTAGTGTGTTGTCTGGTAATCATCAAAAATGTATTGCTAAAACCCTTTTGTCACGTAACCAGAAACGTACTAATGGCATTGTTATGACTAAAAATCTACCTTTATCATACAAACTAACTATGAATCGAAGATACTCAAACACAAGAACAATATAAGGAAGAGTGTGGATCATATGAAATATTACCTAAGGTTTATTAGCTTCGAATGAAGGAAAACAAACACAAACATTAAGGACACATACTCTCACCTTTTGCTATCTCTTTTTGGTACACTATGAAATATACACTTGAGAACTATGAGAACTCCTAAGACAGCCTCTTGTGAATGAGGTGAGAGTGTGTGATTTATATCACAAAAGTGACGCCCTAAAGGGCTTTTGTGGGCTTGGGGTGGGCTTTTGTTTAGGACTTGACTTATACACAAAGTCTTACATATTTAACTACCAAAAGCCTACTTTGTTAAACTATCTTAACCATACAACACACATGTTACAATGTTACAAATGACCATCACTTTGCATTTATAAATTAAATGCTAACAATCTCCCCCTAAGGGATGGTCATTTCAATGATGCTCCCAGTGATTTGGTCTTTCATCTTAGTTGTCTTTAACATTGTGTGTCGCTATGGAATAGTCATTGTTCCTTGTTTCTTCATGCAATGTGATCTTCGAAGTATCGTCTTTTAGGTCGTTCTTGCCTAGATCAACATCTTCTGTACTTTTGCATCGACGTTGTAGATGTTGAAACACATGATGATGGTTGATGGACTTTCGTCAGTACCTACATAAAACAGTTAGCAATAAAACGTCCAGCGCTTACAGGTTCAGATTTTGAGATTGTTAACAGCATATTGTAAAGACTTTCTCTAATCTTTACCAAGGCCGTTGAGAGCCTCTGAAGTATACCGGAGTATAACTTTAAGACTGTAGACCGTTTGAAGCACGTAACCATCATGACATAAGGCAAGATCCTTAGATCTCATCAAGACTCTTACAACTTGTGTCCTTTATGATGAACACAAGTGTATTGTAATGGAAGTGTTCCTAAGAGATCTTTGATGAATCTCATGGCTCTAGACTCGATAATGTGCATTTTGGTTTTAGTCGTCGGAGGCATGGAGCAGAGTGCCACCTTTTCAATATCAACACATCTCGGAATGAGAGGTCGATAGATTATGTAGTGATCTCTGTGAGAAATGAAACAAATATCTTTTAAGAGATATCTGAGTGGCTAGGAGGGGTGGTGCAATGCGTCACTGGGTCCATGATTTCTTGTCTTCAATATCAGTATCACCTTAGTGAATACCAATAGCAGATGTATTGACCTGGTTTCTGTCCTAAGTTTTCATGGAGGGCTATTTCTTTTCACCCTTTCATTAAACTTTTTTTTTTTAATTCTTCAACCCCTTCTTTCTCCTTTCTCCTTTCTCATTTACTCCTTTTTTCAATCATACCTAAGGACTTCTAATTCTAGTCTATTGGAATTGTCTTTGGGTAGATCCCTCCGGCTCAGGCGGATCATAGGACATAACCTAATCATAATCACCTTATTACTCAATGATTATCCTAGATTATTGATCACATGCCATAAAACCTTATGAAAATCTCTCAAAGTGTTTATGAGTAAACACATTTAGATAACACATTGAGAGTTTTGCATTTTTGAAATACTCCCCCTTCACATGTGCTCATGCATTTTTGAGATAAAATGCACATGTTGGGTAGAGTTCGCACATTTTGAATTGATCGATTTTCAATTAATATGACCATTGCGAGACACGTTTACATCACTAGTTAAACTAGCTTGAAGTTATTACCCATCCCGGTCATATTAAAAGATCATCTCTCGAATTGGTACATTCTACTCGGACAAGTCCTTTGCGAGACACGTTTACATTACTGGATGACCAGCTTGAAATTATTACCTGTCCTGGACAAGTCTTTTAGACAACGGACATTTATTTTTCGTCAATTCGAGTGTTCATGCTGAGTCTTTTGAATATCTCGACTTACTGACATTACTTTTTGATCACATTTAATCACGTATTCTCCCCGTTATACCTAATCTCCCCCTCAAAAATAGCACGTAGTTGATAATTTTGATATCGAATGATTAATTTGAAAACTTGTTGGAGAGAAGGATGGATTTGAGCATGAAAGTTGGAACTTTTTGTTTTTCATTTATACTCCCCCTTAAACAAAGCATATTTGTAAACATGTAAGTTTAAAATCGGTTTAAGGGTTTAGGAGGGAGTTGTCTTGAGCACAGAATTTTGAGAAAGATTTTGAAAAATCTTTTTGAAAGATCTTGATCATGTGCTCAAGGATTTTATTTTTGCCATTAACATTACTAGTCCTGATCGGAAATAATCAGAAGTCATCAATGTAGCGCGGGTTTCGTACTGAAATATACGAAAGCCGTTATTAAGAAAATTTTGAGAAACGACATGTTTTAGAAAATTTTTTAAATGAACTCTCGCTCAAGCATCTGTACATGTCCGTATCATTGTTGAATGACATTGCTAGATACGTACAGAATATCGATTATACGAGAGACATGTCGTGAGAAGACTATTTTTGGTTTTTTGATTTTCTATTGTTTTTGTCTTTTTGAAAATTTTCTATTTTATATTTTGCTTTTGTTGGTTTTTCAAATTTTGTATTTTGTTTTTCAAAAATATTTACAGCGAAGCTTTGTGAGATAAATCAAGAAGATTCTAGAAGACTTTCTAACTTGTCGGGAGTTAGGCTTCGCATTCCAATTTGACGAACTAAGTTTTCAAACCGCCCTTTTGGGAGGGCTTTAGTAAATAGATCGGCGAGTTGGTATTCAGTCTTTACGAAAAATAATTCAACAGTACCCTCTTCGACGTGTTCCTTTATGAAGTGATAGCGGAATCTAATATGCTTGGTCTTCGAGTGTTGAATAGGATTGCACGAGATGGCTATGGCACTTTTCAAATCACAATACAAAGGTATGCGGTCGAAAGAGAAGCCATAATCTGTGAGTTGTGTCCTCATCCATAGAACTTGGGCACAACACGCAGATAAAGACACATACTCGGCTTCTGCGGTTGGTTGTGCAGTGTAGTATTGTTTCCTTGATGACTAACCTACTAGCTTTTCTCCCAAAAATTGTGCTCCGCCTGATGTACTCTTTGCTGTAACTTGGCAACCGGCATGGTCTGCATCTAAAAATGCTATTAGTGTAAACTCCGAATCCTTCGGATACCAAAGTCCCATGTTAATGGTTCTTCGTAGGTACCGAAAGATCCGTTTAACCTCTTGGAGGTGAAGTTCGGTAGGCCTTGCCTGAAACCGTGCTAATAGACAAACAGCAAAATGTATATCGGGTCGACTAGCAGTTAAGTACATGAGAGAACCAATCATGCTCCGATATTTCTTCGGATCCATGGGTTTCCCATATAAATCAGCGCCTATTTTTGGTGAGGTGACCATTGGTGTACCAACAGAGTCACAATTTTCCATTCCATGTTTTTTTCAAAATCTCAATAGTATATTTAGCTTGATTTAGAAAAATACCACGTGGGGATTGATGAATTTGTAAACCAAGAAATAATTTTAATTCCCCCATCATGGACATTTCAAATTTGCTTTTCATGAGATTTGCAAAATGTTTTGAATGTTTCGGATTAGTGGACCCAAAGATTATGTCGTCCACATAAATCTGAACAATCAAAATGTCATTTTTGAATTTTCTTGTAAACAAGGTCGGATCAATTGTTCCTTTGGTAAAATTATTATAAAGTAGGAAAGATGATAATTCGTCATACCATGCCCTTGGGGCTTGTTTCAAACCATAGATAGCTTTCTTTAGCTTGTAGATGTAGTCGGGATGATCTTTGTTGACAAAACCGTCTGGCTGACTCACGTACACTTCTTCTTTCAGAGTTCCATTCAAGAAAGCTGTCTTGATATCCATCTGATAGACCATTATGTTTTTGTGAGCTGCATATGATAAGAAAATCCTAACTGCTTCAAGCCTTGCTACTGGCGCGAATGACTCTTCAAAATCTATCCCCTCTTCTTGTCTGAATCCCTTGGCAACGAGACAAGCTTTGTTGCGAATTACAGTCATCTCTTCATCCTTTTTGATTTTCCATAACCACTTAAGATCAATGACGAGTTTGTCAATTGGTCTTGGAACTAAATCCCAAGTGTCATGTAATTGATATTGGAGAAGTTCTTCCTGCATCGCTTCAATCCAAGCATTATCTGCCATTGCTTTCCGAATGTTCTTTGGCTCTATTAGACTGACTGAGCAGACATAGATGCACATGTCGCAATCGGTGTTGAGTTGTTTTCTCGTCTGAATTGGCCTTGAAGGTTCACCAATAACTTGTTCTATTGGATGGTCTTTTGTCCACTGTAACGTAGAAGGGTACCTTGGATTTGACGAATGCGTGTTAGATGGTTCATGTAGCCTTGAAGATGATTTAGCAGATTTCGTTGCGAACGGGTTTTCAAATACTTCTTCTTCTAACACAACATCATTTTGTTCTTGCTCATCAACTCTTGGTAGAACAATTTCAATTACTGGAGTTGGTGGAGTAGATGTTGATGACGTGGAGGGAGTTGGTGCGTCAGCTTCGAATGTTGTTGATGCATCGTGATGTGGTTGTGATGGTGGTTGTTGATTTTGAGTGGGTGCAGCGGATCATTGTTTAGATGTATTTATCGAAGCGCCACCATAGTACTCATCATACATAAACTCGAAGAAATTTTCCAGTTCTTGATTTGTTGGTGTTTCGGTGTGAGTTGATTGAGCTCCTTGGGGTACGAGTCCTAAACTGATATGTCCAGAAGTCTGAACGTTTGTTGCGGGTCCTGATCTGGTATGATTAGGAGCCATTGGGTTAAGCGCGGGTTCTAGAACGAGTCTCTCAGAAGCCATTTGTGAAATTTCGTCAAACTTCACATTCATTGTCTCCATAATCCTTTTCGTTCTCCTGTTATACACCCGGAATGCCCTCGGGTTTTCTGAATAACCAATGAAGATTCCAATATCACCCTTAGCTTTCAACTTCCCTAGATCTTCTTTGTCATTCGTTGGATAGCACAAAGCGCTAAATACATGAAGGTAAGAGATATCAGGTTTTCTGTTGTTCACTATTTCATATGGGGTTTTATGAATCTTGGATGGACTAGGGATCGGTTCTGAGTGAAACAAGCAGTGGCAACAACATCAGCCCATAAGAATAGTGGTGCACTAGAATAAATCAGCATCGTGCGAGCAGCTTCTACAAGAGTTTGATTTCTTCTTTCAACTACCCCATTCTGCTGTGGAGTTCTTATAGCTGATGTCTGATGTGAGATTCCAGCATCTTCAAAGTAGGTTTTTAACTCCTGATTTGTGAATTCTGTGCCATTGTCGGTTCTTACAATCCTTACTGGAGCTTGACGTAGGACTTGAATTCGCTTCAGAAAGGTGATGATGATGCCTGGTGCTTCATCTTTTGACCTCAGAAACTTTACCCATGTATATCTTGAATAGTCATCGACGATTACAAGAATATACTTCTCCCCATTTATGCTTTGAACTCTCATTGGGCCACATAAGTCCATATGCAGCAAATGTAACTTATCAACCGAACTGGGTATGGTTTTAGCTTTATAAGTTGCCCTTTTGCTTTTTCCTTGCTCACAGGATGGACATAAGTGTTCTTTGGTGTATTTGAACTTTGGAAGACCGTTGACGATGTTGTCTTTGGCAAGTTTGTTAATGGTGTCAAAGTTAAGATGGGACAACCGTCTATGCCACAACTAGGACTTTGTTTCGCATGCTCTTGTCATGAGACAAATTGGTGATGAAGAGGCCATTTTGTTTATGTCGATAGCATAGAGATTGGTGCCACGATTCCCAGTTAAGAGATCATCTCCAAGCAAATTCCTAACAAAGCAAGTGTTTCTCCTAAATGTAACCTCTAAATCTGCATCGCAAAACTGCCCGACTGAAAATAAGTTGTGTCCCAACCCTTCGACATAGTAAACTCGAGTGATTAAGTAGTTCCCAAACTGAAGATCTCCATAACCCAGAATAGCTGCAACATGGTCATTTCCAAATCGTACAGTTCCTATGAACTGCCATACAAAGTTGATCAGCAGCTTCAAATTTTCGGTCATGTGCTTGGAGCAACCCGAGTCGACGATCCAAAGATAAATTTCAATGACCTCGGAGACTGCATTGGTGTCATACGCAGAAGGTGTTTCAGAATCCGTGTCATACTTAGCCTCCTGAAGATTTGCCATAAAAATGCAGTTTGCGTCGATGTCCTCAAGGTCTTTCATATCATCCATAAGAGCCATAAAGTTATTATCTTCTGCACTCAACTGTAACCCAGCCGTTTCCTTCTGTGCCAACATTAATGCTTTCTGCAGATAAGCTGGATCTCTCTTTTTCGGCTTGTCGGGACAGTTCCTAGCCATATGACCGACACCCTGACAGTTGAAACACTTTATCAAATTACCCTGATTCATATTCCCGGCAACTTGAGCAGCAACATTCCCATACTGATTCCCAGGATTCTGACCCTTCAGATTTCCAACAACTGGACCCATCTGATTCCCTGCATACTGACCCATCTGATTTCCAACATACTGCCCTGCATTCTGATTACCCATCTGATATCGAGGAGCATATCCCTGCTGATTCCCATAACCACCAACCATTTGTCCTTGTTGACCCATGTTGAAACTCGGTTGTGCAATCTGCTTGTTGCGAGTGTTCGATGAGATTCTTTGGTTGTTGTTGGTAGGTGTTGAGTAGCGTCCTTGGAATGCTTTTGTGAGGTAAGCAAATGCTTGAGTCAAAGCAGCAGTGGACTCATCATTGTCATTAAATTCTGGTTCTGGGTATTGCGGGTGTTGTTGTTGTGGGATGACTTGTTGTTGTTGTTGTGGGTAGAATGGTGGTTGAGGAATACATTGTTGCATGAAGTTCTGTGTGGAAGATGAAGAGGGTTGTGTATTCACTGTTGCAGGTGTAGGTGTTTGAGCAATGAGTGCCAGAGGATCATGTTGCTTTGCTAACTTCTCTTTCCTGACTTCATTTGCCTCTGCTTGGTTTTGCTTTAGGAAATCATAGAGCTGATCATAGTTTACCTCGTGAAGGTTCTTGGTTTGGTTAACAATTGTGACATACCGTCCCCATTCTTCTGGTAAATTGTTGATGAATTTGATGTTTTGAGCAATGGGTTTTGGTGTCAACTTGTTTCTGATGAGCTCGTTCATTAAAGTGCAAAACCTAGTGTAGTAAGATTCAATTGGTTTAGCTGGAGTGGATGTGAACTTCTCCCATTCAGTGAGCAGCTTGTTTTCAACATCTTGTTGCCCAATTTCTGTGCCATGACAGAGTCTTCTAACTCGTTCCCACATAGCATAAGCTGAATCACAGCTGTCGACAGCAACAAATATTTCCCGTGGTAAGCCAAGTTGAATTAGGTGCATTGCCAAGTCATCTGCTTCAACTTGCTTCCAATCCTCTGCTGTGTATTCCTCTTCTTTTTGATCATGAAAGGATGGTGGAACGGGAGGTGTTGCAGTTGGGTCACCAGCTTCTCGAATCTGACGAGGCTTGAATGGTCCTTTCTGGATAGAATTGAGTAGGAGTCTACCTTGACCATTAGGTTTAGTTTTGATATATCGAATCATACGACTCATCCATGGAAGATAACCACCTTTTTCAAGCATTAGAGGACGGTTTTCTGCACCGGCGGCATGAATGTCTTGTTGAGTAGTCATTATTGATGTTTTGAATGAAAAAGTGGATGTAGGATCGTTGCAACGAAATAGGAGTGGTTGTTGTTGAAGGTTAAACTTGGTTGTTGTTGTTGTGAAGTCTTGGTCCTTTGAAGAAGATCGATTGAAG
This sequence comes from Artemisia tridentata subsp. tridentata, assembly GCA_021014915.2. Classification (NCBI taxonomy): domain Eukaryota; kingdom Viridiplantae; phylum Streptophyta; class Magnoliopsida; order Asterales; family Asteraceae; genus Artemisia; species Artemisia tridentata. The sequence goes on from CP139505.1 coordinate 259,779,557, forward strand.
GAACTTGCAATTTGGATAAACGTAGCAAATTAAATAAAGTTACAAAATTTGACTAAGCTATAATTTAGACAAAATCTAGAGTTCACAAATTCGACAAAGTTATGTAAATTATAATTTTGATAAAATGACAATTTCTATAGAAATTTCAATTTAGACCAAAATTTATACAAATTATGGCAAAATGTCAATTTATATAGAATTATACAATTTATATAAATTGGTAATTTATATAAGCGATCTAACTAATTTATACAAATTAGTAGATATTCCTTTGTCGAAGTATTCTTCACACTTATACAAGCGAGAGAATACCGAGTCCGTGATCTTTGATGTTGTAGAAATTAAAAGTTTAAATCAAATTGGTAAAAATTATTTAAGTTGTAAATCGTTTAAATCAAGTGCGAGGATCAGTTCTGCCAATTGTGAAAAGTCTGCCAACCAATTGCGATAAGGGATGAAAAGTGTCAATTGTGAAAGTTTCTGTCCGAGATATATTTGCGATAGCCTAAGCTTGTCCGATAACCATTTGCGATAGCCTAAGCTTGTCCGATAACCATTTGCGATAAGTTGTCCGATAAGCAATTTGCGATAAAACTTGCAGATGACAATTGCGATAAACCTCAGAAGACAATTGCGATAAGAGCAGTTTGCACAATTTCGATAACTCAACAATTTACAATTGCGATAAAAGCAGTTTTCTAAATTTCGATAACTCTGCAATTTACAATTGCGATAAAAGCAGTTTGCACAATTTCGATAAAAGCTAGTTGCCACAATTTCGATAGAGTTGTCTTCTGGGCAGATTTGCGATAAGAGGCAGTTTACCAACTCTTGACTTTTTGACACTTCTCCAATAATTCAGCCACTGTGAGATCTACCTAGTCTTACCAACTCTTACCAATAATTCTTATACAAGAATTACAAGTGATATGAGTCAATTATAATCTCCAAAGGAAACACAAAGGAAATATGTGTAACCCGGGTCGTGTTTGTTCCAAAAGAAGGTGTGAATGGAATTATGTGATTTTGGTTCGTGAAACGTGTCGTGAATGGCGAATAAAAGTGAGATTTTTGGTTTTTAAACTAAAAATATGAAAGATAAACTTAAAACAATTAATCTAGCAAGGAAAATGATTAACTAAAGCCTACTTAACTAGAAACACAAAGGAAACTTAAAAATGCGTAAAACCCGGGCTAACCCCGAGCTTTAAAAGTCAAAATAGTGAAATATTAATCCTAGGAATGCCAAATTAATTTTCCTAAGTCCTAATTAGTGAAAGAAAATTTTAGAAAAAAGAATTTTTTTTTATTTATATTTAATTAATTATGAATTAAAAACTAAATAAAAGAAAATAAGTGATTAAAAATAATAAATGAAAAGTGAAAAATCTGAAAATTTTAAGAAAATTACTTCAAAGTGTACTGAAGCTAAGAAAATTATCAAAAAGGGTTTAGCTTATTGGAATAAGCTATTTTTATGCTAAGCAATTGATTAAGCTAAAAGAGAAGAAAAGGGTTAAAAGGAAAATGATGTAAGGTTATGTGGAAAAACTAGAAGGGGGGGGGGGGTTGAATAGTTTTACGTCTTTTTAATTTATTATAAAAACTTTGTTTACTTTTAAAAACTTAGATTCGAATTTATGTGAACTCAACTCTTGAACAATATGAACAAATATAAGTAAATCTAAATTAACAATGCAAGTAAAGTAATGAAATGAAATGAAAGATAGAGATGGAAAGATCGAACCGCGAGACAAAGGATTTATAGTGGTTAGGCTACAAGAATACCTTCCTTGCCCTACTCCACTCCTCGAGCACCTAACTCGAGAGTTTTCTTCACTATGTCAACAAGCTCCCTTATGGCGGAGAAAACCTTACACAACTTTCGCTTACACCAATTTTACGACACAAAGCTAAATGTCGAGTTCTAATCGTAGCTAGAACCAATCTCACAACTTCAATCATAACTTCTTCACGACTTCTTCATCACTTCTTCACTACGGCTTCACAACTTTTTCACAACGGCTTCACAACTACTTCACAACGGCTTCACAACTACTTCACGACCTAGCACTACTTATATACTCTTCTACTTCTTCACACCTTCACTACTTACACACCTTAACTTCTTCACAACTTCACTACTTACACACTAATCTAGCCTAAACAATTATGCTCACACCTATCTAACAAATATACACAACTTATACAAATGAATGAATGATTTACAATTTTGATACACCAACAACTTGGATGGAAGAGATACACCAAGTTGTAATACTTCTTGTCTTGAAGGATAGAAGTATTCTTCTCTTGCACTTGAGAGGTTGAAGCTTTGGATCACTTGAAACAAAAGCTTATAATTATATGATCAAAGGGTTTTTGAAGATATGAAATGAGATCTAAATCAGAAAGTTTTTAGTGCAAAAGGTGAGGAAAAATGCCAGGAATGAACCAGTATTTATAGGCAAAATTTACAGCTAGAGGAGCGTGGGCGGTCCCCTTAATTAGTGGCCGGCCCCCTTATAATTAAGGGGGCCGCCCCTCCCTGAACGGCTATAAATTTTGTCTTTTACTGGGGAAGGTTTTTCTGGAACATTTTTGCCATTTTTGGTTAAAAATTTGAATTCATATATTTATAATGGATTTAATATATTTACTTAATACCAAAAATGATTTTCTAAAAGATATAAAATGTTTGTGACATTTTATAAAAAATCTAGTGATTAAGAAAATGTTCCTTTGATCATATAATGCATTAGGCATTTGTTTATTCATACCTTAAGTGATTAAGTTGTTAAAATAGATATTTACAACTAAATACTTGTTTATGTCATAATCTTTCGTTTAATGATTTTACATTTTGTGATTATCAAAACGTAGAGGTATCGAAAAATATTAATAACGTTTTTAGGCATTATTTATATAAACAATCTCCCCCTTTTTGATGATTACAAAATCTAAACTCATTAAATTAAAAAATTAATTTTTAGACAAGTATTTAGTGAGTTTATCTCTACTTCTCCCCCTTTTTGTAGAATCAAAAAGGTTATGCCGACAAGTTTCAAGAATGAAGTTTGACGGGAATAGAGCTCCCCCTTGATGTGTGCTCCCCCTCGTTCGAGGGCACCAAGGAGTCGAGCTATGGAAATCTTGTAAGAAAAATATTAGAAGTACAAGCATACATAGCAAAATATGGAATATAAAAACAACAATCCTGGCAAACAACAATCATGGCAAACAAATATTAAGAACACATAGCAAGACATTCATTAATTTAAAGTGATTATGTGAAACACATAATCATTGCAACGACATTTAGTATGCTTGAAACATATAACAAGAAAAAGGTCCTAAATTGCCAAAGAGAGCTTTCGGACTTGCTTGTGACACGAAAGCTTGGAAAATAAGAAACATAAGCATATAGTATGCTTAGATGGTTGATGGTAGAGTGTTTGGGATGGAATTGGTTGAGTGAGGGTAAGAATGTTGGATTAATAGAGGTATATTTTTGGAGGTGGAGAGTTTGGAGATAGAGAGTTTGGAGCGGAGTAGGTTGATTGAGGGTTAGAGTGTTGTGCTAGTGGAGGTGTTGTGCTAGAGTTTGGAGTGGAGGTGTTGGATGAGATCTAGTGATAAGATACTTAATCCAAGTGAAATGTTCATTTAAGGCAATGATTTGTTTTTGGAGAAGGATACGACAAGGACAATAGTTGACATGATTATCAACTTGATTCAAGTTGTGGGGGTGAGGTAAGCAATTTGAGTAGAGTGAGGATGGAGGATCGAGGTTGGCCCTTATTGTGTTGTGCGAGGTGTATAGCAAGGAGATCACAAAGGTCATGGATTTGGTTTATATCTTCACGGAACCTTTCCTTTTCCGTAAGAATGTGGATTTGATCATTTGGTGGAAGTGGATGAAATTTGAGTGTGTAGTTGGAAGTAAACTTGGATGTTTGACCAATATGATGAGGGTTTTGAAGGGTTTCATTGAGATTAGTTTGAGGTTGAGATGTGTAGTTTGGAACGAAGGTGGAGGTTGAGGTTATTTTGTGATGAAGGAGGGCTAGAAGGGAGTTGATCCAATCTTGCGTTGAGCAAGGTGTAAGGCAAGAAGAGCACAAAGCTCATGGGCTTCTTTAAGTTCTTCAATGAACTTCAAGTGTTATTTGGGATGGATGTTTGGATATGCAACATAAAAGAAGCATGTGAGTTGGTAGGAAGTGGTGGTGATACTTTTGGTGATGGAGACATTTTTGAGTTTGGGTAATCATTAATAGATGAAGATGAAGGCACGGAAGAAAAGGATATTTCATGAGTGGAGGGTGTTTTGGATGGTGCATTGGCAGGTGAAACATGATGTGAGGTGTTGGTGATTAATTTAGGATTGTTATTTCGAGATTGAGCATGTTCTTCATAAGAATTATTTGGGTGAGATGATGATGTATTTTTGTGAGCAAAAATGGATGGTTGGTTATTATGATGAGGTTTGTGAAAGGATTCGTTGGAATGAGCTTGAGGATTGGGAGTATAATTTGGAACAAATGTGGGTGGAGGTGTTGGTTGTTTAGCCACATCATTTGTTGAGATGGACTTGTTTCGGGGGTTTGGTTTTCTTCTCCAAACGGGTTTTTCGGTCATCCTTGCTAACCTTGAGGATTTTGGTTTTGGTTTGATGGGAGATGGCATGATGAGATGATGGAAGATTATGAGAAATGGGAGTGTTTATAGTGTAGGATTGATGGGATTAAGGAATGGATAAAATTTGTTGGATGGATTGGAATAAGATATGTTTGTGAATTTTGGGAAGTGTAGGATGAAATGGGCTAAAGGAATGGATAAAATTTGTTGGATGGATTGGAATAAGATATGTTTGTGAATTTTGGGAAGTGTAGGATGAAATGGGCTAAAAAGCAGAAAAGTTTCTGTAAACCCCGACCATCAGATGGCCGGTCCCCTTAAATATTAAGGGGGCCGCCCATCATGAGGTCTCCAGGTTACTGGAAATGGGTTTTTGGCAGAAAATTGTAGAAAGGGTTGTGTTTTTGGGTTTAGTTTCAAGCAAGTCCAACTCTTTGAGGCAATTAAGCATGTAATAGATATTTATGCAAAACATGTTAATTAAAGAGATTAAGCAAACAAGTAATTTCATCTAGCATGTAAACATACTCATCAAGCAAGTAATATATATGGACTAGGAAACAATAAACTACACCAAGTATTTTCTTAATTATATGTAAGTGGGAAGATTAATGAACTATTTGATGGATCCTAATGTGTGCCAATGTGCAATAAATGGGAACTTAAGATAGCATGGACTTCTAGACTTGTTACAAACAAAATCTTAATAGACAAACCATGGTCCGCTTGATTTGACTTAGTTCACTTATAAATGTCATGTACATAAATATAGATGACAAATATGAGATCACCATGCATGATTTAAAGAAATGTTTTTAGCATTATTCATCAATGTTTGAAAGTGGGTTTTTATGTAGATGTGAAAGTTATTTGAATAAAATAGATTGGGTTTTATTTCAAAATGTGTTTATGAAGAATGGGTAAGAAAAAAAATTCCCAATCTTTAACTTTGATCGAAACAGAATTATGGACATAGATTAAGAAGAAAAATGAGATAGTAAAACATGTTAATAGAAAAGTGAAATAGTCATCTAAAAAATCATTTTTCCAAAATGTGAAGTTTCTGTATATTTTTAAAGATACTAGATTTTTGACAACAAATACCATTAATCCTAGATTTTAAAAAAATGGTTGTTAAAGATCTCATGCTCAAGGGAATTGGTTAAGGCTATTGTCACATGCTACCCTTTTCTACATATCCTATGGTCATAAGGAAGCGATGACGAAATTCTATATGTTTGATGCGAGAGTGTTGAATGGGGTATAACCTAACATCTATAGCTCCTTTGTTGTCGCACACTTATCTAACTTGATACCATAGTCTACGAGAGCTTGTTTCATCCATAGTTTTCTAATGCGAGAAATCTAATTTTACTTCTATGTTAATGATTAATCCACTTAACTCATTTCACTTCATCACCATGAGTTTTCTAATAGTGGACATAGAAGATTTCCATTTTAAACGTTATAGCTTAAGAGGGCCAAAGGGAAAAGAATAAGTGATTCTAGGTTATAAGTAGATTCATATAAGCTATTATGTGTATATATATAACTAGGCATTATGAGCTAAATAGACATGAAATAACTAGTCATTAATCTAAGCATATATTATAACAATGAGCTTTAAAAAAAACGTACCTTTTAGTCTTCAGTAGATTTTCTTCAAATACTTCAAGGTGTTATATTGACTTATAGAAGCCAATCATAGATGAGTTTCCGAATTATTCAATGAGTGACGATTTAGCCACTTGGTCCCCATTGTCTCATTTGTCCAAAATTGTTTGAACCAAACATGGTTTGCATTTGCATGTATGGTGGAAGTATTACCCAAGGATTAAAACTTGGTTGATGTGAATAATTCCACATTGGGTGACTATTATTAGGAAAGTTTTGTCTACCTTGATTTCTTCTAGGTTGAGGGGTTTTAGGCCGAGGATGAGGATTATTTGGTCTATTTGGAGGTGGAGTTTTGGATCTTAATTTTGGTTTAGAAAATCCGGTTTTGGTTTTTAACGACATTTTATAAAAGCTTTTTACTTCCTCATCACTAGCAATAGGTATTTTTCTATCTTTTATAAGTATATACTTAGGTTTTGACTCTAACACTTTTTGTTTACTAGACTCACATTCAAACTTTCCATTTTTATTTTCACTATTTGAAATATCGATTGAATTGATTCCTAGATCGGTTTTATCTTCGGATGATCTTTGAACACTTATTATTTTCTTAAGTGAGTTACTACTATTTTTAAACTTGTCAAGTTTGAAAATTTCATCTTAAAGTTTTTCATTTTAATTTTTGACTTCTAAGCATGTTTTGCATTCTATAAAAACTTCTTTTCCTTTTTCCAAATGTTTTAGTTTAATTTTTAATTCGAGTACTTCATTTTTTAATCGATTATTAATATGTTTTAGTGACTTATTTTTAGCTATAACCTTTTGACCTAATTTGCATAACCTATTATATTCATTATCTAGGTCTTTTTCATCTAATGATTGATTTTCATCACTAATGTATTCGGTTTCAGAAAGTACCTCATTGGATGCCTTTGCTATAAGATATTTTTCGTCCTTTGTTATTTCTTTCTCATCTTCATCGCTATCACTCCATGCTCCTCCAACGAACGCCTTTTGATTTTGATCCCTTGACAACATTGGACATTTTTCGATGAGGTGATTTGGGTCGCCACATTTATAACACTTCCTTTCGCTTTTGTCCTCTTTGTATCTTTGGAATGCCTTTCTTTCATCATGTGGTTGTCTAACGAATCTTCCTCGTCTTTTAAAGAATTTCTTGAAGTCTCTTACGGCCATAGCATATTCTTCGTCATTGCTTTCGGAGGTTGAGCTATCCTCGTCACTAGATTCCTTCCTAGCTTTCAATGCAACTGACTTGCTTTGCTCTCTTTTACCTTTGACCATCTCGGAGTCTTTGTTTATTATTGCTTCGTAGACCTTCAAGTTGCCGATCAATTCGTCAAGTTGTAGAGTTGACAAATTCTTTGATTCTTCAATCGCCGTAACTTTAGCTCGCCATTTTGGATGAAGAGCCCTAAGAAATTTCCTAACAAAATTCTTACTAGAAAAATTCTCATCAAGTGCTTTTAAACTTGTGATGATAATGTTAAACCTAGCAAAAGCATTATCTATTGATTCCTCTTCAGGAATTGTAAATTGTTCATATTGTTGAACAAGAAGATCTATTTTGTTGTCTTTGACTTGACTATTACCTTGGTGAGTGATTAATAAAGAATCCCAAATTTCTTTTGCGGTTTGACACATAAAAATTCGTTCATATTCTTTGCGTGGTAATGCATTATAAATTACCATTTTAGCCTCATTATTTTTTGCTAGTTACTTTTTCAAATCATCATTTTGTTTTTCAAAAGGTACAATTTCATCTATTTTAGTTAAAGGATTATTTTGAATAGGGGAAAAATCACCATAGGTAATAACATGCCAAAGATCAAGATCTTTTGATTTCACATAAGTTTCGAATCTATTTTTCCAATAAAGAAAACCATCACTCTCGAATAGTGGTGGTCTTTGCATAGATTGCCCTTCTAAATATTTTTTGGATTCCATAGATCGTTTCAAGTTTTAAAATACAATTTATTTTAAAAATCTTGTTTGACCTGGCTCTTGATACCAATTGTGGAAAACTAGAAGGGGGGGGGGGGTTGAATAGTTTTACGTCTTTTTAATTTTTTATAAAAACTTTGTTTACTTTTAAAAACTTAGATTCGAATTTATGTGAACTCAACTCTTGAACAATATGAATAAATATAAGTAAATCTAAATTAACAATGCAAGTAAAGTAATGAAATGAAATGAAAGATAGAGATGGAAAGATCGAACCGCGAGACAAAGGATTTATAGTGGTTCGGCTACAAGGACACCTTCCTTTCCCTACTCCACTCCTCGAGCACCTAACTCGAGAGTTTTCTTCACTATGTCAACAAGCTCCCTTATGACGGAGAAAACCTTACACAACTTTCGCTTACACCAATTTTACGACACAAAGCTAAATGTCGAGTTCTAATCGTAGCTAGAACCAATCTCACAACTTCAATCACAACTTCTTCACTACTTCTTCACGACTTCTTCACAACTTCTTCATTACGGCTTCACAACTTTTTCACAACGGCTTCACAACTACTTCATAACGGCTTCACAACTACTTCACGACCTAGCACTACTTATATACTCTTCTACTTCTTCACACCTTCATTACTTACACACCTTAACTTCTTCACAACTTCACTACTTACACACTAATCTAGCCTAAACAATTATGCTCACACCTATCTAACAAATATACACAACTTATACAAATGAATGAATGATTTACAATTTTGATACACCAACAACTTGGATGGAAGAGATACACCAAGTTGTAATACTTCTTGTCTTGAAGGATAGAAGTATTCTTCTCTTGCACTTGAGAGGTTGAAGCTTTGGATCACTTGAAACAAAAGCTTATAATTATATGATCAAAGGGTTTTTGAAGATATGAAATGAGATCTAAATCAGAAAGTTTTTAGTGCAAAAGGTGAGGAAAAATGTCAGGAATGAACCAGTATTTATTGGCAAAATTTACAGCTGGAGGAGCGTGGGCGGTCCCCTTAATTAGTGGCCGGCCCCCTTAAATATTAAGGGGACCGCCCTTATAATTAAGGGGGCCGCCCCTCCTTGAACGGCTATAAATTTTGTCTTTTACTGGGGAAGGTTTTTCTGGAACATTTTTGCCATTTTTGGTTAAAAATTTGAATTCATATATTTATAATGGATTTAATATATTTACTTAATACCAAAAATGATTTTCAAAAAGATTTAAAATGTTTGTGACATTTTATAAAAAATCTAGTGATTAAGAAAATGTTCCTTTGATCATATAATGCATTAGGCATTTGTTTATTCATACCTTAAGTGATTAAGTTGTTAAAATAGATATTTACAACTAAATACTTGTTTATGTCATAATCTTTCGTTTAATGATTTTACATTTTGTGATTATCAAAACGTAGAGGTATCGAAGAATATTAATAACGTTTTTAGGCACTATTTATATCAACAGGTTATAATTGAAAAAGTCCCAAGGTCAGATGGTTAAGTGTGTGTGCTGTGTGCTGAGTGACCAGGGTTCAAACCCTGGTTTTTGCTTTTTTTTTTTTTTTTTTTTTTTTTTTTTTTTTTTTTTTTTTTTTTACTTTTTCTTTTTGAAACTTAAATAACACAACAAAATAAGCAATTTTTAAAAAGACAACAATTTTTAAAAAGCACTGATAAGCTCAGAAATAAGCCCTCTAAATCAGACAGTAGGCTTAATAAGGGAAAAACAAGAAAAACTAAGGAAAAAGTAAATGGGCTGTTAAGCAGATTTTAAGCTAAATTAAAACTGAAAAAGCTAAATCTAACCAAGCACAATCTAGATTAACCAATAATCTAAGAATAAGAAATGATCAAAAGCAATAAGCTCAGAATAAGCTCAAAAGTCCATATGAGGCTGCTGATGTGCAGGGGGGAAAGTGGCTTTTTCAAGCTACTAAAAAGCTATGATAAGCTAATTCTAAAAATCTATAAAAATATGGAATAAGTGCATGAGCAGGCAAAAAACTTAAGTTACAAATTACATCTTAAAAGAGCTTAAAATGAAGAAATGAAAAATGGAAAACATGGGCTGATTTGGGAAAAATGGGTTGTATGCTACTGATGTGGGTATTTCACTAAAATGGGTAAAAAGGTTGTTCAGACTAAAATGATGTCACACCAACTTATGAATCATGACTTATCATACTAAAAGCAACTTAGAAATGGCAAATTTAAGATCAAAAACTGCTTATCTCTCAATAAGCTAAAACAGACAACCTTAAAAAATGACTAACTTAAATCTAGGAAATCTTTCAAAACAGCACAAGAGTTCTTAAAAACAGCTTATATGAGTCATTTTAAGCAAGATTTAAGTTATCAAAATGGCACATGAACAGTACAAGCTGAATTGACCTTAAAATGAGCTTATGCCAAACAGTCCTTTCATGGGCTGCTTTGGGTATTTTACACTAAAAGAGTTAATTTAAAACTAAAACTTGGGAAGACAGTCCTTAACTAAGTTGTATTAGATCCTAAAAAGCTAAGTTCAACAAAAAACAAGCACTTAATAAGCTAAACTACCCTAAGCTATTTTTTTGGCTTTTTTATGGTTTTAAGGCAAAATTAAGAAGAACTAAGATCAATCTATTAGATAAGCAACCAACAACTAAAAAAGGCAATAACAAGCACATTGGAAATAGTCAATAAGCAAATAAGCAGTTAAATAAGCAATAAGCTAAAAGGTACTATTTTTGGATTTTTGAGGATTTAAACTAAAAGGCTGAAATTTCATAAAAACCAAGAGTGAAATTACAAAACTAGAAAACTTAAATAACATAAAGATGAAAGAAATTAAAATTACCTAAAAATTTAGCTATGTCCTACTGCCTTTCAAAGGCTACAAAACTATTCTATTTATACTACCTAATTAGGGTTTTTTGTGTTTTTTCTGTGTGAGGCTTAGCTTGTGCTTTCTTTAGCTTGTTTCCAGCCCTTGGATATTTCTTGGTCACCACTTCAATCAATCTCAGCCGTTTGATCTATTCTTGTACCTTGGATTACCAGCGTGGCAAGGGGGGGGGGAGACATAGTCATTTGAAGGTTTGGACTGAGGTGAGGTGAGGTGGAAAGGAGGAAAGTGACAGAGAAGGAGTTACTGGGATTAATGGCGGGTAAAAGAGGTTAGGGATAAACAGTGATGGGATTTGACTTAGCTTTGACCCATTTTTAGCAAAAAGGGTTTAGGAAGATTGGGCCAGGGATTGGGCTTTTATGGGATTGGTTTCAAATTTTTGGGTTATTATTTTGGATCTGGTTGTAGGATTTAGATTTAGGATTTTATCAAAAGGACCAATTTTGTAAACTTTTTAATTTCAGGGACCCATCCTGCCAAATTTGCAAAGTTCTTCCAGGGACTGATTTTGTCAAGTCAAAATTATCCAAGGGCTGTTTTGGCATTTTTGAGCTTGAATATGATGTCCTTCGATGATTTCTCCCCCGGTCTCGGTTTTAAACGCTCTTTTCCATTCCAAGCTCGGTTTTATCCGATTTTGCCCCGTTTTCAATCCTTTTGTACCTAAAACACATAAAAACACAATCCAAGGATATTTGTAACAATATTTGGTCTATTTGAGTGTTTTTGGTCATTTTTGTGGTTTTTTCGGGCATAAAATGATGAGTAAAAGGCCACTCATCATCCCCCCACACTATTCGATTGCTAGTCCCTTGCAATCCGATCATATAAAGTAATGAAAGGATCAAAAGAAAATCAAGGTTACCAAAAATACCCCGTTTTGACTTATTATATAATGAAAGTAATTTAAACGAGAACAAACGTAAATATCATGCTTGATTTTCAAAAATGGCATCATGGAACGGGAATCACACAAAATGGGTGACTCCAAGGAATTGTAATTGTCATCCTCTTTTTTATACTTCCCAACTAAGTTTAAAACCCTTGTGCAAACATTTTTGTAAAATGCTAACACTACTTATATTAATAATCTTTGTAAGCCGAGACTTAACTTTTCACTCCCACAATTATTTAAGTACTTAGGTGAGTGTGCTAGTTTTCAAAATTTTGATCGTAAAAATTGACATTTATTAGGGTTGTTACTTTTTTAAGTTAATGTTAATTCACCGGAAACCACGAAATCTAAGGATCGAAAGGGCCTTTTCCATGTAGCGGCTTTCTTCTCGGCACATCCCAAACCAATTGGTTTTAGGTGACCGGGCTTTTGACACCTCACGGAGAATAGTACAGGAATTAGCGGGAATTCGATTCCAATGATTTACGAGGCTACCGCTAAGGTAATATTAAGCTTAAATAGATAGCAACCGACGATGATTTAGAAATTAGAGATTCAAAGGTGATATCACTCGATGTAGCGACTTTCTTCTCAGCTTGTCCTTAGTAAAACTTAGGAGGCTGGGTTTTTACACCCTCGAGAATAGTATCGGAGCTCACGGGATCTTTGAAGTCAAAATTTTCCAAATTTCCATCCAACCTTTAGACAATTTTGACGAATAATAGTTCAACTTTCGATTTAAATTTAAGAAAAAGCAAGTTTCGCACATTTATTCATAAGCAACATAAGCATTTTTATTCAAGCAACATACATTTTTTCATTTTTCTTCATTTTTCATCATTCATTTTTTTTTCAACTTCACTTATTTCATTTTGCAACATTCAAGCAATATTACTCACTCTATTTTGCAACATTTATTCAATTTTTAAGAAAGTATGCTTGTTCCAAAATTTAAATAAAAATTTGAACTAGTACTCTATATCAAGATTGTATAAAAATTTATTTTTGCTTAACAAAACGGTTTTTAACGTTCAAAGGTTTGAAAATAGCACTTATTTAGTCAGATTAGGAGCTCCTGGGAGGAAAAGCCATAGATTACTTATATAAGCTCTAAAGAGAACCAACTACTCCACGCTTAGCATTTTCATTTGCACAATTCGTAAAAACTTAGCCTAAACGTTAAGGGTAGCAGCCAAATCAACACTTTGGCAGAGTCGGGATTCCCCTTGTTCTAGCCTAATCAAGTCTAAACTTCCACTAATACCGAAGCATTAATGTATAGCAAATTATTATTTTATGTGCAAAGCACTTCTTTTTTCATGCAATTTTTAATTAAAAGACGATAAAAATTTTAAAATTTTGGTCAAAACGGGGGTGCTAGGGGACTAGTAGGTACAACATGTGAAATTTTTTTAAAATTTGAGTCAGATTCGCAACCCCCCCCCCCCCTTACACACAATTAGATTTGAATATTGCCCTCAATATTCAAAGTACCGGCTATTATGCCGACACTATAAAACGTAAAAAGGTAATACTACTAGCTAAGTGTGGAAACGAAATCTTTTTCACAAAAAGGATTAATAAGATATCCCTGGATAAACATAAAAAAAAAGATCGGATATTGGGCGGCTGGATTGAAAACAGGCGCATCAATCATCACGATCTACGGGAATCCTGAAAACAAAGGCAAACATACAATAACAAAGCAACAAGTAGAGGAATTCCCCCACACTTAGTGTTAGAAAATAGAAAGAAGATAGAATGATAAGCATGGGTTGCCACCCACGAAGCGCTTTGTTTATTAACGAGTCACGTAGCTTGACTCGTCCCCGAATTTAATTGTCCATGGGGAAAGTTTGGAGATCTGGGACAACCATGGATGGTATGTCCCCTCCAAAATAATGCTTGAGCCTATGACCGTTCACCTTGAAGTTGGGACCGTTGGTTTGAGATAACTCGACGGTTCCATATGGAAAAACTTAAGTAATGGTGAACGGCCCAGACCAACGGGTTTTAAGCTTGCCCGAGAAAATCTTTAATCAAGAATTGAAGAGAAGGACTCGATCACAAACGTTAAAAACGCGGTTCTTGATTTTGGAGTCATGAATCCTCTTTGTTTTCTCTTTGTAGATTAAAGAGTTCTCATAGGCTTGATCCCTAAGCTCATTTAATTCATTAATTTGAACTTTTCGGTGATCACCTGTGGTCTTAAGGTCAAAATTAGCATGTTTCAAAGCCCAAAAGGCCTTATGCTCGAGCTCGATTGGTAGATGACACACCTTTTCGTACACAAGCTTGTAAGGAGTGCACCCGATGGGTGTTTTATAAGCGATAGGCCCATAGTGCATCATCTAATTTGTCCGACCAAGAGGCACGATTTTCGCCTACGGTCCTTTCCAAGATACGTTTCAATCCACGATTAGAAACCTCGACTTGACCGCTTGTTTGCGGGTGATACGCGATAGAAAGACGATGGGTAACACCATACTTGAGCATAACTTTAGCAAATTGGTCATTGCAAAAGTAGGTACCGCAATCACTGATTATAGCACGAGGAGTCCCGAATCGGGAGAAGAGATTTTTCAAAAATTTCACAACAACTCGGGTGTCATTTGTGGGGAGCGCTTTCGCTTCAACCCATTTAGACAAATAGTCGACCGCCACGAGTATGTACTTGTTCCCTCGTGAAGACGGGAACGGACCCATAAAATCGATGCCCCACACGTCAAAGATCTCGCAAACTTGAATTGCATTTTGAGGCATTTCATCCTTTTGCGAGATTTTTCCTTGACGTTGGCAAGAGTCACATGACTTCACCAAGTCGTGGGCATCACGGTAAATAGTAGGCCAATAGAAACCGGAATCAAATACTTTTTTAGCGGTGTAGCTGGCACCATGATGTCCCCTCGTGGGTCCATTATGGCAAGCCGTGAGGATGTCAATGGCTTCTTGGCCGTGAACACACCGTCTAATCACTTGATCGGCACAGATTCTGAACAAGTAGGGGTCGTCCCAAAAATAATGTTTGACATCTTTAAAGAATTTCTTCTTTTGTTGGGACGACATCCCTTTCACAATAAAATTCCCCGCATGGTAGTTTGCAAAGTCGGCAAACCATGGGGTATTCGGATCATTTTTTAAAGATATCATCCCAAGTGTCTCAAGAGGAAATGTTTCGGTGATTTCCTTTTTCTCTAGAACACCTTGATCAGGATTTTCTAATCTAGACAAATGATCGGCGGCTAGATTCTCCGCTCCTTTTTTATCACGAATGATAACATCAAATTCTTGGAGAAGGAGAATCCACCGAAGCAGTCTCGGCTTAGCATCTTGCTTAGCAAGGAGATACTTTAGAGCCAAATGGTCCATATACACTATGGTCTTGGATAAGACGAGATATGGTCTGAATTTCTCAAAAGCATAGACAACGGCTAATAACTCTTTCTCAATAGTAGTATAATGAGATTGAGCATCAGTCATTGTCTTGCTCGCATAGTGTATCGGTTGGAAATACTTAGAATTACGTTGCCCCAGGACTGCCCCAATAGCAAAATCACTAGCATCACACATTAATTCAAAGGGCAAGTCTCAATCGGGGGCAACTAAGATCGGTGCTTCAGTTAGTTTCTTTTTAAGAACTGATGAGGCGAAAAGTGTACCGCTTTTAAGGGGTCATTTAAGCCCTAAATCGTATTTATTTGATCAAATATTGCCCTAAATCGTTTCTTTTGTCATTTTAGGTACTTTTGAGGAGAAATCTGGAAAAGGAGGCATTTTGGACGTTTTTGGAGCATAAAAGTAAAGAAAACGACAAAGTCTCAAAAATCGGCTAAAAGTTACTCTTGACGGCGTCAAGATTTACTCTAGACGGCGTCATGCTTTGGCAAGAAAAGTTGGACGTGAAATTTACTCATGATAAGCCAGTGAAAATATCATGTGAATTCTGACGGCGTCACGCTTTAACTTGATCGAGGGCGTCACGGCTTAAATCATAAGGGGACGGCGTCACGTTCATGGTTCGACGGCGTCAAGCCTTGATAAGCCAGAATGGATTTTTGAAGAGCTAAAGAGGGACGGCGTCAAGAAGGTCATCCGGGAACCCTAAAAGCGGCGAGGTGACGGCGTCACACTCCATAAGGTGACGCCGTCAGATCCAAAAATCTATATATAGTTTTCTAATCTTTTGTCATTAGAGGAGAGCTTAGTGTGTGGAATTTTGGGATAAAACCCTAAGACGATTTTAGCTACTTTTTCAGGGCTTTTTGCCTTGAGATCTTCCATGTTTCATTGAAAGATAAGTTATCAATTAATCATTCAATATGTCTATGTGTTGTTTGATTCTATCTTATTCTTGTCTTTTGTTTAACATGTTAGGCTAAATTTATCTTGTGTTTGCTTAGATCTAATGAAACCTAGCTATTGATTATTGGTTGTTAGTGTGTTGTTAGTTGTATTGGATGATTGTTTATCTATGTTAGGCTTAAGAAAACTGGCTAACTTCCTATTCGGTAACTTGCTTGAACGTCTTAAGAAACATGAACCAAATGCGTACTAAAGGTTTTTATGGTTGTATTTAATGCACAAGCGAATTCTAGTGATCCCATGTTAGGAGCTTCCTAGCCGGCTCGACATAGGAGTGAAGTAGGAGCTTGTAGAGTTGGGGAAGTAAGTACGCCACCCCACGAATGGTATTAAGGAATACACCCGTCATTCACGCGACTAATACACACTAATTAACCGGTAAAAGATAGTTAGGGAGTAAGGAAATCTAAGTAAACACATTTCTCTACACATAAGTTTCTCACCACATTTCATTTTTGTTATTTTATTTTATTTGCATTCGTAGTAATTTGGGTTAGTTGACTAGCAACTAATTCCGCCCACTCCTTCAAAACCGAGATTTTATTTGCTTTCATAAAATTATAAAAACATAAAAAAAGAATCTTCCTCAACCCTTAGACCTAATTAGAGTAGCCTTTCATACCTAACGAACACTATTCCCTGTGGAGAACGATCAATCCCCCGTACTTACCACTACACTATACTACATCGGTCAGGTACACTGCCTGGTGGGGTTGTAAGCCTCTTGAGATCCCTCGAGAGGTAAAACCTGTTGTAAGGTTACAAAACCACGCAATCAAGAACCTCGAATGCTTCGATGCATTCAGGAGAGAAGAAGAACGGAGCATCTTTTTCAAGAAGATGGGTCAGAGGCCGGGCGATTTTAGAATAATCTTGAATAAATCGTCGGTAAAAACTGGCATGACCAAGGAAACTTCGAATTCCTTTGACGGTGGTGGGATGAGGTAGCTTAGCGATAACATCGACTTTAGCTTGATCGACCTCAATCCCGGCATTGGAAATCTTGTGGCCGAGGACAATGCCCTCTTTAACCATGAAATGGCACTTCTCCCAATTTAGAACAAGATTGGTGTCTTCGCACCGTTTTAGCATTTTGTCTAAATGGGAGAGGCACGATGAGAAAGAATTTCCATATACTGAAAAATCATCAATAAAAACTTCCATTGTTTTCTCGATTAATCATGGAATATGGCCATCATGCACCTTTGGAACGTGCCCGGAGCGTTGCGTAGGCCGAAAGGCATATGTCGGTAGGCAAACATACCATAAGGGCAAGTGAAGGTGGTCTTTTCCTGATCTTGCGGGTCAATTGGTATTTGGAAATACTCGGAAAAGCCATCGAGAAAACAATAGAACTCATTTCCCGCTAAACGCTCAAGCATTTGATCCATAAAAGGAAGCGAAAAATGGTCTTTACGAGTAGCATCATTGAGTTTTCGATAATCAATACACACTCTCCATCCGGTGACGAGACGTGTGGGAATCAACTCATTTTCTTCATTTGTAATAACGGTCATACCCCCTTTCTTGGGTACACAATGGACGGGACTAACCCACGAGCTATCGGAGATAGGGTAAATCATTCCGGCATCAAGGAGTTTGAGAACTTCCTTTTTGATAACCTCATGAATTTTCGGGTTTACCCTTCTTTGTTGTTGCACCGTGGGTTTGTAGTCATCCTCCATCAAAATCTTATGAGTACAAAAACGAGGGTTAATACCCTTAATATCAGAGAGTTGCCAAGCGATGGCACTCTTGTGATTCTTAAGCACAGCTAGAAGTTGGGTTTTCTCCTCATCTTTTAAATCTTTAGAAATAATGACGGGAAATTTGTCGGTATCTCCCAAAAATGCATATTTGAGATGAGGAGGTAAATCCTTGAGCTCGAGCTCCGGAGGATTAGACGATTTAACTTCTTTGATTTCTTCATTTTTAATTTCTTTCGGAGGGAGAGAAGATAACGGATCATCGTTAAGTAATTTCTCAAGGAGGAGAATGTCTCCCTCCGGATCAAAGTCGGAATAATCAATTTCCTGTGAAATTGATTCATTTCTGAGACAAGCCTCGATCTCTTCCAAAGCGAAGTCACTTCCTTAAATGGAGTGAGGGAAGGGGAAGAGTCGGAAAGAATTGGTTGAGAAGAAGGAGTGGGATTGCCACTCGAAGAATTGTCGGAAAATCCAAGAACTTCTTGAGAATACTCCTCCGAAGCAACATCAATAACATCAATCCGATTAATCGAAATAGAATCATGATTGGAGGAGTATTTGAAAGTTCTATCTATTTTCTTCGTGTCTTTGTTCGTAACCATACCATCCGACATCATGGAAGATGGTAATATCCTTAACCCCCACAACCCACCACCACAACAACCACAACCACCTCCTAGAGCCCGTACTTTAGGAGAGTATTCCCGTCCTAGCCACCATGGCTATCGAAACACCATTGAGTTCACTCAAGGAGCCAATATCACACCCTTGCGATCCGACACCATCCGGTTGGTGCAAAGTGGATGCGCATTCCATGGACTTCGTTCTGAAGATCCTAATCAACATCTCAAGGACTTTCTTAAAATCGTTGATTCTATAGACCTTGATGTTGCCACTCGAGAGACGACCCGATTGCGTCTCTTCCAATTCTCTTTGCGGGACCAAGCTAGTCAGTGGCTAGAACGTCAACCCGCAGGATCCATTACCTCTTGGGATGATCTCACCACTCGTTTCCTTGCTCAGTTTTTCCCACCGGGAAGAACTACCAAGCTAAGGAATGATATCTTGATGTTCCAACAACGTCAAGGCGAAACTCTCTACGAGGCATGGACTCGATTCAAGGACTTACTCCAAAAAGTCCCTCACCATGGCATAGAACTTTGGCTCCAAGTCCAAATCTTCTATGATCATATCAATCTCTCCACGAGGCAAACCATTGACCAATCGGCCAGTGGCAAGCTACGTGATCTAAGTGCGGAACAATCATGGGCTCTCCTAGAGGATCTTGCTCTTTATGACAACGAAAGTTGGAGTGACCCCCGTGATTTGAATAAAACGGTCAAGGCAATATCTTTGCCTTCGAACAATTCAAGCACTTCTAACCGTAGGATCATAGAACTTGAAGACCAAGTCAAGTTTCTCATGAAATCCTACGAGGCTCCTAAACCTTCAAGCCAAGTGAACAAAATCACTTCTTCATGTGAATTATGTAGTGGTCCCCACGACACTCGTGATTGCATGGAACTCCCCGAACAAGCTTTTGTGGACTACGCATCCTCGCGTACCGACAGAGCGGGAGACAAGTGGTACACTTTCAAACCCGAGCCGAACCATTACGGTGATACATACAACCCCTCATGGAAAAATCACCCGAACCTTAGGTGGAAACAAAACCAAAACTCGCAACAAACCAATTCTTCCAACCCACCTAATCGTTTCCAATCAAGCGGTTCCAACTCGAACCGTACTTTCAACAACAATCCTTTCGGCAATGGTAGTACCAATAACTTTGAAGGATTGATTTCCCAATTTATGGCATCTCAAGAAGCTCGGATAGCTAGATTCGAATCCGAATTCAATCAGCAACAAACTGAGATGACCAATAAAATTGACAACTTGTTGAAAGCCATCAATAACCAAGTGCTATCACCTCCGCATAAGGACGCTAGGAACACAAATAGCGGACCCCAAGTCAAAGACCCTTCTTCATCCAAACATGTCCACTTCGTCAACGTTGTCACTATTAGACCAATCGATAGGAGCATGGAAGAAAGTGACAAGAATGAGGGTAGGATAGAAAGTGAACCTAAGGATGAGGATAGGAAAGTCGAGGTTGATAAGGAAGTTAGGACAAGTGTGATTGAGGAAGTAGATAATGATGAGGACTACTTCAATAGGCTACCCACTAAGGAAGAGCGCGCATATCATACAAACTTATTCGATGACCCCGAGACACCATACTTCCTAGGTAGACCAATCATTGAAATAGGCGACCCTTCTAATCTCAACATACCATGCAACATCGGACATTTGCATGTGTGGAAAGCCTACATCGACCTTAGATCACCCATAAACATCATGACTAGAGCCCACTACAACTTGATAATGAAGAATCAACTTGGGTATAGGATGTTCCCTGACAAGGGTTGGATGAGTAACTTCACGGGAAGAGTTAAGGGATTACCGGTTTATGTAGGAAACTTCACCTATGTCACCGACTTTGTAATTGTAGAAGATATCCGCCCAATAGTCGATGCATCCTTGACTCAAGTGGTTTTTGGAAAACCATTTGTTGAGGTCTCTAGAATGACTTATGAACCTTCCTTAGGGATAGTTAGATTTAAGGATGAGACCGATGAAGTAAGCTACCAAATGCCATATAAGATAGAACAATTCCAACACTTGTCAAATGTTGAGAAGGAGCTTAAACAAGCGGTCTACTATAGGAATGATAAGGATAGAAGTAAAGGAGTAGACTATGTTATGGAAAGGATATTCGGTTTCTACAAGGATTGTTTGAAATTAGGACCAGAATATAGAACCGGGAAGGAGAATGGCCTAGGAACCGTGACCGATGATGGAGTCACGTAATGTACGTGACTTAGAGTCTAGCTACAAGACTCGTTAATAAAGAAAAGCGCTTCTTGGGAGGCAACCCAAGCTTTATTTGTTTCATTTGCTTTGTGTGTTTATTTATTTGTTTGTTTGATTTTATTTTCCGTATGTGTGTTTAATTTTTATTATTATTGATTCATGTTAAAAACTAATTTGTGAAAATGCTTTATGTTGTTTTTAACTTCGTCTTAACTACATATAAAGGTATTTTGCAAAAGATAAGTGTAAGGGAAATCTAAATCGGTTTATTAGAACACAAATTAACATGAATCATAATGATAATAAATTAGCATACATATTAGTGTGTGTTTGAGTCAAATGCTTGTATCGAGTCATAATGATGTTTTGCAGGATTTCCAGGAAGTAAGGTAAAGGTTTTTCCAGAAATTTTCCGGAAACTTAAAATGAAAATTTTTGTCAGGTCATTTCTGACGGCGTCAGGGGTTATAACCTGACGGCGTCAGATTTAATTTCCAGAAATTTTTGAAAGTTTTGTTTTCATAAAAAGTTTTTATTAAAATCTCCAACTTATAATCTCCAGGAATCTGCAAAATTTTCATTCCACAAGCATTATATCCTTATATATAGATTTTATCCCGCCGATGTTATGCAGGTTTTCGTGTTTGTTTTCTCAGGTTTAACAGGTTATTTTGGACAAGGAGATGTTTTTGGAATCAAGCTTATGGCGATGCATTAGTCTTGGAGCTTTTACATTACCTTGGAAGAAGATTTAACCGTGTAATTTCATTATCCACCGAGCGAATCAGGGGAGTATTTGATTTCATTCTTTTACTTTATGCTTTTACATCTTGTTATTTGAACATTGGGGACAATGTTCATCTTAAGTGTAAGGGGAGGGTAAAAGTACGATTTTAGAGAATGCTATTACGCTTGATTTTTGTTTGTTTAATAATAGATGTGTAATAAAACTGAGAGAAATACTTGTTAAGGTAATTTTAGTGCCAAATTTAAAAATTTTTTACAACATATAGGAGTGAAACTTTAGTTCTAATAAGCGTCTCACGGATAGGAGTTATATAACTAGCACAAAAAACCGTACCACTAAAAAATTTTCCACCCCCAAATATGTGAGGTTCGCCCCTAGAATTGGTAGGAAAAGCATTTATGCTATGATGTGTGTACCGGTAGCACTTAGATTCTAGAACTTGCGTTAGGACCATTCCAAGGCCACAAGTGAGACTACATTCGTGTAGTTAGATTTACTACATGATAAGAGGCATTAGGATTAACCCATTGTTTTACACCTGTGTTTTTGTTATAATTACATTGGCTACATTGGTCAAGTAATTCTCCCACACCCTCTGCGTTGTACTCATTTTTAGTACACGATACCCCTAGTACACCCCTCAGAGCCTATCTTTTCGTTTCGACCTTTAAGCATTTTACTTAAAGGAAGAATTTGTTACACCCCACTTAAATGTACACCCAAATCGCCTTAGCCTACCTTGTATGCACTCATTTTTAGTGCATTATTGTTACAACATTTGTTTAAACCCAAGTTAATTATCTAATTGATTACATGGTTGCTAAGTCGAGTCATATCCTTGTACATATTGTTTTGGGACGATTGGGACTCATGGGTAAAGTACTAGTATAATGGAGTAATGGGGAAGAACATCATTTATTACCCCCATATGTACTAAATGTTTTAAAAGTACTCCAAGTTTTTCGATTATCTTAATTCGAGTCATTAGATTAGTATTTGTAAAGTTATGTAAAAATTCAAGTGTAAGGGGGATGCAATGCCCCTATGATGTATTATTTTGGATGGTAGGGTAAAAGTGTATGCAAAAAAAAAAAAAAAAAAAAAAAAAAAAGAAAAAAAAAAAGAAAAAAAAATTGAAAAAAATCAAGAAAAATACAAAAAAATGAGAAAAAGAAAAGTAGAAAAAACATACGGACTACCATCCCGTTTTATGTTTATTTTATATTTTTGTTATTTTGTTATTTTGTTTCTAGCTTAAGATCGAGTCTAGTCTTGGCTTAGCAACATTGTATAGTACATGTAATTGATCAAGATTTTTAACTCGCCACCAGTAAAATATCCTTTATCCAACAAAACCGTGTTTTCCTTTTCCCTACACCTAACGTTATAACCCATTTAAAAGCCCTCTTTGATAGTTTATCTTAGGTGCTTACGCCTAGTGGAGGAGGTTTTCGATCCTTTCCCAAGCCTATGGTAATCTATTTGCTATGACAGGTAGTGAGAGATATTTTCCGTTTTCATTTATGAGATTTATTTTGATGACACTTGAGAGATGTGAGTATCTAAACACTACTTGTGAGGTGCTAGTTTATAATCTCCGTGCTTATTATGATTGAAGTGGAACGATTATTTGTTGTAATTACTTTTATGTTTGCATTAAATGACCCCTAACTTGTATTTTGATTAGAATAAAAGCGCATTTGCTTGAGGACAAGCAAATCTCAAGTGTAAGGGTATTTGATGAGGCGAAAAGTGTACCGCTTTTAAGGGGTCATTTAAGCCCTAAATCGTATTTATTTGATCAAATATTGCCCTAAATCGTTCCTTTTGTCATTTTAGGTACTTTTGAGGAGAAATCTGGAAAAGGAGGCATTTTGGACGTTTTTGGAGCATAAAAGTGAAGAAAACGACAAAGTCTCAAAAATCGGCTAAAAGTTACTCTTGACGGCGTCAAGATTTACTCTAGACGGCGTCATGCTTTGGCAAGAAAAGTTGGACGTGAAATTTACTCATGATAAGCCAGTGAAAATATCATGTGAATTCTGACGGCGTCACGCTTTAACTTGATCGAGGGCGTCACGGCTTAAATCATAAGGGGACGGCGTCACGTTCATGGTTCGACGGCGTCAAGCCTTGATAAGCCAGAATGGATTTTTGAAGAGCTAAAGAGGGACGGCGTCAAGAAGGTCATCCGGGAACCCTAAAAGCGGCGAGGTGACGGCGTCACACTCCATAAGGTGACGCCGTCAGATCCAAAAATCTATATATAGTTTTCTAATCTTTTGTCATTAGAGGAGAGCTTAGTGTGTGGAATTTTGGGATAAAACCCTAAGACGATTTTAGCTACTTTTTCAGGGCTTTTTGCCTTGAGATCTTCCATGTTTCATTGAAAGATAAGTTATCAATTAATCATTCAATATGTCTATGTGTTGTTTGATTCTATCTTATTCTTGTCTTTTGTTTAACATGTTAGGCTAAATTTATCTTGTGTTTGCTTAGATCTAATGAAACCTAGCTATTGATTATTGGTTGTTAGTGTGTTGTTAGTTGTATTGGATGATTGTTTATCTATGTTAGGCTTAAGAAAACTGGCTAACTTCCTATTCGGTAACTTGCTTGAACGTCTTAAGAAACATGAACCAAATGCGTACTAAAGGTTTTTATGGTTGTATTTAATGCACAAGCGAATTCTAGTGATCCCATGTTAGGAGCTTCCTAGCCGGCTCGACATAGGAGTGAAGTAGGAGCTTGTAGAGTTGGGGAAGTAAGTACGCCACCCCACGAATGGTATTAAGGAATACACCCGTCATTCACGCGACTAATACACACTAATTAACCGGTAAAAGATAGTTAGGGAGTAAGGAAATCTAAGTAAACACATTTCTCTACACATAAGTTTCTCACCACATTTCATTTTTGTTATTTTATTTTATTTGCATTCGTAGTAATTTGGGTTAGTTGACTAGCAACTAATTCCGCCCACTCCTTCAAAACCGAGATTTTATTTGCTTTCATAAAATTATAAAAACATAAAAAAAGAATCTTCCTCAACCCTTAGACCTAATTAGAGTAGCCTTTCATACCTAACGAACACTATTCCCTGTGGAGAACGATCAATCCCCCGTACTTACCACTACACTATACTACATCGGTCAGGTACACTGCCTGGTGGGGTTGTAAGCCTCTTGAGATCCCTCGAGAGGTAAAACCTGTTGTAAGGTTACAAAACCACGCAATCAAGAACCTCGAATGCTTCGATGCATTCAGGAGAGAAGAAGAACGGAGCATCTTTTTCAAGAAGATGGGTCAGAGGCCGGGCGATTTTAGAATAATCTTGAATAAATCGTCGGTAAAAACTGGCATGACCAAGGAAACTTCGAATTCCTTTGACGGTGGTGGGATGAGGTAGCTTAGCGATAACATCGACTTTAGCTTGATCGACCTCAATCCCGGCATTGGAAATCTTGTGGCCGAGGACAATGCCCTCTTTAACCATGAAATGGCACTTCTCCCAATTTAGAACAAGATTGGTGTCTTCGCACCGTTTTAGCATTTTGTCTAAATGGGAGAGGCACGATGAGAAAGAATTTCCATATACTGAAAAATCATCAATAAAAACTTCCATTGTTTTCTCGATTAATCATGGAATATGGCCATCATGCACCTTTGGAACGTGCCCGGAGCGTTGCGTAGGCCGAAAGGCATATGTCGGTAGGCAAACATACCATAAGGGCAAGTGAAGGTGGTCTTTTCCTGATCTTGCGGGTCAATTGGTATTTGGAAATACTCGGAAAAGCCATCGAGAAAACAATAGAACTCATTTCCCGCTAAACGCTCAAGCATTTGATCCATAAAAGGAAGCGAAAAATGGTCTTTACGAGTAGCATCATTGAGTTTTCGATAATCAATACACACTCTCCATCCGGTGACGAGACGTGTGGGAATCAACTCATTTTCTTCATTTGTAATAACGGTCATACCCCCTTTCTTGGGTACACAATGGACGGGACTAACCCACGAGCTATCGGAGATAGGGTAAATCATTCCGGCATCAAGGAGTTTGAGAACTTCCTTTTTGATAACCTCATGAATTTTCGGGTTTACCCTTCTTTGTTGTTGCACCGTGGGTTTGTAGTCATCCTCCATCAAAATCTTATGAGTACAAAAACGAGGGTCAATACCCTTAATATCAGAGAGTTGCCAAGCGATGGCACTCTTGTGATTCTTAAGCACAGCTAGAAGTTGGGTTTTCTCCTCATCTTTTAAATCTTTAGAAATAATGACGGGAAATTTGTCGGTATCTCCCAAAAATGCATATTCGAGATGAGGAGGTAAATCCTTGAGCTCGAGCTCCGGAGGATTAGACGATTTAACTTCTTTGATTTCTTCATTTTTAATTTCTTTCGGAGGGAGAGAAGATGACGGATCATCATTAAGTAATTTCTCAAGGAGGAGAATGTCTCCCTCCGGATCAAAGTCGGAATAATCAATTTCCGGTGAAATTGATTCATTTCTGAGACAAGCCTCGATCTCTTCCAAAGCGAAGTCACTTCCTTAAACGGAGTGAGGGAAGGGGAAGAGTCGGAAAGAATTGGTTGAGAAGAAGGAGTGGGATTGCCACTCGAAGAATTGTCGGAAAATCCAAGAACTTCTTGAGAATACTCCTCCGAAGCAACATCAATAACATCAATCCGATTAATCGAAATAGAATCATGATTGGAGGAGTATTTGAAAGTTCTATCTATTTTCTTCGTGTCTTTGTTCGTAACCATACCATCCGACATCATGGAAGATGGTAATATCCTTAACCCCCACAACCCACCACCACAACAACCACAACCACCTCCTAGAGCCCGTACTTTAGGAGAGTATTCCCGTCCTAGCCACCATGGCTATCGAAACACCATTGAGCTCACTCAAGGAGCCAATATCACACCCTTGCGATCCGACACCATCCGGTTGGTGCAAAGTGGATGCGCATTCCATGGACTTCGTTCTGAAGATCCTAATCAACATCTCAAGGACTTTCTTAAAATCGTTGATTCTATAGACCTTGATGTTGCCACTCGAGAGACGACCCGATTGCGTCTCTTCCAATTCTCTTTGCGGGACCAAGCTAGTCAGTGGCTAGAACGTCAACCCGCAGGATCCATTACCTCTTGGGATGATCTCACCACTCGTTTCCTTGCTCAGTTTTTCCCACCGGGAAGAACTACCAAGCTAAGGAATGATATCTTGATGTTCCAACAACGTCAAGGCGAAACTCTCTACGAGGCATGGACTCGATTCAAGGACTTACTCCAAAAAGTCCCTCACCATGGCATAGAACTTTGGCTCCAAGTCCAAATCTTCTATGATCATATCAATCTCTCCACGAGGCAAACCATTGACCAATCGGCCGGTGGCAAGCTACGTGATCTAAGTGCGGAACAATCATGGGCTCTCCTAGAGGATCTTGCTCTTTATGACAACGAAAGTTGGAGTGACCCCCGTGATTTGAATAAAACGGTCAAGGCAATATCTTTGCCTTCGAACAATTCAAGCACTTCTAACCGTAGGATCATAGAACTTGAAGACCAAGTCAAGTTTCTCATGAAATCCTACGAGGCTCCTAAACCTTCAAGCCAAGTGAACAAAATCACTTCTTCATGTGAATTATGTAGTGGTCCCCACGACACTCGTGATTGCATGGAACTCCCCGAACAAGCTTTTGTGGACTACGCATCCTCGCGTACCGACGGAGCGGGAGACAAGTGGTACACTTTCAAACCCGAGCCGAACCATTACGGTGATACATACAACCCCTCATGGAAAAATCACCCGAACCTTAGGTGGAAACAAAGCCAAAACTCGCAACAAACCAATTCTTCCAACCCACCTAATCGTTTCCAATCAAGCGGTTCCAACTCGAACCGTACTTTCAACAACAATCCTTCCGGCAATGGTAGTACCAATAACTTTGAAGGATTGATTTCCCAATTTATGGCATCTCAAGAAGCTCGGATAGCTAGATTCGAATCCGAATTCAATCAGCAACAAACTGAGATGACCAATAAAATTGACAACTTGTTGAAAGCCATCAATAACCAAGTGCTATCACCTCCGCATAAGGACGCTAGGAACACAAATAGCGGACCCCAAGTCAAAGACCCTTCTTCATCCAAACATGTCCACTTCGTCAACGTTGTCACTATTAGACCAATCGATAGGAGCATGGAAGAAAGTGACAAGAATGAGGGTAGGATAGAAAGTGAACCTAAGGATGAGGATAGGAAAGTCGAGGTTGATAAGGAAGTTAGGACAAGTGTGATTGAGGAAGTAGATAATGATGAGGACTACTTCAATAGGCTACCCACTAAGGAAGAGCGCGCATATCATACAAACTTATTCGATGACCCCGAGACACCATACTTCCTAGGTAGACCAATCATTGAAATAGGCGACCCTTCTAATCTCAACATACCATGCAACATCGGACATTTGCATGTGTGGAAAGCCTACATCGACCTTAGATCACCCATAAACATCATGACTAGAGCCCACTACAACTTGATAATGAAGAATCAACTTGGGTATAGGATGTTCCCTGACAAGGGTTGGATGAGTAACTTCACGGGAAGAGTTAAGGGATTACCGGTTTATGTAGGAAACTTCACCTATGTCACCGACTTTGTAATTGTAGAAGATATCCGCCCAATAGTCGATGCATCCTTGACTCAAGTGGTTTTTGGAAAACCATTTGTTGAGGTCTCTAGAATGACTTATGAACGGTCCGCTAGCTCGAGGGTCATGCAAGTAGGGGTGAGTTCTGGGAGAGAAAACTTTTTCCAAACAGAAAGCGGCATTAGGTTGATGCTTGCACCGAGATCGGCCAAGGCGTAGCAATCAACCATCCCCAGAAAATCACATGGTATGAGGAATTTTCCGGGATCTCCAAGCTTCTCAAGAAGCTTCTTAAGGAGAATCGCTGAGCAATTCTCATTCAGAGGAGTTTTTGCTAATTCAAATAATTTTTCTTTGTTGCTCAATAAACCCTTGATGGTGGAAGTAAACTTAGGCATCAGAAGTAAAGCATCCGCGAAGCTTATGTCGAAATGCAAATCTTGGAAGATTTGAAAGAATTTCTCCATTTGATTTGAAGCTTTTTCATGGAGCTTTTGATCGTTTAATCTTGACGGATAAGGAAGTTTGGTTTTGACGGGAGCTTCTTCGGGTCAAAAACAACTTTTGGGTTAGATGGTTGGACAACCGGAGGTTGGACGTCTTTGGTACTTCCATTATTAGTAGGAAGCACCGTGTCCTTTGTCGCCTCGGTCTCATGGTCCACTACCTTGGGAGGAAGAGAAGAAGAGGTAGTCGGAGCCGTGGGTCCATCATATGATACACCACTCCTTGTAGTGATCGCTTTCACATCGCCCCTCGGGTTAGCGATCGTATTGCTAGGAAGAGTTCCAGAGCCCGAGGGTCGATCATTTAAAGACTTCTTAATTTCTGATATTTGATTAAACATCATCCTATTTGTTTCTTCCTGGGATTTCATGAAACTTTGTTGATTTTGATTTTGAAGAATTAGTTGTTTTAACAACTCATCCGAGGGCGATTGATTTTGATTAAAACCTTGATTTTGATTGAAATTTTGCCCTCGGTTGTTTTGATTAAAACCTTGATTTTGAGTTTGATGAAAATTCCCTTGATTCGGGCCTCGATTAATATTCCCCTGATTTTGAAAACCTTGATTTTGCCCTTGATTGTAATTCCCTTGATTCTGAAAACCTTGATTCACCCGATTTTGATTTTGATTATTTCTATTTTGCACATTATGATTTGGATTTTGATCGAAACCGGGTGGTCCGAGATAATTGTTAGAACGGTGCTGAGAAGATTACGGTCTCCTTGTGGTTGGTAACCGTTACCTCCCTGATTATAGGATCCCGAAGCAGCATAAACGCTCTCTTGAGTGTAGCCACCGGAGGCTGGGCACTCGAAATACGGATGTGGACCACCACACGTTTCACAACTTTGATTTACCATATTGACTTGATGATTATTGTTATTTTGATTCAGATTTTGATGTATTCTTAAGACAGCAGTTGACAAATCATCCATCTTTTTAGTGAGAGCTGCTATTTCGGGAGGAGAAGAAGTATTAGTGCTAGATCGAGTTGACTCGTTCCTCTCGGCAGAGGAATCCCAATAATTATGGTGGGCAGTCATGTTCTCAATGAGATCATAGCACTCTTCGGGTCGCCTTTTCATAAAGGTACCACCGGCAAACCGTGAAATTGGCAAGAATTTTGGACTTGTTGGATCATGTGATGTTTAAGTCCAAAATCCGCGGCTTGGATATTAACGGGGGCAATCGGGCCACCACGTCCGTGCATTGTTGGTTGGCACAACTCCTCCATCGTTCGGAGATCGGGAGCTGGCATCGGATTTTCATTACCACCCGGCGGCGGGGGTTGATCATGGTTGTTCATATCTTCAACGTTCGGATAATCAACACGGTGATTATGACGGATAATTCTTTCGGGATTTGAAAGAGGTGAAAGAAGATCGTTTGAAGTAGAACGGGTGTTCATACACCAAAAAGAAACAAAATTTTAAAAGGAAAAACAAATTTTTTTTTTAATTTTTTTTTGGTTTTTGGATTTTAGAAAATATTCACAAAGAAAACAATAACTTCTCGGGAGAAGGGTCTTCAAAACACGATTTGACGAAATGGAAACCAAAAATACTCTTCAACCCTCCCCGGCAGCGGCGCCAAAAATTGATTGTTGATATAATTTAGTTCCAAAGGAATTACACAAGTGGAAATATGTGTAACCCGGGTCGTGTTTGTTCCAAAAGAAGGTGTGAATGGAATTATGTGATTTTGGTTCGTGAAACGTGTCGTGAATGGCGAATAAAAGTGAGATTTTTGGTTTTTAAACTAAAAATATGAAAGATAAACTTAAAACAATTAATCTAGCAAGGAAAATGATTAACTAAAGCCTACTTAACTAGAAACGCAAAGGAAACTTAAAAACGCGTAAAACCCGGGCTAACCCCGAGCTTTAAAAGTGAAAATAGTGAAATATTAATCCAAGGAATGCCAAATTAATTTTCCTAAGTCCTAATTAGTGAAAGAAAATTTTAGAAAAAGTTTTTTTTTTTTTTTTTTTTTTTTTTTTTTTTTGATTTATATTTAATTAATTATGAATTAAAAACTAAATAAAAGAAAATAAGTGATTAAAAATATTAAATGAAAAGAGAAAAATCTGAAAATTTTAAGAAAAATACTTTAAAGTGTACTGAAGCTAAGAAAATTATCAAAAAGGGTTCAGCTTATTGGAATAAGCTGTATTTAAGCTAAGCAGTTGATTAAGCTAAAAGAGAAGAAAAGGGTTAAAAGGAAAATGATGTAAGGTTATAATTGAAAAAGTCCCAAGGGCAGATGGTAAAGTGTGTGTGCTGTGTGCTGAGTGACCAGGGTTCAAACCCTGGTTTTTGCTATTTTTCTTTTTATTTTACTTTTTTTTTTGTTTTTTTTTACTTTTTCTTTTTGAAACTTAAATAACACAACAAAATAAGCAATTTTTAAAAAGACAACAATTTTTAAAAAGCACTGATAAGCTCAGAAATAAGCCCTCTAAATCAGACAGTAGGCTTAATAAGGGAAAAACAAGAAAAACTAAGGAAAAAGCAAATGGGCTGTTAAGCAGATTTTAAGCTAAATTAAAAATGAAAAAGCTAAATATAACTAAGCACAATCTAGATTAACCAATAATTTAAGAATAAGCAATGATCAAAATCAATAAGCTCAGAATAAGCTCAAAAGGCCATATGAGGCTGCTGATGTGCAGGGGGAAAAGTGGCTTTTTCAAGCTACTAAAAAGCTATGATAAGCTAATTCTAAAAATCTAAAAAAATATGGAATAAGTGCATGAGTAGGAAAATAACTTAAGTTCCAAATTACAGCTTAAAAGAGCTTAAAATGAAGAAATGAAAAATGGAAAACATGGGCTGATTTGGGAAAAATGGGCTGTATGCTACTGATGTGGGTATTTCACTAAAATGGGTGAAAAGGTTGTTCAGACTAAAATGATTTCAAACCAACTTATGAATCATGGCTTATCATACTAAAAGCAACTTGGAAATGGCAAATTTAAGATCAAAAACTGCTTATCTCTCAATAAGCTAAAACAGACAACCTTAAAAAATGACTAACTTAAATCTAGGAAATCTTTCAAAACAGCACAAGAGTTCTTAAAAACAGCTTATATGAGTCATTTTAAGCAAGATTTAACAAAATGGCACATGAACAGTACAAACTGAATTGACCTTAAAATGAGCTTATGCCAAACAGTCCTTTCATGGGCTGCTTTGGGTATTTTACAGTAAAAGAGTTAATTTAAAACTAAAACTTGGGTAGACAGTCCTTAACTAAGCTGTATTAGATCCTAAAAAGCTAAGTTCAACAGAAAACAAGCACTTAATAAGCTAAACTACCCTAAGCTATTTTTTTTGGCTTTTTTATGGTTTTAAGGCAAAATTAAGAAGAACTAAGATCAATCTATTAGATAAGCAACCAATAACTAAAAAAGGCAATAACAAGCACATTGGAAACAGTCAATAAGCAAATAAGCAGTTAAATAAGCAATAAGCTAAAAGGTACTATTTTTGGATTTTTGAGGATTTAAACTAAAAAGCTGAAATTTATAAAAACCAAGAGTGAAATTACAAAACTAGAAAACTTAAATAACATAAAGCTGAAAGAAATTAAAATTACCTAAAAATTTAGCTATGTCCTACTGCCTTTCAAAGGCTACAAAACAATTCTATTTATACTACCTGTTTAGTGTTTTCTGTGTTTTTTCTGTGTGAGGCTCAGCTTGTGCTTTATTTAGCTTGTTTCCAGCCCCTGGATATTTCTTGGTCACCACTTCAATCAATCTCAGCCCTTTAATCTATTCTTGTACCTTGGATTGCCAGCGTGGTAAGGAGGGGGGGGGAGACATAGTCATGTGAAGGTTTGGACTGAGGTGAGGTGAGGTGGAAAGGAGGAAAGTGACAGGGAAGGAGTTACTGGGATTAATGGCGGGTAATAGAGGTTAGGGATAAACAGTGATGGGATTTGACTTAGCTTTGACCCGTTTTTAGCAAAAAGGGTTTAGGAAGATTGGGCCAGGGATTGGGCTTTTATGGGATTGGTTTTAAATTTTTGGGTTATTATTTTGGATCTGGTTGTAGGATTTAGATTTAGGATTTTATCAAAAGGACCAATTTTGTAAACTTTGTAATTTCAGGGACCCATCCTGCCAAATTTGCAAAGTTCTTCCAGGGACTGATTTTGTCAAGTCAAAATTATCCAAGGGCTGTTTTGGCATTTTTGAGCTTGAATATGATGTCCTTCGATGATTTCTCCCCCGGTCTCGGCTTTAAATGTTCTTTTCCATTCCAAGCTCGGTTTTGTCCGTTTTTGCCCCGTTTTCAATCCTTTTGTACCTAAAACACATAAAAACACAATCCAAGGATATTTGTAACAATATTTGGTCTATCTGGGTGTTTTTGGTCATTTTTGTGGGTTTTTCGGGCATAAAATGATGAGTAAAAGGCCACTCATCAACAAGCAAGAAGTACGGATGAAGATCCAAACAAACAAATCTTACACAATCGATTATAGTTTTGCAAGATCAATCACTTTGAACACAAAAGATTCAACCTTGAAACCAAGATTCGACTTAAAGAACTACCAAAGCTTCCCTTTCCAACGCTTGCAATCTATAACAAAGACAACCTTGAACCTGAAAATTTGTGTACGACTTCAAGATAAACACAAAAGCTCACATTTCTATGAAGAAAAAAATGCGACTGATGGTTTCTTTTGAGCACAAACCGAACACAAACTAACCCACTATTTCGTTGTTTGGCATGTTGATACCACTTGTTATGACTAAAAATCTACCTTTATCATACAAACTAACTATGAATCGAAGATACTCAAACACAAGAACAATATAAGGATGAGTGTGGATCGTATGAAATATTACCAAAGGTTTATTAGCTTCGACTGAAGCAAAACAAACACAAACATTAAGGACACACACTCTCACCTTTTGCTATCTCTTTTTGGTACACTATGAAATATACACTTGAGAACTATGAGAACTCCTAAGACAACCTCTTGTGAATGAGGTGAGAGTGTGTGATTTATATCACAAAAGTGACGCCTGATGGGTGCGCGTGTTGTGTCGTTGCGGTTTAGCAGTATTAATGCCTACTCAAGTTTTAAATTTATATTTAGCCGACTTATCAATAACACACACACTTAACGAGCAGTGTACCCGGTCAGTATGAATATAATGGTAAGTAGAGTGTCGATCACTAAGAGTGGAACGTATTATCTAGTTATTCTAATCAGTATTTTAATATCCTAAGTTAGCTATACAACCTAATCTAATGCAAGGGGGTTCAGCCTGAGAGACTGGCACGGTTTGGTTATGATTAAATAAAAACTAAACTAATGAGCACGAATCAGCGATTAGCACACACGTACACAGATAGATACTTGAGACAATAAGAAGACCTGTCCTGATAATTAAGTAGCTTGTCACTTGTTTTATTGCTATTTTTATATGAAGTGTATATAATTAAACCTTTCTCGTTGGCTCTAATCTTATCGGCGAGTAAACCCTTAATGATTACTTATGTCTATCCTATTTATTAAGCGTCTCTTAAATAGGCGAGGAAGGGGCATGGCGACCCAAGCAATGCTCAGCTAGACACAGAGGTTATCAATGCACTAATAAAAGTCACCAAAGACATCAACATATAAACTTTAATTAATGGGAAAGCAATATTAAGGGGAGTGCATGATTTTCCGTAGTCACATGACACAAGCCCATCAATCCTGATGAATTAAAGTGTACTAATACAATAAAACAAAACTACTTAATGAATTGAATACATGCAGGACCTTCTTACAGCTCTTGTATCTTCGTTTAGGTGTGTCTTGTGCTGCTTGGTCGTCTGAATTCGGCTCTAGGGTTTTGTGGTCTTCGAAAGCTTAGTGTAAAGGGTCCCGAAATTCGTCTGGCCTTGGGGTATTTATAGTTTCTGTCTGAGGGGTCGATGCGGCGCATAGAATTGTTAGATGCGGCGCATTGACTTAACTTCGCGTGGGGTCCAAGATTAATATATTCAGGAATATTCGTACACCGTCTTTAGATGCGGCGTATCTTGATCTTTGTATGCGGCGCATGTACTTGGATTGTAACTTGTGAAATCTTGATAGTGATACGCCGTATGTTAGAAGTATGATGCGGCGTATCTGGAGTAGAACGAGCTTGATCTTCTGGATTTCATTAGGCTTTTGACATCTTGCTTGTTTTGCTCCATAATTAGTCCAAAATCGCCAAGTTTCACATAATGCTTGTTTTTACCTGAGTATTACTAAAGTAAACATTAATGTATCGATTCTCATAGATAATATAATAAAACAAGTCAAATAAATAGGATAAATGATGATAATAAAATGTACTTATTTGAGTTCATCAAATATCCCCCCACTTGAACTTTACTTGTCCCCAAGTAAACCTTAGAATTAATTAAGTGAAAATGTATCCTAAAAGATATTAGGATTTATTTTTATATTTAAGCATGTATTCGTTTTGTCATAATCACACAACCAAACACTTAACGAAGTAGAAACCAAAATAATTTTTAATGTAAAACAATTCTAAATCGTTTAGTTGCTTAGTTGTGACGAATATTCTATCATAGGCTTGGCAAGTATACGCATCTCCCCCACTAAAGCCAAGGAATAACAAGTCTAAAGCGGTAAAAAGGGTTTGTTGGTTAAGGGTT
This sequence comes from Artemisia tridentata subsp. tridentata, assembly GCA_021014915.2. Classification (NCBI taxonomy): domain Eukaryota; kingdom Viridiplantae; phylum Streptophyta; class Magnoliopsida; order Asterales; family Asteraceae; genus Artemisia; species Artemisia tridentata. The sequence continues at coordinate 259,815,133 of CP139505.1, forward strand.
GATCATCCTTTTTAATCTCTATCGATCTCATATTCCAGAAAATGCGACAAAATCACAAATACATGATCGAATCCACGACCACGATACTTGCAATTGCTCAAATCCTTAACTCGAATAGGCTAAAGATAGGACCAAGTAATCTTTACCAATAATATTATATCAAAAAGGGCGAAAAAATCATAAATACATAGCCGAATCCACGACTACGATACTTAAGATTGCTCAAATCCCTAATCTCAATAAATCAAAGGTTTGGATGAAGAATGATATATGATGAAGCGAAAAGTGTACCGCTTTTAAGGGGTCATTTAAGCCCTAAATCGTATTTATTTGATCAAATATCGCCCTAAATCGTTTCTTTTGTCATTTTAGGTACTTTTGAGGAGAAATCTGGAAAAGGAGGCATTTTGGACGTTTTTGGAGCATAAAAGTGAAGAAAACGACAAAGTCTCAAAATCGGCTGAAAGTTACCTTTGACGGCGTCACAATTTACTCTGGACGGCGTCATGCCTTGGCAAGAAAAGGTGGACGTGAAATTTACTCATGATAAGCCAGTGAAAATAGCATGTGAATTCTGACGGCGTCACGCTTTAACTTGATCAAGGGCGTCACGGCTTAAATCAAAAGGGGACGGCGTCACGTTTAAGGTTCGACGGCGTCAAGCCTTGATAAGCCAGAATGGATTTTGAAGAGCTAAAGAGGGACGGCGTCAAGAAGGTCATCCGGGAACCCTAGAAGCGGCGAGGTGACGGCGTCACACTCCATAACGTGACGCCGTCAGATCCAAAAATCTATATATAGTTTTCTAATCTTTTGTCATTAGGGGAGAGCTTAGTGTGTGGAATTTTGGGAGAAAACCCTAAGACGATTTTAGCTTCTTTTTCAAGGCTTTTTGCCTTGAGATCTTTCATGTTACATTGAAGATAAGTTATCAATTAATCATTCAATATGTCTATGTGTTGTTTGATTTTATCTTATTCTTGTCTTTTGATTAACATGTTAGGCTAAATTTATCTTGTGTTTGCTTAGATCTAATGAAACCTAGCTATTGATTATTGGTTATTAGTGTGTTATTAGTTGTATTGGATGATTGTTTATCTATGTTAGGCTTAAGAAAACTGGCTAACTTCTTATTCGGTAACTTGCTTGAACGTCTTAAGAAACATGAACCAAATGCGTACTAAAGGTTTTTATGGTTGTATTTAATGCACAAGCGAATTCTAGTGATCCCATGTTAGGAGCTTCCTAGCCGGCTCGACATAGGAGTGAAGTAGGAGCTTGTAGAGTTAGGGAAGTACGTACGCCACCCCACAAATGGTATTAAGGAATACACCCGTCATCCACGCGACTAATACACACTAATTAACCGGTAAAAGATAGTTAGGGAGTAAGGAAATCTAAGTAAACACATTTCTCTACACATAAGTTTCTCACCACATTTTCATTTTTGTTATTTTATTTTATTTGCATCCGTAGTAAATTTGGGTTAGTTGACTAGCAACTAATTCCGCCCACTCTTTCAAACCCGAGATTTTACTTGCTTTCATAAAAAATTATAAAAACATAAAAAGAATCTTCCTCAACCCTTAGACCTAATTAGAGTAGTCTTTCACACCTAACGAACACTATTCCCTGTGGAGAACGATCAATCCCCCGTACTTACCACTACACTATACTACATCGGTCAGGTACACTGCCTGGTGGGGTTGTAAGCCTCTTGAGATCCCTCGAGAGGTAAAACCTGTTGTAAGGTTACAAAACCACGCATCAATATAGGGTATGGATAATATTTGGGATACAAATTGGTGTAAAATGAAAAATAAACAAAACAGATAAATTAAAATCCTAAGTGTGGTTAATCACTTTCCCAACCATCCCATGAATAAGACTCATATCATTGAATAACTCACGCTTTAACACTTGAAACACACGCTTTAGGTAGACACGAATTATACTCAACAAGATCTCAATCAAAGAATAACCTTAGTTGGCGTTCCCATAACGACCAACTCCCATTCAATCCATAAATATAATATACAACAAATAGTGGTGATATCTCCCACTTAATACAAAACTTTACATAAGTTGGTTAAAACAAACTTTCAACTTTTCCTTTTTCTTTTTCTTTTCTATTTTTTCGATTTTTTTTTTTTTTTTTTCATATATGTGTAAAATTTCACAACTTTTCTATCACTATTTTTCCGGATAATTTTTCATACTCTTCATACTTTCAGAAATAACTGTAATAGCGAAAGTAGCAAACACACGAAAAATAAACTAAAAGATATACAATATTTACTTTCATACCAATTGCATTGTGCAATTTCCTGACCTAACCAAAGATACTGAATTACGCACGCGAACACAGGTAATGTAAGGAAACACACTTTGCCTAAAGCAATTAACCACGGATTTTAATTTACAGGGTAGGCTAAGGTGTAAGGGTGTATCGAAACATTATAACAAAGGTGTAAAAACGAAAGGAATGGCTCTGAGGGTTTTTCTAGGGGTATCTTACTCTAAAAGTGAGAGTAACAAAGGGTTTATACGGGGGTTAACTAACCAGTGTAGTTAGTTAATATCACATAACATATAAAGGCTATTTGGGTGTAATCCTAGAAATTTACCAATTTAGACAAGTCATTCCAATTATATAAATAATACTTATTATGGTGGTCTCGAATAGTATACAAGCCAAGTTCTAAAGTTTACAAGTCACCAGCACACTAAAGTTTTAATATTTTTGAAAGAATAAAGTTATGTGTGCGGTTATGTAATTTAGACTTTAAATAAAAACATGCTAAAAATTTTAAATTTTGATATATTAAGCGCATTTTAAGCATATTTTGAAAAAGTTTAGGACAAGTAAGTGTTCTAATTCTCCAATCCCCCCACTTAAGTTAAACAACGTCCTCGTTGTTTGTATGAAAGGTTAAAAACTGGAAAATAAAAGAATTAGAACAGAAAAACTCCCCTGAGATTTGCTCGGTATGATCCTCCATTATTCGTATAAGAGCAAAAATCATCTTTCTTGTGGATTAGAACGTTTAAGCTTCATAGATGATGTATCCACAAAAATTGCAAGAATCTATAATACCATTTAGACTTTAACACACCTGAGTTAAGAAGGTTCAAACTTGCATAATACATTAGTAGTTAGTAAAAATAAAACTTAAAAAATAAAACTGTAAATCATCAGGTCAGTCGATACGCCGTATCTTATGGAAAAAGATACGCCTTATCGAGCCTGGAATAAATACGAATCAGAATAGAAGATGCGTCGCATCCTTAACCAGGGATGCGCCGCATTAAATAAACTGACAGAAAGTTTTAAAGTCAAAAGTAAGAATGCAGAAAATAAAATAAGATATGACCATTGCAGGTGATGCGTCGCATCTTATGATGGAGATGCGCCGCATCTTCTGCAGGTCTGACAGACTCGACACAGAACAGAAAGGTAAAAATTTTTCTTCCGGGTTGTCTCCCGGTCAGCACTTGTCTTTATTCCAGAGTCTTCAAGTTAGACTCACGTTCAGCTCCTTATTTTGCTCTAGCGAGATCTTCCATCTCAATCTCTCTCTTAGTTCCATATTCAAGTAACCAAACATTCTTTCCGCTAATTGGAACATCCTTGACTCTAATCCGCCTTTAGTAGTTATTCCATTCTGGTCGTGCCTTTGGAGCAAAACTTCTTTAATCACCTTTGACAATTGGTGCACCTCAATCGTCAATTCCCTAATCATATAGTTTTGTTCTTTCAGCAACAGTCCATTGATGAAAGTTTCGACCTCATGATGCTCCTTATTACATTCGTGGGCGAACTTAGATACAATCTCATCGGTTGTAAGTTTAATCCATGGTCTTCCGAACCAGCTTGGGAAAATATTAATCATGATTCCTGAAACACAAAACAAATAGGCTTCGAAGTAAAAAATTTCTAAGAGACGGGAAAGATGATTAGAATTTTCTCCGTACGGGATAAATAAAAGTTACTGATATCTGAAAAAGATGCGCCGTATCCAAAAAGTTGGATACACCGTATCTTATTACGTTAAAATTTAATCAGTCTTTTATTCAGAAAACAGATACGCCGCTTATAATTTTAGAATGCGCCGTATCCAGTTTAAATTATCAAAAATCGATTATATTTATTAAAAATAAATGCGTCATATTAACAAAAGCTAATGCGCCGTATTTTCTTTACGTTTCAAAATACAAGATTTTTGATTTAGTAGATGCGCCGTATCGTTAAAGATCGATGCGTCGTATCTGTTTAATAATTCAAAAAACTGTTTTTAATTTAAATAGAAAATACGCCGTATCTGTTAAAATAGATGCGTCGTATGGCGTTAGGGTTTAGAAAAATTTCTTATTAAAAACAGAATACGCCGTATCTTGGGGAAAGATGCGTCGTACTCGAATTTGTTAAACGTGTTTTATTTTATAAAAATTAAACGCAATACGCCGTATCTGTGAAAACAGATGCGCCGTATCGTTTGTATCAGCACAATACAACGATAGCAGAATGCAGAAAAATACAGAAAAGAAAAGCAAAAAAATAAAATCAAACAAAAAGAAACAAAAATTACAGAAAACAAAAACACACAAAAACAAAAAATATGCAAACTATACAATGAATGCAATCTATCTAATATATAATAGGGTTAGTGGTTAGAATCAAAAAAGAAAAACTAATTAAAATACTAATCAAATTAACAGATAATAACAATTCACTCCCCGGCAGCGGCGCCAAAAACTTGATGGGTGCGCGTGTTGTGTCGTTGCGGTTTAGCAGTATTAATGCCTACTCAAGTTTTAAATTTATATTTAGCCGACTTATCAATAACACACACACTTAACGAGCAGTGTACCCGTTCAGTATGAATATAATGGTAAGTAGAGTGTCGATCACTAAGAGTAGAACGTATTATCTAGTTATTCTAATCAGCATTTTAATATCCTAAGTTAGCTATACAACCTAATCTAATGCAAGGGGGTTCAGCCTGAGAGACTGGCACGGTTTGGTTATGATTAAATAAAAACTAAACTAATGAGCACGAATCAGCGATTAGCACACACGTACACAGATAGATACTTGAGACAATAAGAAGACCTGTCCTGATAATTAAGTAGCTTGTCACTTGTTTTATTGCTAGTTTTATATGAAGTGTATATAATTAAACCTTTCTCGTTGGCTCTAATCTTATCGGCGAGTAAACCCTTAATGATTACTTATGTCTATCCTATTTATTAAGCGTCTCTTAAATAGGCGAGGAAGGGGCATGGCGACCCAAGCAATGCTCAGCTAGACACAGAGGTTATCAATGCACTAATAAAAGTCACCAAAGACATCAACATATAAACTTTAATTAATGGGAAAGCAATATTAAGGGGAGTGCATGATTTTCCGTAGTCACATGACACAAGCCCATCAATCCTGATGAATTAAAGTGTACTAATACAATAAAACAAAACTACTTAATGAATTGAATACATGCAGGACCTTCTTACAGCTCTTGTATCTTCGTTTAGGTGTGTCTTGTGCTGCTTGGTCGTCTGAATTCGGCTCTAGGGTTTTGTGGTCTTCGAAAGCTTAGTGTAAAGGATCCCGAAATTCGTCTGGCCTTGGGGTATTTATAGTTTCTGTCTGAGGGGTCGATGCGGCGCATAGAATTGTTAGATGCGGCGCATTGACTTAACTTCGCGTGGGGTCCAAGATTAATATATTCAGGAATATTCGTACACCGTCTTTAGATGCGGCGTATCTTGATCTTTGTATGCGGCGCATGTACTTGGATTGTAACTTGTGAAATCTTGATAGTGATACGCCGTATGTTAGAAGTATGATGTGGCGTATCTGGAGTAAAACGAGCTTGATCTTCTGGATTTCATTAGGCTTTTGACATCTTGCTTGTTTTGCTCCATAATTAGTCCAAAATCGCCAAGTTTCATATAATGCTTGTTTTTACCTGAGAATTACTAAAGTAAACATTAATGTATCGATTCTCATAGATAATATAATAAAACAAGTCAAATAAATAGGATAAATGATGATAATAAAATGTACTTATTTGAGTTCATCAACGCCCTAAAGGGCTTTTGTGGGCTTGGGGTGGGCTTTTGTTTAGGACTTGACGTATACACAAAGTCTTACATATTTAAATACCAAAAGCCCACTTTGTTAAACTATCTTAACCATACAACACACATGTTACAATGTAACAAATGACCATCACTTTGTATTTATAAATTAAATGCTAACAGGCATTTCCTTTAGGCCCATTACCGTTGCTAAGTCCATTTTAAGAAAACTGCCGAAAGTAGTTTCTGAGATCAAAGTTGATAAGACCATAGTTGCACCTAGGACAAACCAATCACCAAGTGCATACACTAGGAAGAGAGCAGAAAATAGTTGGGCATGGCAGTGTTGGTTACAGCATAAACCTACTTTTACGTGGTTACCAAAGATGCATAACAACTGTGCTACTAACCCAACGGGATCCACCGTTACAAATTCTCCATCTGTGTCTTCTTGTGATGCAGGTGATTCAAATAGTACAATGGATTGTTGATAGCGGGTGTTCCCGGCACACGACAGGCAACTTAAAGCTTCTAGTAAACTTCGTCGCGAAGTTCATAGGCACTGTCAGTGTAATACCTGAAATTTAGTAAGCATGTAAATGACCAAAATACCCCTGAAACTTTAAAATTTAATTAAAACACTTATAAGGTACCAAATTAATTCCGAACTTCTGAAAACGAAACTACATATGAAGTAAATTAATTCTGAGACAACATGTTAACATTTTTACATGTCCAAAAATGATTGATGCACACAAAATATTTATATATAGAGAAAACTTGTATTTAAATTAATTAATGTATTTATAAATTAATTAAATCAAGATAAATCAAATCTAAATTAGGAAAATAATTACAAAATTAAAGTTGTTGATTTTAATCTGCATATGGGCCGACTCCTAAGGCCCCCCCTCCAAAAATCACGGCACTATCCCTTAATTACCAAATCCCATTTATTTTCTTCCAAAACAAACCTAAACCCTAAAGTCGACAAAACAAAAAAATCCCTCCCATCTCAATCCGATTTTCTGGAGGTGATCTAGCATTTTTTTGCTGTTCTTCAAGGTTTAATCTAGCCAAGAAAAATAAGTGTTGGGTCGTGGAAAGCTTGATTCGATCGTAGGCTATTTTCTTGTCGGTTTAATTCATACGTGAGGTAACAAACTGCTACACCTAATCCGTACGTTCTAAATTCAGTTTATTATTTTTCTAAGGTTATTTAGATCATATATGACTCATATAAATTGATAGAAACGAATCATGCAAGATTAATTGATCGTACGAATTTTAGAGAACAAAAACACATTTAAAATCCAAATCTGATAATACGAATTTTCTGAGGCTTGTTCATAATTTTTCTGAGTTCTATGATGATCATATAAGTATGGAAAAATAGCCATTCGAATTGTGGAAGCTTAAATCAATTGTTCTTGAATTGTTGTTTAATCGGGTTTAAGAATAAGTAAAAGAAAAATTGGAAAACCCTAGTACACGATTAGGGTTGAGGTTTCTATAATAAAATCTGGTCATTAATGATGTTCTAATGATTGTGTAATAAATTATATGATGATTGGATGAATTAGGGTTTGGATTTGTAATTTAAAAAGTAAATCCGATTGGTTTTAAATCATAAGGGTGTGTTTTGTCAACTTTGAAACTTGTGGGATATTTTTGTAATGTTATATAAGTCTATGGGAATGTAGGAAAAATATAACTTGAGGGTCCTAAGTGTAAATATCGCAAGAAAAGAATTTAATTATATTTATAAGGGTCGATGTGTAATTAATTAAAGTAGAGGGACTAAAAGTGTAAATTCTGGAAACTTGATGTTATTCTGTGTAAATAATGTTATTAAGGGAGTAATGTGTAATTTTGAGTATTTATGGGCTTGATATGTAATTATAAATAAATTATGGTTTAAATTATAAGTTTTGTAAAGTTAAGGGACTAAATCTGTAAATTCTGAAACCTGAAGGATCTGATTCGTACCACACATAATTCTGAGGGTAGGTTCTGTAATTTTGGAAAATATAATGCTTGATGTGTAAACGTGAACATGATAAGGATTAAATTGTGAATTATGTAAATATAGGGTTTATTTTGAAATTAATGTAACTAGAGGGGTATAACTTGTAAATTGTGAAACTTACAGGATTAAAGTGTCATTCTGAATAACATGGGTATTTAAATCAGTAACTTGAAGTATTTTTCATGTTAGACCTTTGAATTTGGAATATTTGCAATTAAAACCCTAAACTATGTATACTTGTCATAATTACCCTTAAACTTTTGTAACTTGATAAAATGTACCTTAATTCCATAATAATCTTGAAATAAGGACTTAACCTAATCTGGGATACTAATATCTTACTAAATCTGGAAATCTGTTAATTATAGAAACCTGCAAAAAAAATAGAAACTTACTAAATCTGGAAAGTTACTAAAAATAGAAAGTTACTTAAAATGGAAAGGTAAACTAAAAGTAATAATCCGAGTTAGAATATTTTGTAATTCCGTCTTCTACTCCTTTAGGTGTGAAGAAGGAGAAGCCTTGATCTGTTCAGTGTTTGTTTGCTTTCTTGTTTATCTGCTTTGCTAACAAGGTACAGATATTCTGCCCTTTTTCAGTAAGGGTGTTTTCTCTCCCTTCCTTCTGATTTAATCTTATTCCATATTAGGATTCCCCATACCATTGCTATGTTCCCTTCTGTTTGTGAACCTTCCGTGTGATCCCTTTGTTTTGTGAGACTTCTATGATCTCTTTCATGTTCTGACCTATTTAACTTCTGAGTTGATGTCCTTATTATAATCCTCTTTGCTTTGTACCTTTTTCATGATTCCCTTTTGTTACGACCTCTGATATAAAAATCTGTGATGTGAAAATCTTTTAATTATGACTTGGAAATGTTTTGAGAAAAATCAGTTGTTTTAAAAAGGATGTTTATGAGTAGTGATATGATACTTTATAAACTTTTGTGGAAATTAGTTTAAAGAATATTTTTATGAAAAAAAAAACTGTTTTGAAAGATTATTTTATGAAAACCATTCTGAAAGATCATTTTATTGAAAATCCGTTATTAAAGGAATGCTTTAAATGAACTTTTGACAAGAATCTCTAAAATGAACTTTTGCTACGAACTTATAATTATGAACCTGTGAAATTCTTTTCTGAACCATTTGATGTAGTCCTTTTAATCTGAACTTAAACTTTGATATAAAACTTAATCTGATAAACTCTGATTTGAACATTTGATATTTAATTCTGAAACTACTTGACATGAACCTTTTGCCATGTACCCTTAAGATATGACTTTTGATTATTTTGATAGTACATCTGACCTTTGACCTACAGTCTGATATCCGAGCCAATAACTAGGCATGAGGGTTTCATGTCCATGTCATTGATGCACCTTTGACATGACTCTAGGGCAGGAGAGTGATGACCTGTTCCGTCCCTTATTTGTTATCTGCTATGGCCATTATGATTATGATTTGTCTGCAGGGGCGTATGGATGCATCCTAGATTTGATCTGTTTCTGTTATCTGTTATTATTTACTGGTTATATATATTTATCTGGTGACTGATGGTGTGTGCGATACACGTCTTTCACATATATCTGGGAGCTGATCACTCCAATTTGATACATGAGGTCACCCCTCATATTATCTGGTTACTTGAGAGGTATCCCCTCTAGATTGCTTATATTGTTACACTGTTATGATATTATCTGTTATCTGGACTCGTGATAGATTTCTGTTTTCTTTATCTTATAAACCTTATTTTTTTCCTTTTATTTGTCCCTTTTCCTTTTCCTTAACCTTATTCCTTATTTATTCCTGACTCTTATTCCTTCACCCTGATTATATCTGTATGATCTGTATTCCGGATTTTCTTTGTACTGCTATCAGTTACTGCTTTTGTTATCATTATATCTGTTCACTGAGCTCTCGTAGCTCAGCCGCATTTCTTTTCCTGCGGCAGGTTTTAGTAGGAAGCTGGGAATGAGTGAAGAGTGTACCTTTGGACTTAGAAGATTTGATAGCTATTCTGGATTAGAGTTGACTAGAAGATAATGTATTCTAGAATTAGTGTTTTTGGAAGTTCTCATTTGTAACCTTGAAGTTTCAGTATTTCGTTGTAACCTTTGAGATTTTTGTATTACTGTAGATGTATGCTTTGTTTTGTTCTGATATGAATCCATTATTGTGATATCTTTACCCTTGTCGGGTTGGGGTGTTACAGTCAGGTTCGGGAATGATCATTTCGCTGCTATCATGGGATATGGTGATTATGTCAACGGGAACATCGAAATCAGTCGTGTATACTACGTGGAAGGCCTAGGTCATAATCTATTCTCCGTCGGGCAATTTTGCGATGGTGACTTGGAAGTGGCTTTTCGGGAGAAAACTTGTTTTGTTCGAGACCTCCAAGGGAATGACCTTATGAAAGGAAAACGCGAAACCAGTCTTTATACTATCTCCTTCTCAGACATGACCGCTTCTTCTCCGATTTGAATACTATCCAAGGCACATTCCACCAAAGCATGGCTATGGCACAAACGTATGTCTCACCTGAATTTCAAAACAATGACCGAGCTTGCTCGTAAAAAGTTGGTCGATGGTCTTCCAAGATTCAGATACGCCAAAGATCACCTTTGTCCAGCTTGTGAACAAGGGAAGAGTACTCGTGCTCACTTTCCTCCAAAAGCTGAGCACAGTACGGATCATGTACTTCAACTTTTGCATATGGATCTTTGTGGCCCAATTCCTGTTCAGACTATCAATGAGAAGCGGTATATACTAGTAATCGTAGATGACTTTTTGAGATGGACTTGGGTCTACTTTCTTTGCACTAAAGATCAAGCTCCTCCGATGATCATCACCTTTCTCACAAAGATTCAGGTTCAGCTACGCAACACCGTCAGAAAAATTCGAACAGACAACGGAACTGAATTTAAGAATCAGACTCTTTGGGAGTACTATGAGAAAGTAGGTATTGAACATCAAACATCAATTGCACGCAGCCCCGAATAGAACGGCGTGGTCGAAAGATGAAATCGAACTTTAGTGGAAGCCGCAAGAACGATGTTGATCAATGCTCAAATACCGGATTATCTTTGGGCTGAAGCCGTTTCAACCGCCTGCTACACCCAAAACAGATGTATGATCACCAAAAGGCACACCAAAACTCCATATGAAATTGTTCACCGCAGAAAACCGAACATAAATTACTTTCATGTCTTTGGGGCTCTCTGTTACCCAATGAATGATCGTGATGACCTTGGAAAGTTAAAAGCCAAAGCGGACATCGGGATTTTTGTTGGATATTGTGAGAATTCCAAAGGATTTAGAATCTGGAACCGTCGAACCCGCGAGATTCAGGAGACTATACATGCTAATTTCGATGAGCTCACCGAAATGGCTTCTGAGCAAAACAGCTTAGGACCCGAATCTAACCGTCTAAACTTCCCTGATCCTTCAGCAGCATCCTTCTCTCTAAACCACAAAGATCTAGAATATTTGTTTGCTCCGCTATTTGATGATACTATTGTTAGTCGTGCTTCTGATGTATCCACAAGTTCCGTTGTACAACCACTCGTCGATAATCAAGCACCTGATACACCAGTAACTCTCACAACTGCAGTTGCTGAAGATGCACCTCAACCAGAAACATCGTCATCAGTAGATCAAATAGCTTCTACTTCTGCGTCTGTAGCTGAAGATCCCCCTCTACATTCTTCTGAAGTACCCGCACCCGCAGATTATGACGGAAACACGTTCTTCAATCCATTTGCTCCAGCTCCCACCATTCCAGACATCGGAGAGTCGTCCCTGAGAAATTTGGAACCGTCAAATCTGCACCATACTTATCAACACTACCCTACTACCCACAAGTGGACTAAGGATCACCCTCTCGTGAATGTAATTGGCAATCCAAAAAACCCAGTCATGACACGTAAACGACTCCATACAGACGGTGAAACTTGCATTTATGCACTCACCGTTTGTCAATCAGAACCAAAAAATATTAAAGAAGCCCTTACCTACGATCATTGGATTGAGTCGATGCAAGAGGAACTTGATCAATTCAAGAGATTGGAAGTTTGGGAATTGGTAGAAAGACCAGATGGGGTATACGTCGTTGGGCTGAAATGGATCTGGAAGAATAAGTTGGATGCGGATGGCACGGTTATTCGTAACAAGTCCCGGTTGGTGGCTAAAGGATTCAGTCAAGAGGAAGGAATCGACTTCGAGGAATCTTTCGCACCAGTGACAAGACTTGAGGCCGTTCGAATGTTCCTGGCGTACGCTGCTCACAAGAATATCACTGTATATCAAATGGACGTGAAGACGGCATTTCTCAATGGACAACTCCGGGAAGAGGTGTACGTTACACAACCAGAGGGCTTCGTTGATCCAGAACATCCGAACCACGTCTACAGGCTCAAGAAAGCCCTCTATGGCCTTAAGCAAGCCTCGAGGGCATGGTACGACAAACTGTCTGCATTTTTACTAGCTAATCATTTCACTAAAGGATCAGTTGACCCGACTTTGTTTATACAAAAACACGGGGAGGATATTCTCATTATTCAAATTTATGTGGATGACATCATTTTTGGTTCTACCCATAAAAAATATTCAAACGCTTTTGCAAAATTAATGAAACAAAACTTTGAGATGTCCATGATGGGTGAACTCAAGTTCTTCTTAGGACTGCAAGTTCATCAATCACCCCGTGGTATATTTTTAAGTCAGTCCAAATATGCTCAAGAGATTTTGAAAAAACATGGTATGAAAAGCTGTGACACATATAACATCCCAATGTCTTCCTCATCCCCGAAGCTAGATGCTGATCTACATGGGACACCCAATGATCCTACCAAATACCGTAGTATGATTAGGACTCTTATGTATCTCACAGCTAGCAGACCGGATGTTGTATTTGCCACGTATCTATGCTCCCGTTATCAGTCAAGACCAACTGAACGTCATCTGTCTGCTATTAAGAGAATCCTTCGATACATAAAGGGAACCATTCATTTAGGGGTCTGGTATCTGAAGGGTTATGGGTTTGAACTTGTTGCTTTTTCAGACGCTGACCATGCAGGATGCTTAGACACAAGGAAAAGTATATCTGGGGGAGTGCAATTTTTGGGTGACAAGCTTGTCTCTTGGCAGTCAAAGAAGCAGGACTATACATCACTGTCATCTACCGAATCAGAATACGTCGCAATGTCAGCATGCTGCGCTCAAGTCATCTGGATGCGATCTCAGCAGATGGACTACGGATACGTGTTTAACAAGATTCCGATGTACTGCGCCTCCAAGAGTGCCATTGCTATTTCGTGCAACACCGTTCAACATTCAAAATCGAAGCATATTGCTCTCCGCTATCACTTCATCAAAGAGCACGTGGAAATGGGTACAATTGAATTATATTTCGTAGGTACAGAATACCAATTGGCGGATTTATTCACCAAAGCCTTGCCTCATGCAAGATTTGTGGAATTGGTTCACCAGATTGGTATGCGATGTTTGACTCCAGACGATTTAAACAATTTTCTTAAACAAAATTAAATTAGTCAAACATCAAAACTATCTTTGTAAATAAATTCTCAAAAAAAAAAAAAAAAAAAAAAAAAAAAAAAAAAAAAAAAAGGCCTCTTTGAATGTGCAAAAGTAAAAACGATTCAAAATATGTTCTTATCATTTCAAATTTCATGAATTTCAAATCACGAACATATTTTGAGGGGGAGAATTTTTCTAACTTTTGCACATTTTATCTTCAAATCTTCATCATTATCAAAATCTTCATCGAAAAATATTTCTATGATCTCTTGAACTTCAAGATAATCAAATTTTTCAAAACTATGTCTTAGTTCAAGGGGGAGAAATGAACTTAAACAAAGTTTTTTCATCAAAATGGATCAAAGTTTCAACCATTCCAAACATCAAGGACTGAAATTGTCAAATTGTTAAAAGTTGTCTCAATAGGACCATATGTGAACTAGGATTCTAGTTAAGGGGCTGAAACTGTCATAATAGGACCTAATGCGATCTAGGACACAAATTAAGGGACTTGAATTGACAAAAGGGCATAAGTAGTCAAATATTAGTCAAACTCAGACAAATTCCCACTCACTTAAACACACAGTATTAATGTTTTTCTTCTCTCTAAATAACCCGCCTAAGAACATTAAACCCTCAAGAACGTCGAGACCTTCAATTCGTTGATAAAACTTAACTTGTAAGTGTCAAAGTTAATCAGTTAAGCCTTATAATCATTCGTTTATTGTTTCTATGGCTTGATTTAATGATTTTGCGAGTTAGGGTTTAAGAAAATGAATTGGGCATTTCGTGTTTAAGGCTGTTTAGTCTAATTGAGGTAGTTTAATAGCTTCATAACATGATTTGGATTGCTGTGTATATGATCAATTTGATTCAATAACAACATGAGAGGCTATTCGATTAAATTAGGGTTCAGGAAGTCACGATAATGTGCTGATGTGAATGAATGATGTGTTTGATAGTTTGAGTAGTGGTATATGCTTGTTTGTTGTTCTTGAGTATGTGTTTAATGTCTCATAACATGAACTTTAAATTTGGGCTTGGTTCGAATGTTTAGTTATGTATACAATGTATTGATGAAAAATGTATCGCTGAGAATATGCTTCTAAGTGTTTGTTTGTGCCTTAAACATGTTGAGGATGCTTGATGAACATATAATGTAACTTGTAAATGATTTGCATGAAATTTGGTTAATTTGATTGTTACCGAGTTTCTAAGTGTTCATCTTTCGAGTTTCTTAATAATTGTTACCGTGTTAGTGCTTAAAATGTTACCAAGTTTGTGCTTAAAAATGTTACCGAGTTTGTGCTTAAAAATGTTACCGAGTTTGTGCTTAATAATGTTACCGAGTTTCATGGAATCTTTCGACTTTGTCTCCGGGTTAGGAGACTAAAGTCAGGAACTCTCCAAGTTTCTAGTAACTTACCAAGTTTCTAGTAACTTAACGAGTTTCTAGTAACTTACCAAGTTTCTACAAACTTGCCGAGTTTCTACAAACTTGCCTAGTTTCTATGAACTTGCCGAGTTTCTTCAAACTTGCCGAGTTTCTACAAACTCACCAAGTTTCTGAAAACTTATCAAGTTTCTGAAAACTTATCAAGTTTCTAAGAAAACTTATCAAGTTTCTAAAAACTTATCAAGTTTCTAAAAACTTATCAAGTTCTGAAAAGGCTTTCCAAGTTTGTCACAAGTGTTTTCAAGTTTCTAAACTTACCAAGTTTGACACAATTTTCCGAGTTTGTCACAATCTTTCGAGTTTGTTACATTTTTTAGTCTTAGAATTTTTATAAACTTAGGAATGTGCAAATGTTTGTAAGAACTTGTTTGCTTGAAAATGGATTGCATGACTGATATATGAATGTTTTCATGATTAAACCTACCTATGTGATGCATCATAC
Organism: Artemisia tridentata subsp. tridentata; assembly: GCA_021014915.2. Lineage (NCBI taxonomy): Eukaryota > Viridiplantae > Streptophyta > Magnoliopsida > Asterales > Asteraceae > Artemisia > Artemisia tridentata. The sequence goes on from CP139505.1 coordinate 259,830,681, forward strand.
AAGTTAGACTATTATCATGCAACAATTAACATTCACTAACACATATATACGATGTCTATTGTGTATTGTTGTTGGTGATTGTGGAATACAGGCAAATCATGTCTCAAGGATCCATTACTCGAAAGGAGATGATACCAGAAGGTAATGAGCGAAAAATCAGTGAGTCAAATTCAAGAGTTGATTTTGAGAATCTGCCATGTCACCAGTCTTGCCAAATCATTGTGGAAATACTCAAACGACACTACGTTAGTCCGGTTATGACCAAGACAGCAAGCGTTCCAGAAGTATACATGAATCAGTTTTGGCATTTCATGACCATTGGAAAAGACAACAAACACATCACAGTCACAGTTGACAACACAGAGATTCAGTTTGGGATTGATACTCTTTGCAACGTACTTGAACTTCCATTAGAAGCCTCCGGCCCAAGAGGCAAATTTCATGATGAACCAACCTTTGAAGCCATGGTTGAAACTCTGATGCGTCTCGGTTATGATGATGTGGATGAAGAGCTCACTTCAATCTCCAAAGTGGGCAGGAAGTACATCCCTCAGCCATGGTTGACCCTCTATACCATTATCATTCATTGCATAACCGGCAAAGCAACTGGACTGGAACGCCCAAGACTGCAACAGTTACAATTCTTCTGGGGTGTCGTCAACTTCTACCACATGGAATTCGCTAAGTTCATATGGAATGATATGATCTACCAATTCCAACAGTTCCATCAAAAGAAGGATTACAAGATACCCTTTCCCCGATTCACCAAACTCTTAATCTCACACTTCATGAAAAATCACCCTGAAATCGATAGACGTTTAAATGAAAAAGCACATACCGAACAGATGGATCACATGCTCACCAGGGTTAAAGTGCAAATGACAAACACAAAGAAACAGGGTGTGAGAATCCCATCGAGTATGTTGACAGAAGCAGTGATGGGAACTGAAGCTTATAAATTGTACGATGAGGCGGAAAAGGCCGGAAAGGTGGGAGTCACAGTCAAGAGAACAAAGTCAACCAGGGGCAAAGGTAGAAGTACAGGCAAAATTGTCCCAGCAGCTTCTTCTCGAACCAGGAAAGCCTCAATACCTGAGAAGAAGAAACTAGTCACCAGAGCAAAGTCCACAGAGTTGAAACTCAGAGACGAACCAACTGACAAAGAAGAGGATGAAGAAGAAATTGATCTTAGAAAAGAAAAGAAGAAGAAAGAATTTGAAAAGATGAAGACAGTATTGGTAGAAAAAGACAAAGACTTGGGCAAATGAAGGGGAAAATCAATCAAAATGTCAGATCAATCGTTTAAACCCATCGAACCGCCAATGACTGAAAAAGAAGAGCAAGAACAACTTAAGAAAGCATCAATGGCAAGCAGAAAGACACATCTAGCTGAGCAAGAGAAGCTTGAAAGAAGAAAGAAAGGTGAAGGATCGGCCTCACAACCATTAGCTCAATCAGAAGAAGAATCAGAGGACACAAAGTCTGTCACTCTAAGTGAATCTGAAGGGGAATCGGAAGAGTCAGATGAAAGAATTGATACAGGATCTGAATCAGAGGGTGAAGATGATGAAAATGATGATGAAGAAGAAGATGAAGAGGGCGAAGATAATGGAGATGATGAGAACAAAGATGATGAAGGATATGATGAAGAAGACGAACATGATGACAACCAAGAGGAAAACCCACTACCATCTCCACAACCATCTTCGGTGGGTCAATCCCCCAGTGAGCTCAATGAACTGAAGGAACAATTCCTTGAACTTCAAAAGAAGGTTACTGAACTTCAACAGTCAAAAGAAAGTGAGCACAAAGCCTTGGATGTACAGCTCATTGAAGTGTAAAACCAGCTGGATAAACAGAAATCTGACATCAATACTATCAAGTCATTTGATCTGGAAAAGGCAGCAGGGGAATATCTTAAGACACATGCCCCTCAAGAAGTCAGTTCTCAAGTACCCCAAGAATTCGGGAAACATATTCAAGAAGCACTCCCAACACTTCTTAAAGAATATGTCAAACGAAATCTGGAAAAGACGGTGGCTAATCTCATGTAGACAATACCAATGACAATTCGAACGGTGCCACCCGAGTCATCCACTACTGACCTCAAAGGAAAATTACTTGCAGACGTCATCGATAATCCTGAGGAGGAAGAACTCAAAAAGGCATTGATCAATTCAATCAGGAAAGCTGAAAAGAAAGCAGAAGCATGTAAGCAGGATAAGCCAGTCAAGCGTCGTCGGGATGATCCTGACAAAGACGATCAAGGGAAGAAAAGAATGAAACCTTCCAAATCAACTGGACCTTCTCCTACAGCACATTCTTCTGGAACAACCAAGCAATCAAGTCAAGCAAAGTTCATTCCTCTAGAAACCGGAGCATTCGATGAGACCGAACCTTATGATGACATGAGTTTTGATTACGAATTTCCTATTGCACCACCAAGAGTTCAGAATGTCACTGCACCACCCACTAATGAAAAAATCAAACCTCAACCAGAATGGGTCAATCCTGAAGCTCCAAAGTTTGATTGGTTTGAAAAGATGGTGGACGCATATCCTGAAGTTCCAGCTGAAAATGATGCACCTGTTGAAGGCTCTATTGTAGACTTCACCAAATGACTGAAAAAGGCAATGAAAGTTCAGAAGTTGGGGTTGCCTGATATCATCAGAGTTTGCAAAGATGGCTTCACATAATTCAAAACCGTCACAACTTCAAAACTGGAATTTGAGTTAAATTTGGAACAAGTCGCAAGAGCTCTTTCTGAAAACATTGACTGGGATCATGCTCGGGTTTCTCATCCAAAAGACAAACTACAACTCCGTGATCACTCCCAACCCTTACCTCTCGTTGGCCATTCTCACAACCCGAAGATACCCAAGGCATACATCTTCAAAAATGACTTGGATTATCTGATCTATGGAAACACAAACCCTGAAAAACGTTATGCAACTTCCCTTACCAAGTACCAAGCATCTTCTTATGCATTAGAAGGTTTTGAAGAACAAATCAACGATTTATTTATCGACGAAGTTCAAGAATACAACGATGAAGCTGCTATGGGAATCTATCACTGGCCGAATCTGAGGAAGTGGTTCTACAAATGGAAGCTCACCTTTCCTTCAAAGACTGAAGTTTATCAAAAGAGTAGAATCCTTTCCATCACAAGTGCAGAAACAGAATCAATGTTTAGCTACAACTATCTAAAAAAGATCACCGTGAGGAGGCTGGATGATCAAGAATACACCTTCAAAGAAGCAGACTATCCTTACCTACACATCAATGATATTGAAGACATGTATCTCCTGAAAGTTCAAGGAAAACTTAAACATCTTCCTTGGCGTCTTCAGTATGATATCGTCAACTCTGTGTTGCTATACATCCGCAATATTGTCATCAGATCCAGAGTTAAAGATGTGCACCTTGGGGTAGAAAGCTACCAGAAGAAATTGAATTTGGTCAAGCCTAATCTCAAAGCTCCAGTGATAGCAGACAAGAAGCCGTACACTTTCGATGATAGACCATTTGGGTTGGTGTAAGTAAGGGATAGAAGCTCACCAAGATTCATGGGTTATCAAGACATCCACAAGTTCAGCGATGAAACTCTACTGCATGTCAAGTCTGAACTTGAAGAGATTATGAAGAACCAAAGAAAGGGGTTGAAGACGGGGTGGCTAAGACATATAACTTGGAGTAAGAATGATGTGAAACAAGCCATCAAGTTCATGGAGAGGATTGATTGAAGGATCAAGTTCCGGGTGACGATGAGAAGATCGGAAAGCTATGTGGGAGGACGTGCCAGAATCCCTAACATTCTCACATTCCGTCGTCCTGAGCAGTAAACTTTGGTACCATTTTCATAACTCATCATCATTCATCATGTTTGTTATATTTGACAATGGCTTGTGCATACATCACAGTGCACAACCCGTACTTGTAATGAAAGGACCCTAAGGTACACTTCAGTGCCTCAATCCTGATCAAAGGAGCAAAAGCTTCTTACTTATGAGTAGAATTAAACCAGAATTTTTCTAAGTTTTTCAAAATTCTGCTCATAAGGACAAATATTCCCTTGTCAAGGGGGAGTATTTGAAAAATAATCTTTGTTCTGAAAACAAAAGTTCTTGAAATTCTTCCCGTAAACCTCAAAAAGAGCATATTTTAATCAAAAGTTTAACAAAAACAACATGAGTATGCTATTTTTGAGGGGGAGAATAAAAATGTGATTAAAATATGGTACTAAAAAGTTGAAATCTCATGTGAGCTAGACTCAGAATTGAACCCTCGAATTGACGACATCAAAAGTCAGTAATCGAAAAGACATATCCTGGACGGGTAATAATTTCAAGCCAGTTTATCTGGTGATGTAAACGTGTCTCGCAAAGGATATGTCTGAGTAGAATGTACCGATTTCGAGAGATTTTCCTTGAATGTGATCTGGACGGGTAATAATTTCAAGCTAGTTCTACTAGTGATGTAAATGTGTCTCGCGACGATCATGTTCATTGAAAATCAATCAATTCAAAAGTGCTAACTCTACCCGACATGTGCAAATTTAAATTAAATACTTATGAGCACATGTTAAGGGGGAGTATTTCTGAAAATCACAAAACTCTCAAAGTGTTAACAAAATATGTTTTTACAATCATAAGCACTTTGAGAGATTTTCAAAAGTTTGGTTTATGGCAACAATAGGATAGTCATGGAGTTATAAGGTGACTGAGGTTAGGAAAAACCATCCTATGATCCGCCAGAGCCGGAGGGATCTACCCAAGGACAATACCAATAGTTTAGTACTAGAAAGTCCTATGTATGATTGAAAAAAGGAGAAATGAAATGAAAGGAGAAAGAAGGGGTTGAAGAATGAAAAAGAAAGGCAAAGAAAAGGGTGAAAAGAAATAGCCCTCCATTTGATCAACCTTAGGGCAGACACCGGGTTCGATACATATGCTACTGGTTGTTACTACGGTAACACCGGTATTGAAGATTAAGCCGTCATGGACCCAGTGACGCACTTCACTAAACCTTCTAGCCACTCAGGTGTCTCTCAAAAGACACTTGTTTCATTTCTCATGGAGAACCCTCATAATCTATTGACCTCTCACTCCGAGATGTGTTGATATTGAAAAGGAGGCACTCTGCTCCATGCCTCCGACGACCAAAATTAAGCACTTAATTGAGTCTAGAGCCATGAGATACATCAAAGATCTCTTAGGTACACTTAGCATACATTGGATGTTCAACAAAAGGAACACCAGGTGTAAAGTATAAGAGTGTCCTTCGCAGATCTTAGCAATCTGCCGAGAACATTCATGAGAGAATTCATAAATTATGATTCTCGGTGATTGAATGGAAATCCTACCAGGTTCAACATCAAACAGCTCTAACAGCAGGTCACTTCGGTAATCCCTTGTGGATTACGCTTAGTGCTAGCTCCAAAAATGGTCTACAATCGTGGGGTGATCCTCAGCGGCTCACTGAATCGTGGGTGCACTTCGGTGTGTCCGTGTAAGCCCTTTCGGGGTATCCGATTCAGAACGGCCTGGGTTAGGATTAGAGAAAGTCTTCACACTATGCTGTTGACGATCTCGAAGTCCGAACCTGTAAGTGCCGGATGATTTATTGCTAACTGTTTACACTGCAGCTAATCATGAAGACCGGGAGTTATACCACCACCATTCCATCATGCTCATATTCTGAAGAAAAGTTCTCACAAAGACTAAGAGATAACAAAAGTTCAAAGAAGCTAAAGAAAAGTCAAAGTTCAAGCATTACAAACTTTCACAAGTCAAAAGATGGAAGCTTATGAAGTGAGAACCGTTTGAAGAACAAAAGTCAAAAGACATATGAGCATGGTGGAAAAGACGTAAAGAAACTGACATTAGAGAACGTTGGTGAAAAGGCAGATTGAGACATTATCATATCATATCACAACAAGAACCAAGAACAAAGATTCCAAAGACGTCAAAGCCAAAGAAGCAAAGACGACGTCAAGCAACCTTGATGACCAATACTTAGGGGGAGATTGTTGGGAACACGTTATTATTCATCAAGTATTGATCATTTATGTAATAGGTTGCTTAGGCCTTTAGGTTTGTTTTATGGCCCAGCCTGTGTAGAAGGCCCATGGGCTGTGTCTATTTCTTTATGTTAATTACATTTTAATTAAGGGCTAAGGCCCATCCTTGTAAGAAAACTATAAATACCCCCTCCCATTCAAGGGAGAGGGTTGGTTGGTTGAATGTATGCTTAACACTTTCATTATATCATAACCTCCCATCTCTTTCTCTCTCTAACTTTCTCTATCTAGATCTAAGATTAGATTAGTAGCTTGTGTGATAAATCTAAGTAACATCAGATCTAAAATAAATGGAATTGAAAAGAATTCGAATATAAGCTCATGTCCTTACAATGATTTCGAGAGATGATGAACTCGAACAAAACTCCAATCCGAAAACCCAACTATTCCAAATCGAACCACAATCACCACAAACCCTTGTTCTTCCTTGAGTGATCTAATCTTCTCAGAACCTTTGTAATGAATTTGTTGAGGTGTGGTTCGATCTCTCTTGGAATACTGGTTTAAAAGGACGAATTATGGGGAGTAACTCCATGGTTACTTTCGGATTTGGGAGAAATAAGATTTCCATTCGAGTGTTCCTTCCACTTCTATTGTAATCTCCTAGGTTTGACTTGGGGGATTCCAAGATTAGTGAAAATGATGTGAGTGTTTAGGTCAAAAAGAAAGGAGGTGACAGGGATAAAGATGGTGATGTATCGATTCGGTTTTTGGGGAAGAAAGGGGCGGACAAAATATAGAAGACCTAGGGTAAAGGGTAAAGAAGAAGACAGATTTCTTTGATATATGTGTGAGTGGGTGAAATTTTATTTTAAGTGTTTAGAGATAGATTTAATTAGGGAGTGAGTAATATTACACCCGCGTCTCGCTGAACTGAGTTAAACTCGGGTCCTTCCCGGAACCGTCATAAATATGGAAGAATGGATTTTTAGAGACGTTTATATAATACTTGAATGTATTTTGAGTTTTATGAATTCACAATAATTTTTTGAGTTTTAAATTTATTACTGTTTAAACATTGGTACGCGTGTGGTGTCGTTCTGAGTAAAACTGAGATAACCTCCCGTTTTTACTACATTATAGTGGGTAAAATGTGAGATGGGATAATTTCACTGTTCTTGGTGAGATTTTCGGGTGACACAGTGTGCGGGTCTGTTTTCCGTGATGATCATATAAATGCCTAATCTGGTGATTTAGTCATAATAAATGAATTGTTATGAATTAAATATTAGGGGAAATTTACCATTTGTCACAGTTTAACGTTTGCGTGTCATGAGGCTTAGGGCAATATTTATAAGAATATATATGTTTTCATATATATTTAGATACAGCTATATTAGTACTACTCCAGACTACGATTGTAGATTTCAAGCAAAACTCCACTATTACTACCCCAAGCTAGGATTATGATTCCCATGGAATCCTACCCCGATAATTAACTGATTATATATATGATTTACTTGTGGTTTTTACCCAACACAACTCACTACTTACTTCAGTAAGTACTAGTATTTATTTCAACTACCATTGTACACCACTTGAATTTATTGAAATAAATTGTTTTCTATTAAACTCTATGAACTCACTGATGAACTCAAATAAGTACATTTTATTACCATCATTTATCCTATTTATTTGACTTGTTTTATTATATTATCTGTGAGAATTGATACGTTAATGTTTACTTTTGTAATTCTCAGGTAAAAAACAAGTATTATGTGAAACTTGGCGATTTTGGACTAATTATGGAGCAAAACATGCAAGAAGTTAAGAGTCTACTGAAATGTACAAGATCAAGACATTTTGCTCCAGATACGCCGCATCTTACTTATTACATACGGCGCATCACTATCAAGATTTCACAAGCTACGATCCAAGACAGAAAGGACATGCGCCGCATCTAGAAATGGAGTTATGCCGCATCTTCTGGCGGTGTACGAATATTCCTGAATATACTAATCTTGGACCCCACGCGAAGTTAAGTCAATGCGCCGCATCTACTTATCCTATGCGCCGCATCTTGCCCTCAGACAGAAACTATAAATACACCAAGACCAGACGAATTTCGGAGGGGGGGACAGTTTTAGAAGACCGAAGACCACAGAAGCCCTAAGCCGAATTCAGACGAAGTAGCAACACAATACACACCTTGAACGAAGATACAAGAGCTGTAAGAAGGTCCTGCATGTATTTAATTCATTAAGTAGTTTTGTTTTATTGTATTAGTACACTTTAATTGGTCAGGATTGATGGGCTTGTGATCATGGATTTAACCATGCACTTCGACTCCCCTTAAAATTGCTTTCCCATTAATTAAAGTTTATATGTTGATGTCTTTGGTGACTTTTATTAGTGCATTGATAACCTCTGTGTCTAGCTGAGCATTGCTTGGGTCGCCATGCCCCTTCCTCGCCTATTTATTAGATCGCCTATGCATTCTATCGTCTGTAGAAAAGTAGGAAGAAAGATAAATGGGATAGTCATAAGTAATCATTAAGGGTTTACTCGCCGATAAGATTAGAACCAACGAGAAATGACTTAATCTTGGTGCGTTGCATCGAACTATACACTTCATATAAAACTAGCAATAAAACAAGTGACAAGCTACTTAACTATCAGGACAGGTCTTCTTATTGTCTCAAGTATTTATCTGTGTACGTGTGTGCTACTCGCTGATTCGTGCTTATTAGTTTAGTTTATATTTAATCATAACCAAACCGTGCCAGTCTCTCAGGCTGAAACCCCTTTGCGTTAGATTAGGTTGTATAGCTAACTTAAGATATTAAAATACTGATTAGAATAACTAGATAATACGTTCCACTCTTAGTGATCGACACTCTACTTACCATTATATTCATACTGACCGGGTACACTGCTCGTTAAAGTGTGTGTGTTATTGATAAGTCGGCTAAATATAAATTTAAAACTTGAATACTGCTAAAACCACAACGACATACCGTGGGTATAAATTAGAGCATACGCACGCACGCATCACTCACCAACCTTTGTGTTGACACTTTTAGGCATGTTTATCTCAGGTAATTAACGGAGCAGGACAAGACACGGAGAGGGCATTATAACTCTGATAAATTACGTGGTGTAAAATCAAATATGTCATTCTTTTCAAACTACTATACCCTTTCATGGGATTTTACCACACTGATATTTCACCTTTTGTAACGAAAGTATTATTTGAATGACAAACAACTTTCAAAACGTCTCTTTTGAGCCGTTTTCTATGATTATGACTTCGATCCTCCCCGTAATACCCCAATTAGTCTTCCGCTGTTATCTCACAAATTAGGGGGTGTTACAGATTGGCATCAGAGCTATGGTTATAGAGAACCAAATGTTTTCAAACATTAGACTATAACTACACTTTTAAAATGAATGATTTTACACCATACCATTTTACGCCCTCCGTGTCTACATATCACCGTGCTCAGTACATTACCTATTAGGATTATTTTACGCTAATCTTCATATACAACACACTTTACTATTTCACACTCTATTACTTTCACACTCTTAATGTTATGGATTACTTATAATTACTATTTTCGGGTTACTACAGTACCATGTCTTCCAAACCAGTCGATATTACCAAAACTACCCTCCGTACAACTACATCACCTACCTATCAGATCACTCCGGATGCTGAAGATCCATATGTACTAATATCACGACCACAGCCTAATACGGAACCTACTCAGATACCACCCCCATCATCACCTACTCACTTACCTCCACGTCAAAAACTTAGGAGAGCTACTGAATCTTATTCAGATGAAGAGTTGATTGGTTATCCGGCAACATTCGAGGTTGGACAGAATTCACACCAAGAAACGATTTGGAAAGATGTTGAGCCAAACTCTCCACTACCTGACACTCCAGATTCCTCAATGCCAGACATCCCAGACGACGTATCCTGACCCAACCCCCCTGACAATAATGTAAACACTTATGATTCGATATGGACCCTTCTTCATCAACAAGCCAACACGTTAGACGCCCACACTGATCAGCTAGAAAGGTTACCACCAAACCGTTTCGAATGGTATAATCGAAACCTGGATACCTTGTTTAAAAGAGCTGATGCAGAGAGACGAGAGGTGTTTGACTTAGGGATGCGGGTTGATAAGATGCAGGATACTTATAACCATGAGCTTAGAAACTTGGATACCAGAGTCCGTTGTTTGAGTAGAGACTGTGCTCCAATACATAGTAGAGTTGAAAACGTTGAGAGAACCCTATGGATCGCCAGAGACACGACAAGGATCTAGAATCAGAAGATTACTGCCTCAGAAGCCATGTTAGCTACTCAGATGAGGATGTGCCAGGAGTTCCAGAGACGCTTCACAGACATGAAAGCTGCACAACTAGAACTGAGGCAGAAGTTAAGCGCTTACGTCAAGGACGTAACTAATCTTAGATTCATATGTATCGTTCTGTACCCACTAAACCGAGTAGTCTTCGGTTAGTGTCTAATGTATTTTCCAATAAGCTTGTAACCTTCAGAACTTATAACCGACTTTTAATCTATAACAAGCTCATCTTGTTTTATCTCCCTGTTGTGAATTAATCCCTTCTTTCATGCCCTACTATGATACTATGCATGCATGTAATGACTCCTCATGCCCTCATGCAAAATCTCACCAACTATTACTCTCTTTCGTAGACCAATAGCTCCACACAAATCAAACCGTACTCGAAACGCAACAAATGTCACCCCCTCCCTCCGAACATAGTCAACCGACCAACTTTGACACAACTTGTGGCACAGCAAGTGGCAGAAGCTATGGCCGCTGCTGTCAACATAGGACCAAGCACTTATACTAGAGACAGAGACACCTTAACCTACCGCATGGAGCATTAATAAAATACCTTGTATCGTTTGCTTTGTAAAAATAATCAACCAAGTTATTAATATTATGTTGCTTGTTATGAATATATCCAGACCTACCATGATATTACCTATGATTATTATGATTCCTTATACCTGCCATAACTAGGCTATAACCATAGAATTTGCTGAACTTCAGCTTTTGTAGATGAATCAGTTTGTTCCTTAGCAGTTCCATACCAAGAGTTGATCATTTATCTACGATACTACCCAGACACATCGTGATTTTATGATTCTCAATTGGTTATAATTTCGCATTGTGACCACATTGTTAGGACTAGTATGCAAATACCTTGTTACTCGAATTATTCAAACATGGTCATTATGTGGATTCTAAATCTGTGTTTCTTGTGATATTGATAGAAAATGGCCAGCATGAGCGGTACAAATACCCCACCAACACCAACCACAACTATGACTCCTGAAACTATCCAGAAGTTAGTAACCAACATCGTTGCTGTGGTACTCAAGGCGACTACAGTAGCTCACCCGAGTAGCAACAATATGGTAACAGGAGAAAAGAAGACGGTTGCGTCTTGTAAGCATACCCATGAAAGTTTCACGGGTTGTAGACCAACTCATCTTAAAAATACAGAAGAAGTGACTGAACCTGCCATCACCATCACCCAGAGATTTTTGAACCAAGAAGTTAAACGGGGTACTACACCCAAGAGATGTGACCATAAACGAAAACTCGATAGGAGAGAAACCACTGTTCCCAACAACTGCAAGTACCACAACAACAACAACTGTAATCGCAATCATCTACAAGATCGCAACAACTACCACCACCATCAAGATTTCAGGAAGAAAACTGGCAGAGACTGCATCGTCACATCTGCTAACGGAAATGGTTACCGTGGGAAACGACGTTTATGCCAACGATGCAAGATGCATCACACCAGACATTGCATTGCTAAATGCGGGAAATGCCAGAGAATAGGCCACAAGACAGGTGTAATACCTGAAATTCAGATAACCTGTAAAATTACCAAATTGCCCCTGAAATCATAAAACATAATAAAATCACTTATAAAATTCTGAAACGATTCCAATTTCTGAAAACGAACTATATATGAAACGAATTAATTTCGGGGACAACATTATATCATTTCTGAATGTCCAAAATTTTAAATTCACATGTACATATTATTTAGGATCCGAATTATATTTATTTAAATCAATTATGTTTGTAAAATAATTATAATTAAGAAAAGATATACATTGATTTTAAAAGATATCCCAATCCCAATAAAATTGGTCATTCCCTTAATTATCCAAAACAAAAGTCGGTTCCCCCATAATTTTATATATACCGAATTCCATCTCATTAAAAACCCTAAAAATATTCTCCTCAAAACTTCGACTGCTGCTATTTCTTTCTCTGCTGTTCGATTCAACAAGGCAGCAAAAAGGAACTCTTGTGTGCTCTACTTGGTGGTCTTGGTAGTGGTGTTTCAGCAGGGTCGATCGTGGGTTTCTTTGGCTGTCCGTCGAAGGGAGTTTGATTAGGGTTTCGACTGGGAAATCTTTGTGGTGTTTCGATCCTGTTCTTGTTTCTCCTTATCACGCTTCGAGAGTGTTTGTTGTGCGTGAGGCTTCGGGTCGGCATTCGATAAAGATGGGTTCGGCTAACTGTACGAGTTGTGGGTTCGATCATGGTTGGTCGAAATCGTGTGTTCGAGTGGTGACTGTATGCGATGGTGTTTTGGGTTATATCTACTGCCATTGTTTCGTGACTGACTTGGTCTTGCATACGTATCCTTGCTTTGTCTCGACATAGCACTCGACTCTAGGTACTATCTACTTCCTTCCTGTGTTTTCATCGACTGCATGAAATCATATAAAATCACATACAATAAAGTTGATCGACACATAAAATAACAAGAATAACTATATACATATCGACTATAAGTTATATGTGGGAGTTGAGTATCAATAAATTCATTCGTAACTCGACACTAGTGACTAACTCATCAGGTAATCATAAATGGCAACGAATTTAGAACAAATGTAATATTACTGGTGTCGTATGACTTTAAAGTATAAAAGAATATAAAAGTGTGTCTAATATGGACCAAACGGCTTATTTTGGGGTCATGTGAATCAGTTTTGAAATAAGCTTAAGTATACTTGATATACTCGTTAATGTGTGACATGAAATACGAAAACCATACGTCTATATATTGTTTGGGTCGTGACAGTTTTAATGTGCATGTTTCAGTCTCTAGTCGACCTAATACTATTATGAAAAAACAAGCAATAAAATCTGCTATTATATGGTCATTGAACGAGGCATACACTAGGGAAACTTTAGGCGTGTTATGTGAGTATGTCGTGTGTGAGGATCTGTGTACGCATGGGAGTGTGTGTGTTGTGGTGATTTGAAACGCATGAGTTCATGTGAGTTATTGTGTGCATGGGAACTGGTATATGAGACAATAGAATGCATACTCATGAGCTAACTAGCATAACAGTGACATACATAATATATGCATAGAAAGGGTGGAACAGTATACAGCTAGCACAAACATATTAAGATTTCACAAAGATAATATATATATATATATATATATATATATATATATATATATATATATATATATATATATATATATATATATATATATATATATATATATATATATATCAAGATTCGAGATAGGTTTAGGTGCCTACATACCGTAATGGTCGAGTGGTATATTAAATATATATGCAAAAGTGGGGGCTGTTGTAGTTGAAAGTGTGAGTGTGCGTGTTTGGTACATGAGTAGTCACATTTGCATAATAAAAGAATAGTAGTTTCATAATAATATGCAAGATCATGCTTCTTAGCCAAATAAATTGTAAGCCATAAAAGAAACATATGAAAGCAAGTAATTGGTAAATATTAAACGATTCTTAATCCATGTAGATTCGTTGAAGAAGACTTGAAGTTGTTTCCTTGTGATCACTTTTCCGTTTGCTTTCATTTTATTTGCTAAGGTACAGATATTCTGCCCTATTTCAGTAAGGGTGTTCTTTCCCTTTTCTCTCAGTATTTCATTTTCCTTATTAGGATTCCCTATACCACTGCTATGTTCCTTTCTGTGTGAATCTTTGTTGTGATCTGTTTATCTTGAACCTTTTGTTTGAACCTCTGCTATGATTATTTTATTCTGAACCTTTTCCTGAACTCTGATTGATCTCTTGTTCTGAACCCTGAATTTGTGAGTCTTGATTGAATCTGATCTGTGAACCTGGTTCTGAACCTTAACCTGATATATCTGTTGTAAACTTTGATTTGATTTGGCATAAACCTTAACCTGTTAAATCTTTATCTGAACCTAATTGATTTTGAACCTTTATTAAATTACATATGAAACTGTTTAAGAAAAGCTATTTTGAAATGGAAGTTACTAAACGTTTTGGAAGACCATTTTTATGAAAACTGTTTTGTAAGATCATTTCAATGAAAATCATTATTAAAGGATTGATTTAAATGGACTTTTGACAGGAACTTCTCAAATGGATTATTGCTATAAACTTTGTAATCATTAATCTTTGATATACTTTTGGACTATTGGAAATAAACCTTTTAATCTGAACTTAAGCTTTGATATTAAACTTAATCTGATAAACTCTGATTTAAAACTTATTATTATCTTAATCTGAATTGTTGACATGACCCTTCTGCCATGAACCCTTAGATGTGACTCTGTTTAATATATGACATCTGACCTTGACCACAGTCTGATATCCGAGCCAATCACTAGGCATGAGGGTTTCATGTCCATGTCATTGATGCACCGATGGCATGACTCTAGGGCAGGAGAGTGATGACCTGTCCCGTCCCTGATTTATTTTATCTGGTGTGTTCTGAGGAGTTTCTGGCCACAGGGGGCGCATGGATGCATCCTAGTTCTGATTCTGTTATCTGTTATCTGATAGCTGTTTATATTTATGTTATCTGTTATATATGTATATCTGGTGACTGATGGTGTGTGCGATACACGTCTTTCACATTATCTGGGAGCTGATCACTCCGATTTGATACATGAGGTCACCCCTCATATTATCTGTTATTTGAGAGGCATCCCCTCTGGATTATTATATGATTATTCTGTTATGATATTGTCTGTTATCTCTGGGCTCGTGATGGATTTCTGTATTTTCCCTAACCTGGTTTGTACATTATCTCTTTCTCATTTCTTTTCTTCTACCCTTATTCCTTTCCTATTCTTTCACTTTAATTCAGTATCTGTATAATCTGTATTTCTGATTTGTTTCTGTATTGCTATCCGTTATTGTTTCTGTCATCTATATATCTGTTCACTGGGCTTTTTAAGCTCAGCCGCACGTTTCTTTTCGTGTGCGGCAGGTTTTAGTAGGAAGCTGGGAATGAGTGAGAGTGTACCTCTGGACTTAGAAGGCTTGGTAGCTGTTCTGGATTAGATTTGGATGGAAGACATTATGTTTTAGAATTAGTTTTGAAAGTTTCATTGTAACCTTGTAGAATTCAGTATTTCAATTGTAATCCTTTGAGATTTTTGTATTACTGTAGATGTATGCTCTGTTTTGATCTGATATGAATCCATTATTGTGATATCTTTACCCTTGTCGGGTTGGGGTGTTACAATTTATGGTATCAGAGCTCACAGGCTGCGACTCGTAATACATTTACCCTTGACCTGTGAAGTCCGGACCACTAAGTTTCCACTGTAGGCGCTCGTAGGACCACCTTTGAGATCTGCTTAGGATTTCCCTATAGGAACTTAAATTCTGACCAGTGAGGAATGGGTAGACTATAAGTCAATTGCTTAAGTATTTTGCTTCCGCACCACTCTGATTCGTGTCTTGCTCCTGGTTAAAATCACATTTGAAAAGTTGGAGCTTATGCCTTGCCCCACCTAAGAATTGAAACCAAATTAAATCTGAAGCATTGGAATTGCGTAGTAATTATCTGACATTATTTGATCTTTGACTTCCGATTTCAACTCCGACCTCTGAACCTTCTGTTAATCATTCTAATGCCTCTTTAGGCAATCTGAGAATCCCCATGATGATGATACACTTGATACATTCTGTTATTTCTTTCTCGCTCCTGATAATTACCTATGAATCCTTTGATTCCGTCTTAACCATCTCTGTTCCCATGAGAAGTTTTGTGGCGGTTGACCACGAGTATAAAAATGCATTCCCTCTCATTTCCGAACGATAAGATTTATCTTTATTGACCCGTCTTTCTTTGACAGTAACCTTGATTTTATCCTTATAAGGATTGATTGATTTGATCATTTAATATTGACGACTATCCTCCTATGTCTCACATTTGGCGTTTGAAACAATTTTGGAACCCCTGCCATGATTACCGATTGTTAAACTTTTGCTGCCACTACCTGATTTTGACCTTCATTTCTGATCTGTGGATAAACCGTCTGATATCTCTCCGACCATTCCGAAGACCATTTAACCTTAATGTGTTTGACACATCCTATAAATTCATGACCCATGCTGGATATAAATGGATCCACTGAAACTATATTGTCCTGAATGATGAACCTTATTTGCTCCCTTGAATGATGAATCTTATTTGCCAATCAGTTTTTCTTTGGAAGGATTTGATGCAAATACCGTCTCTGTATGGAATTGTTAACTGAGCATATGATGCTGATATCCGATATCTCATAAGTCTCACTTCTGCAATTATACGATGTTCGTATTATCAATGATGTACACCCTACCTGTCACTTATGCTAAAAGCTAAACCAAAAACTCCAACACCTTGAACTGTTCGCGTACCTATCCCCACACTATACTGAACCATGTACTTGACTCTGACATATGAACTATCCGTCTGGTTAAGTGACCATATACGTTCTGCGGATCTGTTTACTATTGATATACTTAATTTTGGAGATCTTTTGATTATTGATTGGCGGGCCCTTCGTAAAAGCTATCATAGGTTACCGCATCTGAAATATAACAATCTGCTCCACCCTGTTTAGTTATAGTAACCTTGAACCGCTTAGATATGTTAAGCTTATCACTGTTATGGAAAGATTTACCCTGATCTCATTTGATTGTCATTACTCATGACACCTATTAGTATCCACCCCTAGAAAGTTTTGTTGTACAAATTTTCTGGCATTTTCTGATGAAACTTCTGAGTTTTCCTTCTGTTTGAGAAGTAGAATTGATTCTGAACCGATCTCGGTTGACGACCCATGATGCTATAGAAGTTGAGAGATTGAAGAAACTGATGAGATATGTTTCTGTCCACCTCAGTGTTTCCCTTGAATACCCCTATTTGTTATGAAGAAGAAAGAGAAAAATTTTGCGTCTGCATATCAACTATCGTAAACCTAACTGTAATCCCAACCGTAATCACTTTTCATTTCCGAGTATAAATGATTAAATTATTCTATCCTTGTGAACTCCGTATCAGACAACCTCATTTAATGTTTGAAGGACTGAAGAAGCAACCACAAGAACTCCTGAGACGGGAGATGACTAACTGAGAGAAGCTTCCGTAAAGTATTTCAGTTTATGTGAATATATCCCTGAAAAGGTTCATGAAAACTATTTTCGTACTCATTGTGACCATTATAAGTCTTAAATAATGCCAATAGTATTGGCTAATAAGAATCATGTTTTCACGAGTATCTGGACAATTGTCATAGTATGACAGCATGTTTGTGCCCTGAGTCGAACAAGGAAACATGTAGACCATCTTCGTATTAAATGGAATGACCTTTGTTCTGGAAGAGTAGATTTGATTGGCATTCAGAGACTGTAGCAGACACCACTACCGGGCATCTGATGACGACGGCAATCTGAATTGGCGAATTCCGAACTGTGCTAGTAGACCTGTCCAAGACTCGCAGTCTTGCTTCTCTATTCATTTTAGTTGTACTAAGATGAATTGAGAGTAGAAGCAGACTTGAGAATAGAACTGAGATCATGACTTTGAATAGAAGAAAATTCTGAATCGAATAAATTCTGTGGCGGACGAAGCTATGGATGACGTAATCGATTTCCTCTCGACCTATCTAAATTTCTGTTAACTAAAGATAAAATCCTTTGAATGATTTAGGTTCCTTATCAGTAATTCCGCTCTGTGTTCATTCTGCATATGTCGGATGATGGTTTTGTTATCTGAAATTTGACGAATGATGGATGATCTGATGTACCAAATTCTGATAGACACTATGAGACTTCCGTTAACTTTTCGAGTGATTCGTTTTCCTCTTAGTTAGAGTATTGGATTCTGATGACCTCTGAGACCGTAGGAAGACTAGGTGGATTAAGATAAGTTTGTTCTGTTCACGACTTGAGATACAGTATGACCATCATGAGGGCATATTTATATGATGCCAGTATTATGACGTCTGGCCAACGTGATAATACTTACATCATATAACGTGCACTTGTTGTGGGCATCGGATATTTCGAGAAGTGCCTTAGAAGCTTTAGAAATTCTGATAACTGTTTCAGATCGTCTGTGTTAGTGAGACTTTAAGTTCATTCTACCTATACGCGTAATCTGCTTCCACCGTTCTGCAAATTGACACGTTTGGATTCTCGTCATGCGTTTTGCTGACCTCTGTACATCTGATGCTAATCTTAGCTCTGTTATAGAACTTTCTGCCATTGATGTCATCGATAATCTATTTTCTGTATGTTCAAATCTGATCTGTCTAATCAAATTCTGTGAACCATATATCCGTCAAAACCCCATGTATTCCTTGTCTCTTCCGAGAGAATATGATTTTCATCTACTACGTTGGTATGTTATCCTTCTGATCTGGATTCAGTATGTTATGTCTGTTCTGAGGACCTGAAACCATTTTGGGAATCTGCAAGCTCGAGTTATGAGAATCAAATCTTTCATATGTCCGTTCACCGTCAGTTGTGTTCCTGTTTCGTTTCACCTCAATTCTCGTTTTAATCTGGTATGTCTTGTTTTGTTTCTGCTCTCTCTTTTCCTTCTGCTTTCTGCAAATTTCGAGGACGAAATTTTTTTTGTTAGTGGGGAAGAAGTTGTAATACCTGAAATTCAGATAACCTGTAAAATTACCAAATTGCCCCTGAAATCATAAAACATAATAAAATCACTTATAAAATTCTGAAACGATTCCAATTTCTGAAAACGAACTATATATGAAACGAATTAATTTCGGGGACAACATTATATCATTTCTGAATGTCCAAAATTTTAAATTCACATGTACATATTATTTAGGATCCGAATTATATTTATTTAAATCAATTATGTTTGTAAAATAATTATAATTAAGAAAAAGATATACATTGATTTTAAAAGATATCCCAATCCCAATAAAATTGGTCATTCCCTTAATTATCCAAAACAAAAGTCGGTTCCCCCATAATTTTATATATACCGAATTCCATCTCATTAAAAACCCTAAAAATATTCTCCTCAAAACTTCGACTGCTGCTATTTCTTTCTCTGCTGTTCGATTCAACAAGGCAGCAAAAAGGAACTCTTGTGTGCTCTACTTGGTGGTCTTGGTAGTGGTGTTTCAGCAGGGTCGATCGTGGGTTTCTTTGGCTGTCCGTCGAAGGGAGTTTGATTAGGGTTTCGACTGGGAAATCTTTGTGGTGTTTCGATCCTGTTCTTGTTTCTCCTTATCACGCTTCGAGAGTGTTTGTTGTGCGTGAGGCTTCGGGTCGGCATTCGATAAAGATGGGTTCGGCTAACTGTACGAGTTGTGGGTTCGATCATGGTTGGTCGAAATCGTGTGTTCGAGTGGTGACTGTATGCGATGGTGTTTTGGGTTATATCTACTGCCATTGTTTCGTGACTGACTTGGTCTTGCATACGTATCCTTGCTTTGTCTCAACATAGCACTCGACTCTAGGTACTATCTACTTCCTTCCTGTGTTTTCATCGACTGCATGAAATCATATAAAATCACATACAATAAAGTTGATCGACACATAAAATAACAAGAATAACTATATACATATCGACTATAAGTTATATGTGGGAGTTGAGTATCAATAAATTCATTCGTAACTCGACACTAGTGACTAACTCATCAGGTAATCATAAATGGCAACGAATTTAGAACAAATGTAATATTACTGGTGTCGTATGACTTTAAAGTATAAAAGAATATAAAAGTGTGTCTAATATGGACCAAACGGCTTATTTTGGGGTCATGTGAATCAGTTTTGAAATAAGCTTAAGTATACTTGATATACTCGTTAATGTGTGACATGAAATACGAAAACCATACGTCTATATATTGTTTGGGTCGTGACAGTTTTAATGTGCATGTTTCAGTCTCTAGTCGACCTAATACTATTATGAAAAAACAAGCAATAAAATCTGCTATTATATGGTCATTGAACGAGGCATACACTAGGGAAACTTTAGGCGTGTTATGTGAGTATGTCGTGTGTGAGGATCTGTGTACGCATAGGAGTGTGTGTGTTGTGGTGATTTGAAACGCATGAGTTCATGTGAGTTATTGTGTGCATGGGAACTAGTATATGAGACAATAGAATGCATACTCATGAGCTAACTAGCATAACAGTGACATACATAATATATGCATAGAAAGGGTGGAACAGTATACAGCTAGCACAAACATATTAAGATTTCACAAAGATAATATATATATATATATATATATATATATATATATATATATATATATATATATATATATATATATATATATATATATATATATATATATATATATATATATTATCAAGATTCGAGATAGGTTTAGGTGCCTACATACCGTAATGGTCGAGTGGTATATTAAATATATATGCAAAAGTAGGGGCTGTTGTAGTTGAAAGTGTGAGTGTGCGTGTTTGGTACATGAGTAGTCACATTTGCATAATAAAAGAATAGTAGTTTCATAATAATATGCAAGATCATGCTTCTTAGCCAAATAAATTGTAAGCCATAAAAGAAACATATGAAAGCAAGTAATTGGTAAATATTAAACGATTCTTAATCCATGTAGATTCGTTGAAGAAGACTTGAAGTTGTTTCCTTGTGATCACTTTTCCGTTTGCTTTCATTTTATTTGCTAAGGTACAGATATTCTGCCCTATTTCAGTAAGGGTGTTCTTTCCCTTTTCTCTCAGTATTTCATTTTCCTTATTAGGATTCCCTATACCACTGCTATGTTCCTTTCTGTGTGAATCTTTGTTGTGATCTGTTTATCTTGAACCTTTTGTTTGAACCTCTGCTATGATTATTTTATTCTGAACCTTTTCCTGAACTCTGATTGATCTCTTGTTCTGAACCCTGAATTTGTGAGTCTTGATTGAATCTGATCTGTGAACCTGGTTCTGAACCTTAACCTGATATATCTGTTGTAAACTTTGATTTGATTTGGCATAAACCTTAACCTGTTAAATCTTTATCTGAACCTAATTGATTTTGAACCTTTATTAAATTACATATGAAACTGTTTAAGAAAAGCTATTTTGAAATGGAAGTTACTAAACGTTTTGGAAGACCATTTTTATGAAAACTGTTTTGTAAGATCATTTCAATGAAAATCATTATTAAAGGATTGATTTAAATGGACTTTTGACAGGAACTTCTCAAATGGATTATTGCTATAAACTTTGTAATCATTAATCTTTGATATACTTTTGGACTATTGGAAATAAACCTTTTAATCTGAACTTAAGCTTTGATATTAAACTTAATCTGATAAACTCTGATTTAAAACTTATTATTATCTTAATCTGAATTGTTGACATGACCCTTCTGCCATGAACCCTTAGATGTGACTCTGTTTAATATATGACATCTGACCTTGACCACAGTCTGATATCCGAGCCAATCACTAGGCATGAGGGTTTCATGTCCATGTCATTGATGCACCGATGGCATGACTCTAGGGCAGGAGAGTGATGACCTGTCCCGTCCCTGATTTATTTTATCTGGTGTGTTCTGAGGAGTTTCTGGCCACAGGGGGCGCATGGATGCATCCTAGTTCTGATTCTGTTATCTGTTATCTGATAGCTGTTTATATTTATGTTATCTGTTATATATGTATATCTGGTGACTGATGGTGTGTGCGATACACGTCTTTCACATTATCTGGGAGCTGATCACTCCGATTTGATACATGAGGTCACCCCTCATATTATCTGTTATTTGAGAGGCATCCCCTCTGGATTATTATATGATTATTCTGTTATGATATTGTCTGTTATCTCTGGGCTCGTGATGGATTTCTGTATTTTCCCTAACCTGGTTTGTACATTATCTCTTTCTCATTTCTTTTCTTCTACCCTTATTCCTTTCCTATTCTTTCACTTTAATTCAGTATCTGTATAATCTGTATTTCTGATTTGTTTCTGTATTGCTATCCGTTATTGTTTCTGTCATCTATATATCTGTTCACTGGGCTTTTTAAGCTCAGCCGCACGTTTCTTTTCGTGTGCGGCAGGTTTTAGTAGGAAGCTGGGAATGAGTGAGAGTGTACCTCTGGACTTAGAAGGCTTGGTAGCTGTTCTGGATTAGATTTGGATGGAAGACATTATGTTTTAGAATTAGTTTTGAAAGTTTCATTGTAACCTTGTAGAATTCAGTATTTCAATTGTAATCCTTTGAGATTTTTGTATTACTGTAGATGTATGCTCTGTTTTGATCTGATATGAATCCATTATTGTGATATCTTTACCCTTGTCGGGTTGGGGTGTTACAACAGGAGACTGCAAAGCCACAGACAAAAAGGAGCAGCTATTAGCTGTAGTATGCCAAGGATGTAGTGGAAAAGGACACTACAAGAGTCATTGCCCAAACTATAATGCCAATTGGAAAGTCAAGGCCAGTGCAAGAGAATGAAAGCTCATTAGGACCTCAACAATGTCAAGGGATGACACCAATGTTTAAACAGAAGAAGAAATTCCTGTTGTAGATAAATAAACCATAGTTCAAAACTCTCTAGAACTGTATTTCCTTTTGTACTTTACCTTAGGTACGATGGAGTAACCTAAGTGTAACAACTACCTTCCTACCTTATGAAATCTCTATCTTGTAATATTTCCATAATAATCACAACCTACGTTTATTTTCAGTTTCTATTCCATTTACCCTATTCATAGTCATTACATAACAATACACTGCTATACCATTAGAAATTTGGTTAATATCATTTCTGACCGAACAATAGACTATTACCACCTTGTGAGATTCTCACACAAACCCTAAGATTCATTCCAAGGATATCTTATTATCACCCTAGAAATTCATAACTCATCACCGTAATGTGAACCAAAATTTTCTTATTCTTTTGAAAAATAATTATGTTGTTATTTTACAAAAACAACACGTTGAACACCATCTAAAACTTTTTGAGAAACATAAATACCACTATGACTGAGTCAAACATCACATCATTTGGTCCTCAATTATACATAGCCTGATCAACTATGTCTAATTTAGGAAGAATCATGTCATGAAGAA
This sequence comes from Artemisia tridentata subsp. tridentata, assembly GCA_021014915.2. NCBI lineage: Eukaryota > Viridiplantae > Streptophyta > Magnoliopsida > Asterales > Asteraceae > Artemisia > Artemisia tridentata. The sequence goes on from CP139505.1 coordinate 259,854,117, forward strand.
AAACAGTCATCTTTTCAAAATTTATAATAACAATTTTCAATCAAAAGCGAGTTTTATGACAAGATAAAATGCTCCTATTACCAACCCACTATAAATAACCACACCTAGTACCCATCATCCCAATGAAAGAAACCCGAAATAAGTACGAATTCGAGGATCACAAAAATTCATAAAGATATATGAAAAACACAAATAACATAAATTTTATTAGAATCCACGGAAATTAATACATAACGATAAAATTAGCATCAGTAGTGCTAAAATTACAACGATTTATTTCAACACTCCTACTATCTATTGCCCCCATATCTTATCCACGACAATGGCTAGAGCCACTAGTGGTACGAGAAACGCTAAGATCCCGACCAATAATTCGTAGTCTTCGTCAGGAACGTATGTCAAGTAGATGACGACGACAACAACATACACGATTGCGAGGATAGTAATAGGGTGCGGCATTTTGGAAGTATTAAATGAGAGGAATATGGTTGGTGGAAGAATGGAATATTAAAATGGGGTATATATAAGGAAAAACTAGCCGTTATTTTACTATTCACGACCGTTAGAAAACACTGTTCATAGCCGTTAGATTTTACTGTTCCTGGCCGTTATTTTTCACTATTCACAGCCGTTGGATTCATTAGGTGGCAAAACATTCAAATTATTTCATCTAGTATGAATAAATCTAACGAAATTATGTTTTCTTGAATACCGAATGGAAATTCCTAGACGACCCTTTTTCCATAACCTCTTACCCTAACAACCACTTTAAACTTTAATTCCGGGACGGAATTCAGAATGACTAGTGGGTACTGTAGCAAACTGTAAATTTCCACTATGATTAGTAACTGTTAATCAAATATTAACCTCTGTTACTGTTTCTGATTAACATTTTTACGGGAAAATTTGAAATTTTCATTATTATATTATTATAACACGAACACATTATCACGTGATTTACCAACTATCGGAACGAGCTCACACGCAAACCACGAAATCTAATTATACTCAAAACAATACCAAACAGGCCTTAAGAAAATCTCAGCCCAACTCTATTATTCGGTTACTGTTCATCAGTAACCCAATAAAGGCCCATTCCCTTATTATTTCATATTCTAGTCGACTCAAACTCACCCAAATGCACCCCGTTTTCTCCCAATATTGAAACACAACATATACGGATTTTTGCACCACCTAATTCTTCCCCCACCAAAGAATTAGGATGTCAAGTTTTAGCTCTTGATATTAACTTTTGATACGTTTAAATTAATCAAAGTGAAGTGCCATTAACAACCCATTCGACATATTCAAAATTCACAAAGTTATCCAATTCGAACCAAACTTGTTTCCACCTAGTTCAAACGTTATTATTAGTTCATAAAGGTGTTATTGAGTGTATTTCTTCTACCCTAACTCAGTGCTACACGTTGATTCAATTTTTGTACACATATAAACTCCTAGTTGACATATATTATCTACAAAACAACTCCCACCTTTTTCCCCACACTCACATACTCTCTTAAAGTCCTAATGTCAGTAAAATCTATCTAAAATTCCTCAAATCCCTGACATGAACAGTTAGAACAAGTTGTGTTTGATTAAAATACAATAAACACATATACGTGTTTATATATACACACGTATACTCTTCCCTAGCTCACCACCTCTCACACTTCACTCATTATACATTTTATAAGTCCTTTCAATCAGTAGAGAAGCCACAAAATGACCAGGAGCTTTTCTCATCTCATTTGGAAGTCATTCGAAGGCATAAGGGTTTTATTTTGATCGTATATTTTGTTGTAGCGAGTTGTGGGATTTTCTTATGTTCTAATCGTTCTTTACACGTTCCCTCACCACCCTAGAGGTGTTGTAAGTCCTCTCCTCTCAATCTAAGTCCATTTTGTTACATTTTAATACCCCATGCATCACGTTTATATTTCATTCGAACGTATATATTTCACTCTTTATTTTACGTGTTACATTTATTTCTAGAACACCACACTTGGTTTGCCTCCCTTGTGGAAGGCCTAGGAACCAGGAAACTCACACACGTCACGTTTATTTTGTTGTTAGATACATATTCGAACTCCATTTGTAACTATGCTTACGCGTATAAAACATACCACACCAAATTTTACTAAGTCTTTTTAGTTGTAAAACTGTCCCAAGTCGCCACATAAATGGTCTCGTAAAATCAAATTCGACTTAATGACATATAAATATTTTTACACGACTTGTTTTTTCATACAACAAGCTAAAAGTTTCATGTTTATAGTTTACCAATATAAGCTCATATAAGCCTTTGAAATTGACCAAAGTAAACTCAATCGCAACTGTTTAGAAACTTAATAATATTTCGATATGGACTGAAAAGCCCAATAAGCCAAAATTAAGCAAACCAAATAAGCTAGCTCGTTAAGGCCTTTTGATATGAATTTTCGACATTAAAAATGGGCCTAAGGATAAGCCCAACTTGTCTTAAAGCCCAACTTGTCTTAAAGCCCACGGATTGTAAAACGTTAATGGGCCTTTGTTTTACCTCGTTAAGGCCCATTAATAGAAAAATAAGCCATTTTGGAAAATAAGCAGTTGAAATAAGCTTTGATAAGCCTTAATAAACTACAGAAAATTTCGGATAATTTTCCCACTATTTTTTGTACTTTTGGACTAAATTTGCAAACTAGTTTCACTTTCAAGGACTAAAACTGCCAACTGTTAAAAACAAGGACTGAATCTGCCAAAACAGAAACATTGAGGTAGAAACTGATATTATATTAAACTCCAAGCTCATAATGTTATTTTGGACAAGTAGTGGACTATAAATGCAAGTTATATTTAACTAAGGACTAACGGTGCAACGCTAACGCCATTAGGGTATAAAGTGTAAAAACAGGAAAAGTACAAGGACCAACAGAATGTATTTGACATTTTCATTTCTATTTTACATTTTACGATTCCCCGTCACGTCACGTGCATTTTTCTACGTTTCAGTTACTTAATATATAACGTTACGTTATTTTTATATAACGAGTTTTAAACGATTTAACTTAACGATTCGTTTCACCACTTTCGAGGAAACGATATTTTTGGATTAAATGACATAAAAACAAGATAATATTACATGTAATATTATTTTTAAACTTTAGGCATTTTAAGCATATCGCAACCCACATCACCGATCAAATCATCATCCGTTCTCTCACTTTCACACTCACTATTCGTATAAGTCAAATTCTCAGACTTCCCTATGTATTCAGGTCGTGTGTTGAAGCCGTTTCCGTAATCTTACTTAATTTCATATTCCACCTTGCCAGTTACACTCAAGGTGAGTCATAGCCCCGTTTTTATACTTGTGTTATAAATACTATTTGGGGGAGATACATGCTCAACTATATTTTGTTACTTTTACAAGTACTCTGAAAACTCTCACGATTTACCCTGAGTCATAACCCCTACTTTATACGCTTTGATTTACTCTTTGGGGAGATAAATGCTTGTTTCTATTTACAAACTTACTTGTTTACTTGGAATGTTGTACTTAAATGATGAAGTACCTTATTAGTTATTGAGACATAATACTTGTTTCCACTTACAAAAGTAATTCACACCTTTACGAATCACTGTGAATTTACATACCACTTGTTATATGCCATTTCCAAAACTCCAATGGAAATACTTGCTAGAATTAGAGCACTCGTATCCTATGTATACCACCATTTAAGTTGATATTGCCTAAGCTTAATATTTTGCCAAGAAGCCCCTCAAATCATGAACCATTAATCACTTGTGAGTGAACGCGAATATAGTGGACAAATTCGAAACCTGTTGGAGGCTGACTGCCTATTCCACTAATACTGGACGGAATGCCTTAGTGGCTAGTCGTATTAGTCGCAATGCACTATATTTGAGAAAAATAGGAAATGGCATAATCTCCTATTACCCCGAGGGCCATAACTCATGCCATTGATTTGGATTGTCCCCCCCTACCGAATTCCGGTACTGTTTAACGTTTGCGTGTCATGAGGCTTAGGGCAATATTTATAAGAATATACATATATATTTAGATACAGCTGTATTAGTACTACTCCAGACTACGATTGTAGATTTCAGGCAAAACTCCACTATTACTACCCCAAGCTAGGATGGATTATGATTCTCATGGAATCCTACCCCGATAATTAACTGATTATATATATGATTTACTTGTGGTTTTTACCCAACGCAACTCACTACTTACTTCAGTAAGTACTAGTATTTATTTCAACTACCACTGTACACCACTTGAATTTATTGAAATAAATTGTTTTCTATTAAACTCTATGAACTCACCAACCTTTGTGTTGACACTTTTAAGCATGTTTATCTCAGGTAATTAACGGAGCAGGACAAGACACGAGAGGGGCATTATAACTCTGATAAATTACATGATGTAAAATCAAATATGTCATTCTTTTCAAACTACTATACCCTTTCATGGGATTTTACCACACTGATATTTCACCTTTTGTAACGAAAGTATTATTTGAATGACAAACAACTTTCAAAACGTCTCTTTTGAGCCGTTTTCTATGATTTTGACTTCGATCCTCCCCGTAATACCACAATTAGTCTTCCGCTGTTATCTCACAAATTAGAGGGTGTTACACCTATGAAAAATAATTTTGCCTTATATGTATTTTACATGGTTGGGTTACTATACAAATGTATCATGCATAAATAAAACTAGTTGGATACCCACGCATGTGACGTAATAAATGAAAGTTATGAAACTTAACAATCAAATTTATCAAAGAAGCAATTGTGCATTTTAAAAACTACAAGGTCCCATATACAACAATTCTTATTCTTTATCTACCCTTTTTCCAAGAACAACATATTCTTTTCAAAGAAAAACCCGAAACAGAAAAAAAAGATGCCTTTGAAAATAGTGGACGCAACATTATCAAACTTCAGTTCAGTTTTTGATAAATTCAAATCAGAAGCACAAAACAACAAAGCAAATTTGATATTGTTTTTGGCTGATAATGATCCTGCTACTAATCGTAGTTGGTGCCCTGGTAACAATTTATTTCTAGTTTTTTTAGTAAATTTGTGATATGGGTTTTTGTTTTTGCATTGATTTTGATGGTGGGTTATTGTTTGAAATGATTCTTGTGGAGTTTAATGTAGGATTATAGTGTAGGTTTATTTGGTTGACTTTAAAAGTCAAAGTTATGTTATGAGTGTGAGGTCTTGATGAGAATTCAAGTGTTAGCCTGTTAGGAGATGTATTTTGAATTGGTTTTTATAAAATTTAAATAGGGTTTAATGAAATGGTTGTAGAATCTAGACTAGGGTTTATGAATGATGAGAGTACTTATGTATAGTTTGTTCGGGTTACTTGTTTGTAGCTTGAATAAGTGTTATCGGTTTGGAGGTATAGAATGAGCTCGGTTATCTTTATAAGTTTTTACACAACGTAAATATCCAGTTTTCATCAAAACACAGTGTTTGCTTTAAGAGGGTGTCTGGGATTGCTTTTTGGAGAAGACTATATGACTATCGTGTTTGCAAAATGAAGATGATCAACTAAAAATGTACGGAGAACTATTTGTAATAAATGATTGTTTGCATTTCATTAGAGACAAAATTCAAAAAAAAAAAAAAAAAAAAAAGTAAAAAAAAGTAGCCTTTTTTTAACAAAAGAGGGTATTTTTCTTTAGAGATTTGAGTTAGAACTTGATTATGGATTGCGTAAGTTACAGTTTATCGAGTTTAAGTACAAAGATGAGGTCGATTAGTGGTAAGTTTTAGGAAAGGTAAATAAGTACAAAAGATCTTGAGGGTGTTTGAAAAATGCTTTTCTGCTTACAAAAAAAGCTAGGTACCAATCTACTTGCTTTTGAGAGCTTACTTACACCGGACTAAGCAGTTTCATCCAAACACCCGAAACTGCTTATTTTCTTAAAAGTAAGTAGATAACCGCTTAGATAAAGCAAATTTGAATGTCCGCTGACTAAGCTTTTTGAAAACTGCTTATGCATTCTGGAAACACACTTTCTAACATAAAAAACTGAGAAGCATTTAATCAGCGGGTTTTTGAATACGATTATTGTGTCGATATAATACAATAACCTGATTAGCAACTTAGTATGTAGATTTTTTTTTTGGGTAAAGGGGATTACCTCGGTAAAATAGTATGTAGATTAGGGTTGTGAATGAGAGTACTTTTTATGAAGTTATTCAAGTTAGAACTCGTTTATAGCTTTATTAACTATAATTTTGTCTAGTCTGAGTTTATTTATGAGCTCGATTACTTGTAAGTTTTATGGGAAGTAAACAAGTACAAATGATTTAGGGGATGTTTCTGCTTTAAAAAATAAGAATGTATCAAGTACCAGCCTACTAGTTGTTAAGCGTTTATTTGCACAGAAATAAGCAAGCAGTTTCTTCCAAACACTACTGAATACTTGCTTTAAATGTAAGCATATAAGCAATCCTGGTCTCCCTCTTAAAGGGTGTTTGGGCTTGCTTAGTTTTTTTACTTATGTGCTTATTATAAAGGAGTTCAGAGTTCTTGGATAATCCAAATTGCTTCTGCTTATCTGCTTAGTTTGGTGCAAAATAAGTAGTTTTCAATAAGGAGTTTGGGATATGCTTATTTGAGATAAAACCTAAAAATTGTTTTAAATACATATGTAGCCCTCAAACGTCGTTCCTTCTACTAGTCAAAATATTAGTTTAAGATAAACGTGAAATAAGAAAATCAAACACTAAATCCTGGACTGCTTATTTTTAGCTACTCATCTATTTTTACTTATAAGCAGAAAAAAGTAAGCAATCCCAAACACCCTCTTAGTATTTACGAGAAATCCAATAAGTTCATAATCACTTGCTGACTTGACGTTTTATTATTGTTTTTTGACAGATTGTGTGCGAGCTGAACCAGTTATACTAAAAAAACTTGAATCATCAAGTGATGATGTGGCACTTCTGAGAGCCTATGCTGGGGACAGACCCACATGGAGGAACCCACATCACCCATGGAGAGTGGACTCAAAGTTCAAGCTCAAAGGTGTCCCAACTCTTATCCTATGGGAGAATGGTGAAGTTAAAGGTCGCCTTGAAGACCACGAAGCACACATTGAACGCAAAATTGAGGCCCTTATCAACACCAAATGAACGTTTTCAAGTGTTTCCTGATATCTGCCACAACGGCTGTTAGGTCCAATAATGTTTTTAGTTACTGCATCTGCTAAATGATGAACACTGTTTAGTGTTTGGACTGGATGAATAAAAATGACAGCGCAGTGTGCTTTAAAGGTGATTTTTATTTAACTTTACGAAAGGTTGGTATCATTTTACGTCTATGATGATGGAATGTGTTTGACGTTTGTCCGCATAGGCATGGTATTTGCTAATGGTATCTGATATGGTTGAATTAGTAACGAATTAAACAAAGTATAGGGATGATTTTTGGAGTTTACTCTTTTCTGATTTTAGAGAAATATTTGAATTTCTAGCTCTCATAAGCCCACTTATTTATTGACGTCACTTAAAACTGACCTATTGCTCCATTCATCTCAAAAGTGCCATATTGTTCAATACTTCCATTCATGAGAAAAGGTCAATACGAAACAAGAATTTTTTAAAGAACAAATCAACTAATCTTGACCATTGATCCAATGGCTAGATTTAGTCATTATTTAAATTAATAAAATACAGGGGGGCGTTTTTGTCCTTTCTCACTTCACCAATCTTATATTACACACATCATAATGAGAAAAGTTCAATACGAAACAAGAATTTTTTAAAGAACAAATCAACTAATCTTGACCATTGATTTAACTTTGATCCAATGGCTAGATTTAGTCATTATTTAAATTAATAAAATACAGGGGGGCGTTTTTGTCCTTTCTCACTTCACCAATCTTATATTACACACATCATAATATCATATAGTACCAGTAACACACCTTCATTCACCAAACACAATTCAAGCAAAAGCAAATTAACATAGATCTGACTACAAACTCATCTAAATCAACATCACCGATATACAGAATTCAGTCCATGGTTACGCTTCCAATATTCCAATCATCGGCTAATTAATTACTCGGAACCTCATGACGTGGCGGTGGTATCGTGATGGTAACTCGCCGGAAAATGAGGTGTGATTGTTTGATTCGTCGAAGACTTGTTTAACGCGTGGCGGTAGAAACGATCGAACACCATAAGCGGCTTGTTAGTGGTTGCTGTGGTGGTGGTGTGACGTCATCGTAAGAAGTGCAGACGTCATCATCGTCGTCATCGAAGTTGATTAGATTAGGGGAATTGTTGTTTGACTATTAGTCAAATTCCTTAAATGAGTTGATGTCCCAGCCATGAAGTCAACTTTCCATTAATGGTATTTGTGTTTTTTGTGTGGGAGAGTAAAGAGACATTATTAGGTTTATCAGTTAATGATATGGTTTTTATTTTCTTTGGGGAAGGAGGGAATCTGATCCATAAATTAAAAAAGAGGAAGTTTATGGGACATTATCATGTAAGATAATGGATAGGATAATGCATTTGAATGTGGGGTTCACATGATATGGTTTTATATAATTGACTTGACGAATCCTTTGTGATTTTTGAAGATCATTGCATTGTTTTTATTGTCATGGTTTGTAACCATGTTACCGTAATTTTTATTTGCACATGTGATTGCAATATGTTGAGGTTTGATATTGGATTCAGTGATAATTTGCTTGATTCTTTTGGCATAAAAATCTCATGTGATGCACCAAAGAATCTCATGGGATTCACCATGAATCCCATGGGATTCACAAAGAATCCCATGGGATTCACCATGAATCCCTTGAGATTCATACTGAATCCCATGGGATTCACAGTGAAACCCTTTGAGATTCATACTGAATCCCATGTGATTTCATACAAGTATCAAACTCAAAAACAGTGATTTACTTATTTTTACAAATCACTTGTGATTTTCTAAAAATAACAAATCACAAGTGATTTTTTTACGAATCCCGTGAGATTTTATACGAATCCCGTGGGATTTTTTTACGAATCCCGTGGGATTTTTCTGGACGGAATTTTTGAAAAAAAAAATCGTCGAAAGTATTTAAAAGTGCATATCTATAGAAAGATAGATCAAACAGAAAAGCTAAAATGCCAATTTTGCCCTCCCTTTTTTGTTTGATCTATCTTTCTATAGATATGCACTTTTATATACTTTCGACGATTTTTTTTTTCAAAAATTCCGTCCAGAAAAATCCCATGGGATTCGTAAAAAAATCCCACGGGATTCGTATAAAATCCCACGGGATTCGTAAAAAAATCACTTGTGATTTGTTATTTTTAAAAAATCACAAGTGATTTGTAAAAATAAGTAAATCACTGTTTTTGAGTTTGATACTTGTATGAAATCACATGGGATTCAGTATGAATCTCAAAGGGTTTCATTATGAATCCCATGGGATTCAGTATGAATCTCAAGGGATTCATGGTGAATCTCATGAGATTCTTTGTGAATCTCATGGGATTCTTTGGTGCATCACATGAGATTTTTATGCCAAAAGAATCAAGCAAATTATCACTGAATCCAATATCAAACCTCAACATATTGCAATCACATGTGCAAATAAAAATTACGGTAACATGGTTACAAACCATGACAATAAAAACAATGCAATGATCTTCAAAAATCACAAAGGATTCGTCAAGTCAATTATATAAAACCATATCATGTGAACCCCACATTCAAATGCATTATCCTATCCATTATCTTACATGATAATGTCCCATAAACTTCCTCTTTTTTAATTTATGGATCAGATTCCCTCCTTCCCCAAAGAAAATAAAAACCATATCATTAACTGATAAACCTAATAATGTCTCTTTACTCTCCCACACAAAAAACACAAATACCATTAATGGAAAGTTGACTTCATGGCTGGGACATCAACTCATTTAAGGAATTTGACTAATAGTCAAACAACAATTCCCCTAATCTAATCAACTTCGATGACGACGATGATGACGTCTGCACTTCTTACGATGACGTCACACCACCACCACAGCAACCACTAACAAGCCGCTTATGGTGTTCGATCGTTTCTACCGCCACGCGTTAAACAAGTCTCCGACGAATCAAACAATCACACCTCATTTTCCGGCGAGTCACCATCACAATACCACCGCCACGTCATGAGGTTCCGAGTAATTAATTAGCCGATGATTGGAATATTGGAAGCGTAACCATTGACTGAATTGTGTATATCGGTGATGTTGATTTAGATGAGTTTGTAGTCAGATCTATGTTAACTTGCTTTTGCTTGAATTGTGTTTGGTGAATGAAGGTGTGTTACTGGTACTATATGATATTATGATGTGTGTAATATAAGATTGGTGAAGTGAGAAAGGACAAAAACGCCCCCTTGTATTTTATTAATTTAAATAATGACTAAATCTAGCCATTGGATCAAAGTTAAATCAATGGTCAAGATTAGTTGATTTGTTCTTTAAAAACTTCTTGTTTCGTATTGAACTTTTCTCATTGATATAATTATAATATTTGTAAATGACCCTTCATTATTCAACCAACAACTCAAATAAGCAATGAACTTACGGAGTATAATAAGGTCAAATAAGAAAGTTAATACACGATGGAGAATAATAAGGTCATATTACATAACGCCATAACGGTAAAACGGGTTTGTAAAAGAGAAGTGATTGGGATACTATTATTGCACTCAATGTACAAACAGTTAAAGCAATTTATATTTACTGTACGTTTTGGAGTGTCACAATCAAATATGAGAGTGTGCAAATCACCTCTTTCCGTAAAAGGGGTTCGTAAGAAATTCAATGTACAAACAGTTAAAGCAATTTATATTTACAGTACGTTTTGGAGTGTCACAATCAAATATGAGAGTGTGCAAATCAATTCAATGTACAAACACTTAAAGCAATTTATATTTACAGTATAACTATTAAATGCACGTTTTGGAGTGTCACAATCAAATATGAGAGTGTGCAAATCACCTCTCTTCGTAAAAGGGGTTCGTAAGAGATTCGCAACTTAAAAGAGGGGTTTCTGGGAGGAATGACTAAGTTCAGTTATCTGAAATGCAACTAACTGATACTCTCATTTTGAATGACGAGATACATCAGGCAACGCTTGTCCGATTTTATTTTATTTTATTTTTTGCTCAAACTACATATGCTAAAGTGCATGATATATTCAGTTAAATGAGAAAATATTGAGGACTATTAACCAACCATTTATCTCTAAAACCAAAAAAAAGAAAAACATAAATTTATAGTGTTTTTTTTTATTAAGTCATCCATGTTATGCTGTCTTCAAAGTCATGCAAACCATTTTTATATTCTATCTGTCATGTTTTCATAGCTCAAAAACTTAAATTCAGAACCATGTGCTAGGTGCTTCCATATCTTTACTCAATATAAAACTTGCTATGTTTTACTAGTTAAATGTAGTTCACAAAAATGTAACGCGCCAGATGAATATCTATGTATACTCGTAAACAATGTGTTATACAGTCGAAGAAAGATTTGTTGATTGTATAAATGACGTAAAACAATGTATATCTGTAGTTTTTTTATGTACATTTTTCGGATATAGGGTACTCTTGTAGTGAGAAAGAATAAACCAATCAGCTAATAAATTCAAGATCGCAGCGCCAAAAAGACAGATCTACCCCTTCTCATTTGTCATACCTTTTCAAGTGATGTTTGTTCGTATCTATACAACACAAGGCCAGAAGCCTTATAACTTCCAGCTGTCATTCCAGTTCAAACTGGTCCAATTCTGGTTGCTGGTGCTGACCTGAAACTCATAAAGGACGTTGAACCATTGTATCATTTCGCATACACTCGGGTATGGGATATTTAGTAACATCACGGTCTGATTTGCTAGTTCTGATGACAGGCTGGCCCATAGAGTCACGGTGCAGATCAAAGATAATTTTGTTGAATTTCGCTTCAGAAAGTTTAGGGTCCAAGAAATAAGATAACATCTGTCTTTTATTGGGCGTTATAGTCTTTTTATGTCCTGCGTATGCTCTATGTCCTTGGATCGCACGGCCCATGTTTCCACCATGAGATGGCATGAAGACGTCACTGTTTTCAGAAACTATGTAATCGAGTGCAGCCATGATTGAAGCTTTGTTTGCAAATGGTTCTAGCTCTCCTGGTAAAGCAAGGTCTTGTTTGTTGTATAAATAAGGGTATGCTTTCGTTAATGGAAGTAATGCTTCTTTACCACCTAATGGATCTCCTCCCGCCCAAAAGATTCTTGCGTCCTTTGGAGCTCGCAGAGCTTTCAAGAGCCTAAAACATAAATAAAAGTATCAATCAGTTAGAGTTCTGACACTACGGGTATTTTGGAACTGATTATCTATCTGATAACTGTTTGGATTAATAGATCATGCTTATGGTTAGATGACTAATTAGGGGGTGTCTGGGATTGCTTATGTTGAAGTAATCATCTGATTAAAAATAAGCAAGTGCTAACGTGCTTCTTTTAAGAGTAACATAAGCAGGTAAACAAAACGCAGAATAGCTTATTTGCTTGAAATTAACCAAATAAGCACTTACAATAAGTTTCATACAAGCCACCAAATAGACTAGTGTTAAGGTCCTTGGTTTCATCACAAGAGGTCAAGGGTTCAATACTCGCTAGGTGTGTACATTTAGGGGTGGTCAGGAAAGGGTCGGAAACGGTCTCGGGATTAACCTGGTGAGGCAGCCTACATTTTAATCAAAAGGCTCGCCTTAGCCGGGTAACCTGAAAAGGGAAAACCTCATCCGTTTACCCGTTTTTATACAAGCCCCAACAAAACCAACTATATTAGGGTAAGACTTTTACTTACCTGTCCGCACAATATCTTTTCCTCCCACAAAAGTGTCATTTTATGTAGAAAATCGAAAAAACCGTCAAAATTTGTTTTAACACTCGATCATCTTAGTAAAACTAAATATTACGTCCAAAACACCATCTTGACAGAGTTATAACTGATTTTCTAATTCTGATTATTCAACATCTCATAAACATTTGCAAAACACATTAATAATGAGAATTAAAAACCTTAGTTAGGATAGATAGTAGAAGCTTACCGAGTAACCTCCACGGCGTTTAAAGGACAAAGACCAGCAAGTTTTCGGTCATGGTAAGTCATGTTGGATCTTGAAGTCAAAAGCTCAGGTCGAGACTTTCTTTCATTATAAATTATCTGATCATATTTGGAGCTCAACCCAGGAAGACATCCTGTTCTCACCCAGACGTCTTTCTCCATTCTAAGGTGAAGAGCAAGATAAGGTCCTTTGCTTCTCATCCTCTCGGTAAGCTTATTCCCTAGTTCAAAGATCGGTGGGGCAAACCTCAATGCGTGAAATGCAACCTACAAAAGTTCCAAATTTGTTAAATAAGATGATTAACCTTCATGATGTGATTTTTTGCAGCAGCATCACATGAACTCATTTTACCTTGCATCGAAGCTTTTGAAGATCAGAAGGAAGATCCTTAGATAGCCTAGAGTCTAGACCTCGTAGAAGCAAAACACCTTCTCTCCTCATCTGCAGTAACAAACAAAAAACTGCCCAAACTTAGTAAACTATTCACTAACGTTGACTCACTAAGAAAATCAAGAAATTCGGCACATAAACGGCTAAACAAACAAAATTTGATGCTTTTTTGTTCAGCTTAAACATAGGAATCATCAATTCCCCAAAGTTTGGATCCTCTATTTAATCGTCTCATCCTATATATTTAAATCTTTGACCAGGCAAGCAACATTAAGCAATTGATGAAATCCATAGGCTAACTTTGAACTAGTGGCATCACCTATCTAACACTGAATTCACACATGATGACATGAAACATGAATTAAAATAGAAAAACAGAAACTTTACATACCCTTTTAAGATAACGAGACCGAATCCATTGAGGAGAAACATGAAGAGGAGTATGTTTTTCCTCCACTGGTCTTGACATCAAATGGTTCGATGGCAACGACGAAATTATCCTTACATCATCTGCTAAAGTTTTCTTGAAGTGTTCAACATCAAATATATCAGCAAATTCACTGCAACCAATATTTACATACCCAATCAATACACATATCAACCAAATCACACACAAAATGAATAAAACTAATAAATGTAAAGCTCAAAACACAATAATCTTGTCACACTAGGTAAAAACTTCAGGGTGGCCAGGGAAAGTGTTAGCAAACATGTGAGTCAAAGACTCGCCCTCCCAAGTATCCGTATATCTAATTATAGAAATGAAGTACAATTTAAAAAATATATATATATAGTAATACCTTTCATCACCCCAAATAACATTAACTTGCAAAATAGGCACAACAAGGGTAGCACCAAGAATCCTAGCAATAACAACAGCATCAACAATCTGATTCCTTTGTTGATTCATCCCACCAGAAACCACAACAACCAAATACTTACTCCTATCTTTCAATATCTCACCACTTAACTTCTTATACTCATTACTAAAATCCAAACAAGGCCTATACCCTAACCCATCAGGCTGCACCCAAAACTCACTCTTTTTCACACCCTTCTTATCATTATCAACCCCTTTTCCAATCACCCCCAAATCACTTTTCTCAAAACTATTCCCACATGGGTATGATCCAAAAGGGTCAAAACTACACAACATCTTTAACATGACAAAAAGCCCACATACAAAAAACAATAAAAAACAAATCTTGGGACTTTTAACCAAGATTTTAAATCTTGAAAAGAGACTAACTTTAGCAACTGCAGCTGTTTTTTTAGGTGTGTCAATTAAGGAATTCAAATGGGTAGATGAAAGTGTTGTTATTATATCAGATGGTACTGAAATGTAACATTGAGGGTGTTGCAGCTTTTTGGCACTGTTAACATTTTTTGATATTGTCATGGTGATGATCAAGAAAAAAACACAGAGTGAAGGTGTTTTTCTGTGTGTGTGTGTGAAAATATTATGGGATTTTGACTAAAGAATCCGCGTTTGGTACTTTGGTTTTGGTTGAAGTGTTGAGGAAGATGGAATGAATGTATGTGTTTGTGTTTTTTTTTTTTTACTTTTTATATATAGGTGTAAAGGGATTGGTGGGGACAATTTTTTATTTTTTGAGTAAATTGCATTTTTGGTCCTTATGGTTTGGTAAAATTGCAGTTTTGGTCCAAAAACTTTGAATGTGCAGCGATAGTCCTCATTTTAAAGTTTGGATTGCATTTTTGGTCATTGGATAAAGTTAAATGACTAAAATACCCTTCGTCTTCTTCGGAAGAATACAAAGGTAATTTGGTTATTTCACACCGATCGAGGACCAAAAATGCAATCTAGACTTCAAAATGAGGAATATTGCTACACTTTCAAAGTTGTTGGACCAAACCTAAAATTTAGCCAAACTACAGGGACCAAAAATGCAATTTGCTCTTTATTTTTAGTATTGGAATTATTTGTGTCAACATAAGTGGATTTTACTTTAGTTTGAAAGACAAAATTGTTTATTGTAAATGTTTCCTCATTTAATGCCTTAAAAACGTTAGGTTGTTTTAAATTTTAGGAAGTTAATGGTAATGTATTTAAAAGCAAAAGTTTAGGCAAACTTAGTGATCAATTTTTTGGAAAGTGGATTGGTGGTCAAAAGTGACTAGCTAATCGGTCGAGTTCAATTGGCCGGACGGAAAGACTCAACCAGTCATTATAGAATCAGAACAAGATGAATATGTCGTATTCACGACAGCTAAATTTTTTTTTGAAAAAAATTACAAGAAATGGGTTAGAACTTAGAATCAGTGTGGTTGCTACTGTGAATGAATAAGGACGCCAAAAAAGATTAAAAAAGAAAGAAAGTAGGAAAATATGTTGACCGATAACAAAACATGCGCTAAACATCTTTGTCCATCTCATGTGCAATTAGTTTTTGACTGATTATGTAATATAACAATATAAGTTTTATTGCATTACAAGTTGACATTCTAAATAGTTTGTTGTAAATGCTAATGTCTTAGAATATATGCCGTATCCATTCAAAAAAAAAAAAAAAAAAAAAAAAAAAAAAAAAAAAAAAAAAAGAAAAAATGAATATTTGCCGTATAAAGTATAAACATATAGTGTATGGTGTTATTTCACTTATTAAAACATAATGTAAATATAAAACAAGAAGAAAGACATCCACTCATCGTATGCATTGAATCTCTAGTATTGTTGAACTTTATTTTCGTAATTAAAGTCTAGACCCAAAGTCAGTGGTCTAAATTGATGATGACACATGCGTTTATATTTTATTTTCGTAATTAAAGTCTAGTTGATGTAACGTTACTGTTAGAACAGACTCATGTGCGAGTATACGTTTGTCTTTATTTACTAGACGAGTCGGGCGACGGTCGGTCGCGTTGCGGCCTCGCGGGTTTTTTGCTATTTTTTGAATGTATATATGTTTCTGAATATATAACTATGCAAACCGTTGAACATAAACATTCAGAGAATCATAATCATAGTAACTTTTACAATACCTAAATTTCCAGCTCTGGTTGTACATGAACATTCAGTAGCGTTGTTTAACCTTCCTCCAGTTTGCAGATCATCAAATATAAATGCAACTAAGAATCGTGTCACAGTCTCCGTTAATTTTGTCGCCACGGGGCCATTTAGACAGCGTCTGACCATTATCATACGTTCTAAAACAGACCATTATCATAGTAACTGAAACACCTGTTGTGGCTGCAACCATAACCTGATTATGGCTGTCTCGCCAAAATACGTTTTAAATCAGATAGTGATATGTCATTCCATTTGTTTTTGCGGCTTCAAGATGCAAATTTATATATAGGGAGATTAACATTAGTTAGTATAAACACTTGAACTCTTCTCATCACTATATATAGGGAGATTAACATTAGTTATTATAAACACTTGAACTCTTCTCATCTATGACCGATTAGTTACCAGCCTTGTAGGTATATCATTAGGAATATGTTCTTAGGATAGTCTTCTTCACTTCGAGAAACCACAATATTTCATAGATTAAAGTTTTTGGTACATGATATTCGAATTGCGCTTTACAAAAAAATAAAGTGATGAATATGTTGTAAATGAATGTGAGCAGCCTATGTTCACATTTAGAGTGACATAAAAATTAACTTGTTTAAAAACTTTCGCTAATTTTTCTAAGCATTACATACTTATTCAAGTATAAAATCTTAACCTAACACCCTTATAAACAAAACAAAATGACCTCATCAGCTTTTCCCAATACAAATGAGCCCGAACGCCAGTAAAATAAACTAATCCAAACATCGCTTTAATTGGTTGGTTTGAGCTTCTGTGAAAGAAATGAACAGGTACCCGTGTTTTTTTAATTAAAGCAAATACTCAACATATCACTATCAAACCAAAGCTTTTTCACTAATATCTAATAAAAATCCAATGTTGCTCTTACTGTGTTCATAAAATCCGAAAATTCAAATAAAGGAACTCAGTTTTATTACAAAGAAAGAACGACTAACGTACCGATGCTAATCTTGTACCTTCATATCCAGTTAAGCTCCACAGTATGGCTTGCTCGAGCTGTAACCACAATAGTAAGAAACCACGGCTAACGTGTGTGGTGGCTGAGCCTCTGTAAGACACACAGAACAGAAGTAAGAAACACAATAGTAAGTACCACATGTTATCAAAAAGCACATGTTCAATGACTTTGGGCCCTAAGTAAGTCGGTAATCTCAAAAACATGTACGCTGTTGGAGTTTGCAACCGTGTCTGTAATAGCAAGTACATAATAAAAAGGTATCACACATATACAATACATGAAAAAATCGTATATAAATGAAGATCACCAAAAATACCTGAAGTGGGCCCCATATGAAATAGCTAGTGACCTAAAATCAGAAATACGAAGATGCAACAGTTGAAATATACAGGCAGGAAACTCAAATGGAAAACACCACAAAGGAATAATGCAAGTCGTACATAAAGTAACAGCCGAGACCTTGTTGGGCAATCGATGATGTCTTTGTCGATTGATCAGCCACTGTTTCAGGCGTTGGGGTTGAATGATGTGTACCTAAAACAACAACAGCGATGGTGGTTTAATACGGCCGAATACATATAGCAAAATAACATATGGCGACTGGATAACGTATCTATACGCACCTCACCTTTGCGTGCAGCTGCTGTTGTATGCGGAAGTGTGTCGACCCCTCCTGAAGCTGTTGTTGGCATTGTTCTGCTTCTCTTTGTGGGACGGCTTATTGGCCGGCTAGGATGAGAATCAGGATCACCTAACACAACAATAATATAAGATGTCAAGTAAAGAAATAATGCAGACTGTAGTAAGATCTCCTAATGCAAATAGACATGACATGAAATAACAATAGGACACGACATATAGCAAAAAAAGGGAGAAAAATAAATGAGCTTATAAGTGGATTAATGCTTTGTATTCTAAATATTGTTATGTACCATGACGAAGTACTAAGAGTTTCCGTTTTTCATTGCGGGTCTATTGTGAGTTTGTGACGTAAATTTCTATGAATAGAGAGGTAAATTCTGTTGATTAGCGTCTAACAAACTAATGAATTTGTAACAAAGGATTTTAAATACATACAATTAGGTCCTGCTACTTGAATCACATAAACTAAAAAGCGCATTAGCAGTCAAATACACATTATTAAAACCGATTCCTCACATTATCCATTACAAATAACATGGCAAGATTGTGTGTGCAAAAACATAACGTTGTGACTTGAAAGAGAATTTTTGAGGTTCGCGATAGAGCTGTAAAAAACGACTTCCATCTTCCTTAAAGAAGAAAGTTTTTACCTGTTGGCATTCACTCGCAGTTTCTGTCTACGGCGTAAAGCACCACAATGACACTCTTGGTC
Source organism: Artemisia tridentata subsp. tridentata (assembly GCA_021014915.2). Taxonomy (NCBI): domain Eukaryota; kingdom Viridiplantae; phylum Streptophyta; class Magnoliopsida; order Asterales; family Asteraceae; genus Artemisia; species Artemisia tridentata. The sequence goes on from CP139505.1 coordinate 259,873,023, forward strand.
TGCGCCAAACTGCAGAAACATGCAGAATCAGTTAGCTAGGAGAAAAAAAATGTAGAAAAGCAAAAGAAAATGTTTAATTGTAGGTGCTAATATGCCCATTTTGACCCATAACCTAGCCTACTAATTTTATCATCTCTACTTGATATCACCGAACGCCAAACCAAAGATACTATTTATATGTAGTGTCAAAAAAGAAACAACCATCCTTTTTAAACAATCTGAAACAACTATTACTCAAGAATACATATCATACAAAATCGTAGCTGTAAACATGTATGGAATTATTCCAATTTAAAAAATGCATAGCTTCACCAACGAAACACTCAAAAGGTTAGGACCAGCAAAGCTTTGTTGACGAAAATTTTCACCCCTCATCCATATCTTTTTTTTGGAAGGTGATAAATACAAAAGTTTTTTTTGGTACATTTCGACATGCTACAAAGGTACAACACTGCAGCACATGTAATGGTGTATGCACCCAAAAAGGCTGCGTATATCATTGCCCGTTCCAAAATAACCTTAAAATTATCATCTCGTGTAAACTTAATATGAGTAGTATTTGAAAATCTGTAAACAAACATACCCAAATGGCGAGCTGAATTTTTGACACCACTGGTCCTTCTTCTTCTGATTTTGCATCATTTATGCAACGACCTTAAAACATAAAGAAAACAAAATAAATTCCAAATAATCAAAACATAAAACCTAAGACCCCTAGTTTTTCTTATATAAATTAGATATTTAATTTCATACCTGGGTTGCAAAATCCAACCGGAACCAAAGACCTTCTCTTCCTCATCGATTCCCCACTCAACTTTTTTTTTTATCACAATCAGGTAAATACCAAATCAAATCCCTAATCTGACAAACTCAAAAAAATTGTACATAATATTTAGTGAAATGCTAACAGGATCCTTGAAATCAAATTAACCGCATAAACGTATGAACATATGATCGACTGAAATCTGACTATATAACTTAAAAGTGCTATAGGTACATATATTAACCCCACTTTTTTTAAGCCAAACATTTCATCAAACACATTATATACATAGTCCAAAATCTTAATCACCACCAAAAAGCAAAACCACATCAAACACCTAATTATATATAAATGAAATAATCACGGGGACAATCATAAATGCAATGTTTAATAGATTAACACCTGAGACATACCTTAAATTCGCAATTCCTTCTTGTTCAAGCTGAAACTGATGGCGTTACAGTCTCTTCTTTCTAAGTCTTTTCTCTTTAATCTTGTTGAGGTCCTACTGCCTCTGAAATCTCTGTTACTGTATAAGTTTCCTCTACCGACTTTGTACTGATACAACAACCGAAAACCAATTTTAACCCACATCTCATCTTTTGTCAATCATTTAAAGAAAATCAGGGCAACTGCTTACCTCGTAATTTCTTGTGAAGAATAAGATGACTGATAGTCTTGTGAAAAGAACAAAAAGGGAGGCTTTACACCGTCGGTCGTTCGCATCATCACTGCCATAGACCTTGAATCTTCCTCATGACGGCGTATATGTGAGAAAATTCTGGAAAACCTGAGATTTATCAAAGTATAAAGCGGCGAAGATTTGGATTGGGCTAGACAACATCTACCGGGCCAAAAAAAAGTAACCCACGAATACTACTGTTCATCGAACGGCGTCGTTTCAAATGGCGTTTAATATATATAGTAATACTACAATCTACATATGCATGGTACTCATATTCAACACTTTACGATTATTTCTTTCCATTTGTGCACAAAGAAGATATGGATATATTTGGTGGCCATGTCAACCTCGTTTTAACTGGTTTGAGTTTGTGTGACAATGAATTCAATAGTCGGTCAAAAATTCGGAAACCATGGTTAAAAATAAAATAAAATAAAATGAATATATGCCTATATGTGTATTCAAATCACTTCAGGAGGTATGAATATCCTAACCCTATCATTCATAGTAGCAACCACACTGATTTTAAGTTGTTTTCACTAGCTATCTGCGTAAATCATGTGAATTATACTAAAAGTTTCGTCATGAATTTGGAATGTTTGTAATTGTTGTATATATATACTATGTGATAAGAAAAACATGAAGGTCAGAAACTCAGAAAATATAAATTAGGGTGATAAAGTAAAAAGTTGAAACATCACTCTTTTGACCTATCTACTTAAAAATGTAAAGTATTGTTATATTGGACTGTATTAACCAAACAAATAAACTCACGTTTTTGACATACTCAAACTCGCAATCTAATTAAACTAAACATATTTGCCTGCCCAACGTCATCACTAACATATTTTAGTATTTTAACCCAAAGATTCAGCTTAAGAGAAGAAACTAAACACATTTTACAATTACTTGTTCGCTAAAGTTGGTTTAGATCCAAACAAGATTAATTCATATTTTATAATGATTTATTTATTTCTAAAGTTATAGTATCCTATGTATAAGAACACAAACTTTTATTGTTTTACAACAACTTAAAGATAACAATAAAATTTGATACAAGCTCGTATTAGCTTTTTGTATGAGCTTGTTTGCTTATCCACGATAATAAGCAATATCCTAGTATTAGATAAGCTTATAAATTACTAATACCTACGAGCTTATTTAAGGTGGGTTGATAAGCTTTTAATTTTTCTACTTTATTTGTGTTTGATGTGTTAATTTATGTTTAAAGCTATTCTATTCTAACATGTTATCATAGACTAATTTAAACGTTTAATATGAACTTAACTAATCCCATTTCAATAAGCTTAGACAATAGCATACATTTTGATAAATCAACGATTTTAACGTCGACTTATCAGATTCAACTCATACGAATACGTGTTTATATTTGTATATCATGATGTTAGAAAAAATCACTTCAACAATAAAGCTCTAAGTCAAACTAAGGAAACCTCTCACCTCAGCGGTACGTCAGCTTTTCATCACACCATAAAAATACTTCACTATATACAAACATATCTCATAATATACACTTACAAACCAGAAAAATAGTAATAAAAGGGTGGACCTTTTACTTCCTTTTTCCTTATTCTTCGTTAGGTGAAGTAGACCACATAACCAGCCCCAAAACCCTCCTTCGCGCGTCAACATCCCCCTTTATGTCATGAGCTTCATGTGTGAAAGGTGCCCCTTTCGCATGTGAAGGGTGACACCATAACATATCCCTTAATGTCATGAGTTTTATGTGTAAAAGGTGATCCTTCGCGTGTGAAGGATGACACCGTAAGGATTGGTCTTATCTATGATAATTATGATTGACATTGTAAGTCACCAACAAAACCACTTACAATTAAGTGGCAGTCATTTGTCGTCAAAGGAAACTTAATTGTGCCTTACGCTACGTAATAACTTTTTCTTTTTATCATCATTTGTTGCTAAGTCATGCTACTTTTTATATCCAATAAATAATTGCTTCTAGACTTGGTGTTTAAGTTTTTTTTTTCTTCTTAATATTCATATCATTATCTTTGTTACGATCAGTCACGATAGTTCTAGAATAAAAATAGCAAAAGAAAGAAAATGGTTCCCAGTTAATGTATGATCAATCGATAATCTAAATGTATACACTGATCTTTTTAAGAATGTAATAACAAATATATTTGAAAAACAGAAATTTTTTCATGCATACCGTATGCCTTTAACAAATTTAGATAACAGTTGTTAAAATAAACCGTTTGGTCTGGTTCAAAACGTAAACATAACCATATTGTTCGAACAGTAGCTGTCTAAACAATATTCGGCTACATCAATTTTGTTATACACTACGAAATAAGAAATTAGTTCGAAACCGACATATAACTTCTCACATGATTATTTTAGCTAGTCAGGTTGTTCGAGTTTCTTGTTCAGGTTAATGTTTCTAGCTCATGTTCGTGTGTCTCTTTAATTTCTATGTTAAATAGTGTTCGTTTTATGGACATTATTTTAGTAGTCGTATGTTAGGATCGAACTCGAGATCACAGGATTGCACACTTTACGTATGAGAACTAAAGATTAATAATTTTATATAAAACGTTATATTTAATTATTAATTACGGAGTATCACAAAACGTATAACGAACATTAGTATTTAACGGAAGTGACTAACGATCGTTAAATAAGAAAAGGAAGGGACTAGAATGAAATTAGATGTCAAGAAGGTTCCGGAATCCACCTCCTTAACAAGGGCATCGATTGGTTTTGTATTTGGGTTACCAAATCCAAATCAAACTTGGACTCTAAGTTTCTTCTAATATACTCCGTATAAGCAAACCAAGGGTACAGTTTTTGACACCTCTTGTGCACACAAACTAATCCCTAGAAGTTTTCTTCTCTTGTTTTTCCTTTTGGTCGATCGAATAAAAACCGTCACTAGGGTCGATCGATTTTTTACTTATACAAAGTGTTTGGTTTTAAGTTTTGTGATTTAAATTACTTACATAACTTTAGTTTGATTTAGTACGTGTGTACAAGAACGTGATACTTACACACTATTGTAAGTATCTTGGATTGAATTGCAAAAAAAGGTAAGGAGCAATTCGTGTAATCCGTTTAAACCCTAATTAGGGTTCATCACTTTTATTGCTCGGATTGATTCTTGTTTTGCTAGAATCATTAAGGTACACTTACTTTTAAATTCGGTTAATTATTTATGTGTTATGTATCCTACGCTTCCGCATGTGTTTTTTGATGCTTATTATATTTATATGAATGTCATGATTATATAATTCAACAGTGGTATCAGAGCCAGGTTATAACATGTAATTAATTACCAAAACATATTTTAGAGCTCTAAAAGATGTTTGTTATTGAATCTACTAAAGGCTAATATAATTTTCTTGCAACTGCTTACAAAATTTTGCATTACATTATTTTTAACTTGGTATAATGTAACCATGAATTTGGTTTAATTTTGTGTAAGTTGTGGTCTTGTGGCATTGTTTTTTTTTTTTTTTTTTTCTTCTATTCAGTATTTATAAATTACTAGCTTGTATTTCAAATAAACTGATCGTAAAAGTATTTGGATTTTAACACATATATAACTGATTAATACAGGATATATAGCTATGTTCAAATATTTGTCAAATGAAAAAAACCTCATTGTATGAGTGATTAACTTATGATTGGTCAATTATAGAGCAAAAGTAAAAGGAAAATAATAGAGAATACCAGCTGTACCTTATAAGACGTCTTGAGAATAATGTCAATGATTTCACATAATTCATGATATATTTGCTGTTTCCACTCCATGAAAGTTAGATATTTTCTCATTTTTCGTATCATAAGTTCATAACAACAACGCGGTTGATATTGACGCTAACTTTGCCTTTTGTTCACTATATGGCATCACAGTCTATTTTCTTTCTATTACTATCTTTCTATGTAAAAAACTGGATCAATAGCTTTTCGAGTTTTATTTTTGAACTTTTTGATGTTAGCATAAGGATACAATGTAAGATATCAAAGTGTTTCGTGATCTATTCATCAAACTGTATAATAGATATATAGTATACAAACCTTAACAAGTGATACTCGGGCCTTAGCCCATTTAAACTAGACTTAGGCTCTATCAATCATACGACTAACATACAAGTCTCAATCTTGGAATGACGATGTTGGACTAGTCAATACTTACAGTGAGTTTCGTGTAGTTTTGAGGTAGCACGATTTGGTGTTTGTTCCAAAAACTTCGATACGATAGATGCTTTGGCTTCGTGCAAAGTATGATCAAACCTATATACTGGGATGTTTTTTATACGTTTTGCTATTGTGGATTGGAACAAAAGTTAGTCGACGTGCATCTTGAAGTAAATAAATGATTCCTTGAATATGTTGAGTTTAATTATAAGGGTTAAGTCCATATAATAGCAAGATACTTTTCAAAATGTACAAATATTATACGTGAACTTTGAAAAATACTAATATCGTACACGTAATTTCAAAATTCGTCTCGATATCATACCTTAGTTAGCGTGGCATGATTAGTCACCTGTTAAAATTAATTACACGACATTGTTAATGATTTTTATTGGTGATGTGAAGCTTACTCTAAATGTTTATTATGTCTTACTTGTATTTTTCGCATATATCGTTACAAACACTTTATGTACACAAATTTAAATCCTAATAATCATAAATCGATGCGATCAAGAAATTGAAAGAGAAAACAATCGATATTCTTGCTTAATGATTATCCACTTATTTATTATTCGTTTGAATAAGTTTAACGACAGAAAAAATTTCTCATGTTATTCATTTGTTCAATAATTATTACTTAGCAGTAAAAATAAGTTGGGTTTTGTCCATACAATAGCTGTCTACTTTCTCCAATGTCCCGATATGGTACGTGTACTTTTTTTCGTGCCAATATTGGACGTGTACTTTTGGTTTTGTGTTAATATGGCCACTTTTTGACCGGATACCGGGTGCACCGGCTATTTTGGGTACAAGTTTTATTTTAATTATTTTTTGTACAAAAATGGTCCCTTGTGATTTGTTTCTTTTGCAAAATAGGTCCTTTGACTGTCCGTTAACTAGCATTGCAAGGTTAGTCCTTTTCCGTTAAATATCTTTTTTTTCTAAATTATTTTTTTCTGAAATAATTTTTTTCAAAAAATTATTTTTTGCGAAAAATTATTTTTGGAAATTTTTTTTATTCTAAATTATTTTTTTTATAAAAAATTTTTTTCGAAAATATATTATTTTTGGAAAAATTATTTTTTTTTCGAAGAATTAATTTTTTTCGAAATAATTTTTTCAGAATTTTTTTATTCTAAATTACTTTTTTAGAAAAATATTTTTTTCGAAAATTTTCTTTTTTCTGAAATAATTTTTTCGAAATTTTTTTTCTAAAAAAATATTTTTTCGAAAAAAATAAGTTAGAAAAAAAAATTCGAAAAAAATTAATTTTTCGAAAATTATTTTTTTTCGAAAAAAAATATTTTTTTCGAAAAAAATAATATTTCGAAAAAAAATTAATTTTTCGAAAAAAAATAATTTTTCGAAAAAATAATGGATAAAAGTGTAAATACGGACGAAAACGTGTAAATACGGACGAAAACGTGTAAATACAGACGAACACGAGTAAATACGGATGAAAAAGTGTAAAAACGGATGAAAACGAATAAAAATGGATGAAAACGAATAAAAATGGATGAAAACGTATTAAAACTGATGAAAACGTACAAAAACGGATGAAAACCATAAATTTGGGTTATTTCCTTTAATGTTCTTGCTGCCCAGTGATGACCGATGTTCGATCGTCCGTGGATGACACTAAGTTTGAGGTCCGGTTTTCCGAGAATGAGACTCAGGTTGAGGCCAGTGAGGCGATGAGCATACTACAGAGAACGATTGTCGTGTTGTTGCGAGCGATCGGCGAGCGCCGAGCGATTTGAACAGCCCTAATCACACGGGACCATTTTTGTTAAAAAATCACTTTTTAACATGTTTTGCAGGTAAAAAAAAGTACACGTACCAAAAATAATATATTTTCGAAAAAAATATTTTTTCGCAAAAAAGAGTATTAAAAATAATATATTTTCGAAAAAAAGTACACGTACCAAAAATAATATATTTTCGCAAAAAATAATTTTTTGAAAAAAATTATTTCAGAAAAAAATAATTTAGAAAAAAAAAGATATTTAACGGAAAAGGACTAACCTTGCAATGCTAGTTAACGGACAGTCAAAGGACCTATTTTGCAAAAGAAACAAATCACAAGGGACCATTTTTGTACAAAAAATAATTAAAATAAAACTTGTACCCAAAATAGCCGGTGCAACCCGGTATCCGGTCAAAAAGTGGCCATATTAACACAAAACCAAAAGTACACGTCCAATATTGGCACGAAAAAAAGTACACGTACCATATCGGGACATTGGAGAAAGTAGACAGCTATTGTATGGACAAAACCCAAATAAGTTTCACTACGTTATAAAAAAACACACTTCCGGTACATAAAAAAGTGCATGTACATATAATGTGAACTTTTGCCGTATTAAAAATAAGTTTTTGATGATAACAGAACGTATTTTGAAAATACGTGTACGATATTTGTATCTTTTCAAGTTCACCTATGATATTTGTACATTTTTAAAAGTATCTTAATATTATATAAATTTAACCCTAATTACAATTCTTTTGGGCATTATTCTAGTTCTACACCTTATTAAATCATTGATCTAAATCTCTATGTACGTAGCGAGTTCCTAACCAAAGATGTCTCGCAATTTACTATCTTATTTTTTTTTATATATATTATAAAATAAAACATTTCAGTAGATACATATATCCTTCTCGATCTATTCTAAGGATCCTATGTAAATTTTGTATATTTTTATCACTGTTGATAAATTGTTAGCATTTCTAGGAAACTTTTTAAAATATGTTTCAGTACGTACTCGTGTTTCTTATCACATGCAACGAGCGTAACCCTTGCAAAGTCTTCTCTTCTTTTTTTATAATTATTCCTAACCTTTTTCCTATTTTTATAATCTTTTTGCCGTTGCAAAAAAAGAATACATGCAACAAATGAATACAAGCTTTAACATCTAGGCTGGAATATATATATGGGTCATAAACATCATAACTTGCACAATATCTGTAGCAAGACTGGTATATTCTTATGAAAACAAACACAAATTCAAAGGTAATACACGTACAAAAGTTTCCAACAAGAAAGGAACATATATTAAAGTTTACACCAACTTTGATTATTTTGCCGGCTAACAACTTATTCTCATTCCTACTTGCCTACTACCTCCCCATGATACTCACACTATCACTCTTTAAGATCTTGAATAATCGTTTTAAATATCATTTTATAACATAAAATACAATTTAAGTATGTGTTCAAGCCCAAATCATATTAGACATTAAGCTTTTACATATACTCAACTATGTGAATGGAATTATGTGTGAATCTTTCACATGCATTATGGAAACTTTAATTTTCTGAAACGCATCAATTACAAGCTAGAGTTTGAGAAAAACAATGAAACATGCATGATGCTCAATTGGGTTTACTTGAAATCATAGTTGTAGCAGGATAAGATAACATATGTATTACCAATTCTATGTTTACTTCAAAATGTAACTGTAGCGGTGTTTAGCTTTACGAAATTAATATATATGATTGTTAAAAGACCATGCGTAGTGGGGCGAGTTTGCTCCCTTTTTTTGCCCGAAAACGCCCCATAACGCCCCAACCCCCACTACTGATGGGCGTGGTTCGTAAAAATTTTTTAGAGGCGTTTTGCCAAGCACGCCCGAGCCCATTGATTGTTTCAAAAATATAGCCGTTCAAATGGCTCTTTCCCCCTCTCTCTCTCTCTCTCTCTCTCTCTCTCTCTCTTTTTTTTTTTTTTTTTTTTTTCAAATTCAATACATTATTTTTACCTATATATAAACCACATCAAACACAATTTTTTTTACACATTCATCAAATTATCTCTTCCTCAATAATATTATCTCCATATACATAATCTTTCACTATGAATCCCAACCGCCCAACCCGCCCACAAAATTATAACAACCCCGGTTTTGCTCCTCCTCGTCGAATTAACGAGTTTACAAACCAAGAACTTCTCGATGTGTTTTCACATTTGTCACCGAACTCCTTGTCCGCCGGCACCGACAACAATGTGATGAGCCAAATTGCGGCTCAATTAGCAAGGCTAGGGGATGAGGCTCAAAAGCGTCGTGAGCTTAAAGAAAAAAGGTACAACGACCAAGCAACGATAATCAAAAGGAAAGATTTGGAGCAATTGTTTAGAAGTACCGATGGGATGACCGACGAGCAACGAGCTATTAACGAACAAATCAATGAAGAAATCAAAAGAAAGTATGGTTTGTTGTGATTTTTTATTTATTTATGTATGACTTTTTTTTTTTTTTTTTTTTTTTTTTTTTTTAATTATGTAATAGTTTTAGGATTTATTTTAATAAAATTGTCTTTTTATTAATATTATTTAGTTTTATTAATTACTTTTAGTTATTAAAAAAAAAAAAAAAAGAAAAGAAATAAAAAGGGTGCCACATGGCGCAAAACGCCCCACCCTCTCTTACACACCACTACACCACTTTTTCAACCAAGCCCCAGCATGGCCCACACTGGCACATGGCGCAAAACGCCCCACCCTCTCTTACACACCACTACACATGGTCTTAAAAAACAATGTAAAACGTCTAAGTTTACATTTCTTAAGTTGCATACGAATAACTTATAGTTGAGAATTATAAATACCATAAATGGAAGGAAAAAATTGATTATATTAGGGAATTGCATGTGAATCATGTTAAGACTTGATTTTATCAAAGTTTCGTGTTTTATCATATTATAACTAAAAGGAATCTAGGTTCGTATACAGGAAACACATAACACATTAACATGTGGATAGGTCATACTTGATACTTCAAAGACCTAAGTTCGCCAAATCTGATACATTATTTTCTACCAAAATACAAACTCAGCATTCACCATACCAATAAGAGTGAATCTCTATCTTCAAGTCTAGTTATTGTAACTTGTACGATTACATAAATCATATCTCTACAGGTTATAGATTAATTATGTTAACCTATGCATCTATGCATAGAGATATGATAGACAAACAAGTCGCGTTTAGGGTAGGTTCACCCAAACCCATTTTATTATCACTAATCATACCCGTCTCAATAGTTGAAGGGCACCGTTTAGTATTACCTAGACTTTTTTTTTTGGGTTTTACATACACTCGTTTAGGTATTTATCAACCAAGATACCTGATTTGGTATGATGATTTTGTGGTGGATGAACGCCTCGTTTGGCTGGAGATTGAAGGTGTTCCACTTCGTGCTTGGGATAATCATGTTTTCAGTCAGATTTGTAGCAAATGGGGTGAAGTCATCTTCATAGATGACACCGATGTATGCAATAGACTTAGCAAAAGACTGTGCATTAAATCGACCTATGCGAACTTGATTTTTGTTTCTATCATGGTGACTTTGAATAATGTGACCTATACCATTCGGGTAAGGGAACTTTGTAGTTGGACACCTTCATTTGTTACTCTTGATAATGAAAAGGATAATGATAATTCTGTTGCCGATTATGAAAATAAACATGATGTTTTTAATGAGGACAATGATATTGAATCGGTCGCGGGTTCTGTTGGCGATTATGAAAATAAAGATGATGTATTTAATGAGGACAATGATATTGAATTGGCCGCGGGTACTAATGCTCATGAAGAGGTTAAAGATTTCGTGAATAATCATGACATTGGGGACAAAGATCAGGATTATATACTTGCTTCTCCTAAGTCTGATGGGCGGAAAGTGAATAACTCTGATAGTGATCCTTTCGAGCTTGAAGATCTCATTAAAAAGAGTGGTAAATCTCATATACCATGCCAATCCGTGACACCTGAATATCCGCCAGGTTTTTCATCTATCCTAAAAGGCGAACAAGTTGTTTCTGATTCTATTCATAATCTTTCCGAAGGAGGGCAGTTTAAACAACCTGGTTTCTCTATGCTTGAACGTCTAGGGGAAACTATTAAAGTCGGTTTGGCTTTAGGTCTTAATATGGAAGGATGTGAAAAAACTCTTGAGTCCCTTATCAATGAATTTGGCGATAATGCAGTGAAAAAATGAATTGCATTTCTATAAATTCCCAAGGTCTTGGAGACCTTAATAAACGGAGTTGGCTTCGTGATTTATGTCATGTTAATAATGTAAACTTCTTAGCTATTCAAGAAACCAAGTTGCTTCAAGTTGAGCTTTGGACGCTAAGGCAGATTTGGGGTAATGTTCATTTTGATTTTGCTACTTCTTCAGCTCGTGGGTTGTCAGGAGGCATCATTTGTTTATGGAATTCTTTGGTCTTTCGTAAATCTCATATTGTTTGCAATGATAATTATGTTGTCATTGATGGCTTGTGGATTCCCAATAATGTTCAAGTTAGATGGATCGTTGTGTATGCGCCCCAAAATCTATCTGGTAAAATTACTCTCTGGTCTGCTTTGTCGAATTTGATTAGAAACTGGGATGGTATCGTGGTTACTATGGGGGATTTTAATGAGGTCCGAGATGAGAGTGAAAGATATGGTCCGGTTTATTGTAATAGACAAGCGAGGTTTTTTAATGAGTTTATTGTTGATAACTCTCTTATTGATATGCCTTTGGGAGGCTATACCTTTACTTGGACGAATAAATGGGGGACAAAAATGAGTAAACTTGATCGATTTTTGGTCTCCGAGAATTTTTATGAGGTGTTCCCTCATGCTATTGGCCTTGTCTTGGAAAAGGGTATTCCGGATCATCGCCCCATTCTCATTAAAGAATCTACTGTTGACTATGGTCCCACTCCTTTCCGATTCTTTCACTCTTGGCTAGATATAGATGGTTTTCATGATTTGGTTGCTCAGTCTTGGAAAAATGATGGTATTATCGATGAGAACGGGTTTGTTTTATTTAAAAAGAAGCTTCAAAATCTCAAAAAAGTCATTCGAGTGTGGATTAATTCTTGGAAGGCTGATGCTCATGCGTTAAAGAAAGATCACCTTCAAAAGCTTGCCACAATTGACTCTAAAATCGACCAAGGTAGTGCTAGCGAGGAGGACTTTAAGACTCGTCGAGACTCTCTTTCTATACTGGGCGATATGGACCGTATTGAGGCCAAAGACTATGCTCAAAAAGCTAAAAACAAATGGGCCCTAGAAGGAGACGAAAATACAAGCTTTTTTCATGGCACCCTCAAGAAAAAAAGAAGGCAGCTAGCTATCAGAGGTATAATGAAGGATGGAGATTGGGTTGATGCCCCCGATATCGTGAAAAAGGAGTTCCTGACTCATTTTCGCGATCGATTTAAGAAATATAATGGGCCCCCGTCTGGTATTGACTCTCTATCCTTCAATACTCTTTCTCATACCCATCGTGACTATTTGGAACTTCCTTTCTCACGTGACGAAATCAAAAGGGCTGTATGGGATTGTGGTGGTGACCGTGCCCCAGGTCCTGATGGCTTCACGTTTCGTTTTTTTACTACTTTCTGGGATATAATTGAGGAGGATGTGGTTTGTTTTGTTCAAGAATTTTCCATCTCTCACGAAATACCTAAGGGTTGCAACCCGTCTTTCATTGCTTTAATTCCGAAGACTCCGAATGCAAAGTTTGTCTCTGATTTTCGTCCTATTAGTTTAATAGGGTGTCAATACAAGATCATTGGCAAACTTTTAGCTAATCGGCTTAGTAATGTTATTGGAGATTGTGTTAGTCCCGTTCAATCGGCTTTCATCAAAGGGAGGTTTATCCTTGACGGCCCTCTTATATTGAATGAGATTTTGGATATGTATCGGCATCAAAATAAAGAGCTTCTTCTTTTTAAAGTTGATTTTGAAAAAGCTTTTGATTCTGTGCGTTGGGATTTCTTAGACATGGTTATGGAAAAGATGGGTTTTGGTATTAAATGGCGCTTATGGATTGCGGGGTGTCTTCATAAGGCTCGATCCTCTATTCTTGTTAATGGCTCTCCGACTGATGAATTTGAGCTTTTTAAAGGCCTCCGTCAAGGAGACCCTTTATCTCCTTTTCTTTTCATATTGGCGATGGAAGGTTTGCATTCCCTCACGTGTAAGGCCGAAGAGTTGGGTCTTTTTAAAGGAGTTTCTATTGGGTCTGACAATATGAATATTTCTCATCTTATGTATGCTGACAATGTGATTTTCTTCGGTGAATGGTCTTGGGTTAATGCTCAAAATCTTGTTAGCATGCTTAGTTGTTTCTATCTGATTTCAGGGCTTAAGATTAATATTGAAAAAAGCAAAGTTCTTGGTGTGGGTGTTTCTGACGAGGAGACAGCTCAAATGGCACACATTATTGGCTGTGGAATTTCTAAATGTCCCTTTAAATATTTGGGTGTGCCAGTGGGTTGTAACATGAATAGATGCGCCAACTGGAATGCGGTTACTAATATCTTTACTTCCAAATTATCCTCTTGGAAATCTAGGCTTCTCTCCGTTGGAGGCCGTCTTTCGCTCATCAAGGCGGTGCTTGGTAATCTTCCTACTTATTACATGTCTATTTACTTGATGCCCGCTTCTATTCGTTCTAAACTTGAGTCGATGCGTAGCAAGTTTTTTAGAGGAGCGGATCAAAATGATAATAAGATTTCTTGGGTCAAGTGGGACAAATGCTTGTCGAGTAAAAAGAAGGGTGGGCTCGGTATTGGCAGTATTTATAGCCTTAACATCGGTCTTTTATTCAAATGGATTTGGCGTCTTCTCACTCGTCCTATGGATTTATGGGCTCGTGTTATTAGGAGTATCTATGGTCATAATGGAGGCATTTTTAATGATACGCACCGTCGGTCTAAACATTCTACATGGGGCACAATTTTGTCTTCGGTTATTCATCTCAAGGACAAAGGTATTGATCTCCTCTCCCTATGTTCTCGTAAACTTGGAAATGGTGATTCTACTCGATTTTGGGATGATATATGGCGCGACAATACTCCTCTTAAGCTCCAATATCCTCGAATTTATAACTTGGATAATGACAGGTCTTGTCTAATTTCCAAAAGAGTTCCTTTAACCGACTGGAATTCGGTTCTTAGACGCCCTCCTAGGGGAGGTGCAGAATTGAACCAATTCGAGGCCCTTAAAGAAGCTATTGGGAACGTTACTCTCTCGGATCAAAGTGATTCTTGGACCTGGTTTATTGATGTTGCTGCTGGATATATTCTGTTGCTTCTTCTCGTATTCTAGTGGATGAAAAATTATTACCTTCAAGTCTTGAGGCCACTAGATGGATTCGGCACATCCCTATTAAAGTCAATGTGTTTCTTTGGAGATTAAAGCTTAATAAACTTCCGTCTAGGGTGAACTTAGATCGGAAAGGCATCGAGGTTAATTCTTTATTATGCCCTACGTGCCATATTGATGTCGAAACGGTTAACCATATTTTTTTCAATTGCGAGATGGCAAGAGATCTTTGGGCTCTTTTGGCTAAGTGGTGGGAGTTGGATATTCCTTTTTGCTCTAACATTTCGGAATGGTATGGTTGGATTGATGATGTTTGTGTTCCTTCTAAAATTCGGCCGATTCTTGAAGGAGTGGGGGGGACTCTTATGTGGGCTATTTGGAGCTTTCGGAATAAGCTTATCTTCACTATTCCCCCTCCTAAGAAGGCTACTCTTTGGGATTTTATTGTTTTTCAATCCTTTTTGTGGTTTTCTTCTAGAAATCCCAAATGTAAAGTTAGTTGGATAGGTTGGTTACAAAACCCGATAGCTAGTATAAAAACTATGTAATCTTCCTTTCTAGCTTTTGCTAGTTTTAATTGCAATCTGCCGTTCAAAAAAAAAAAAAAAAAAAAAAAAAAAAAAAAATCGTTTAGGTATTTATCAACCAAGATACCTGATTTCATATTAATTAGAGTTTTCAAAATTATAAAGCATTTGATTCTGATCTACAATGTATTGCGTACGAATAATTTAACGTTGAGAATTATAAATACCATAAATGGAAGATAACAAATGATTATATTAAGGAATTGCATGTGACAATAATAATCGTATTAAGACTTAATATTATCAAAGTTTTGTGTTTTATCATATTATAACTAAAATGACTCTAGGTTCGTACACAGGAAATAGCACTTTTTTTTAACAGTGGTTTTATTAAAAAGAAGCTAGCAAGACGCTAGATGAGAGATTACATACGTTTTGTTGGACCCTATTAACGTGTTATAACTTATTGTTTAAGTTAAACTATGTTCCATGCAACAATATAATGTATATAAACAGTTTAAGTATAGCAATAAGTAAAGCAGTTTAGAATACGTGAGACATAGTTACTTTTCAACGTTTAAACTCTTATTGATATAAAATCAAAGAATTGATAAGGTTTTCTTGCGGATATAGCAAACCTAGTTGAATGACAATGTGTATGTGATCTCCTCTTAAACTTAAACTAACAACATGTGCTGAAAGTTTAAGTACCAACTATACTTACTCGCTGAATGTTCATTGGCCTAGTTAGGTTCGAGGAATAATGATCTTCTTGAAGACATTGTTGTCTGTTACAAGAGACACATTACTCCTTTACATGCATTCCCTTTTATAGGATGAAATTAGGGTTTCAAAGGGTTACTATAGTACACGTGTTTAACATCCAACGAATATTCTAAAACTAGTACAATGTTACATCTATTTTAGTGATCAGTTGAGTACACTATTTGTACTTTTATACCAACTGTAACAGTTTTTCATTCCCAAGTAGATCTTTATATTCTGTATAAAGTATTTCTTTTTCCAGCCTTTGAAACCTTCTGGATGCTAGGAGACTTTTTGCTCAGCATCTTTGTGCAGAGGAGATCACTATCGTTCAGCAAAGTATTGCCACCCTTGCTGAACTAAACTTCTTCATTTGGACTTAGTAATCAGTTACTGATCCACATCATTAATCTTGAAGTGAAGACTTTGTGTATCTTCAAGGACCCTAAAGAAGTCAAGGTTAAGTGCAAGGGATGAGTTGAATGTGTTTTCAGCTTTGTTGGTAGTGAGCTGAATGTGTCTTCAGCTTTGTGTACTGAAGTCGTCTTCAGTATCTGAGCTGAACGTGTCTTCACCTTTGCATACTGAAGTTGTCTTTAGTATCCTGTACTAAGGGTATTTTCTATTCAAATCCTAGTCAAGGGAAGTGGGCACTGAACTGACCCAACACGTTTACTACACACAATTATTGGACGCAGTACAAGAATTCAGGCAAATAGCCACGGACAGAATTTGTGGGTAAAAGCCATATTTTCGTGGGTAACTGTTTAGTACCCCACGAATTACCCACGACTCTCTATGGATGGGTAAAACCTTCGAGGCTAATTGTTTGCCCACGACATTTTCATACTGTGGGTAAGTTTACCCATGTCATTCTTGGTGGGCGTTTGTTTTGCATTCATGGGTAAATTGTTTGTGGGATTTTCTATCTCACCACGAAACACCCATAGATATACTCGTGGGTATTGTGTGGGTAACATTGCCCACAAACTATTCGTGTGTAAAAGTCAACTGGTAGCTAACTGAGTACACATTAACTTATGAGTAAATCCCTCAAAAAAATGCAAAAAATTTTAGTTTTGTATAATCCATCTCATGGAGACGAATATACAAATATAAATGGAATCACATACATACAAATCAAAATAAAATTGAAACGAAGATGCATTCAATTAATATTGAGATCCAACTACAATCTATAAAATAGTTCATCAACTATTTATACCAAACATTAATCAAGAAATTTACATATAGCTAGCACATAAAAGTTCTTAAAATATCAAAATTCATCAGTAGCTACAAATTTATATGTATACAATTTGTATTGGGATCCCTTTATATTTTACATGATAAGGGAGAAGATAAATCTAAATGCGTCAATCTACCAAAGCGGTTTCCAAGTTGTGGTGTGCTCAAACATGATGCTCTTTTCTTCTTTGTGTGGTATTCTGTGACAAATGGTAATTTTCACATTTTAAGTTAATAATAAATATTTATTTATTATTTTTAAGCCGAGCATTTCTATACGTAATTGCATGTTTCTGAGCATTTCTGAGCATTTTTTGGAGTTGTCCCGCATACTGTAGCTTACAGTCACTGCTGAAAAAGTTTATTTTTGTCAGTAAGCGTAAATTATTCTATTTCTGATAGTTACTGACAAGTTTCATATTTAACTGAGAAGCTTTCTCGTATTTACTGAAAAGCAATCCCACACGCGAACCGACAACACAGTATATATGATAGCAGTTTTTTGAGTAAATAATAATATTTTATTATTATTCTGACTAAAACGTCAATAAAAACTTTATTTTGCGTGTACGTGTCCAAAAAGGCCAAACTGAGACTTTACGGTAACATTTAAGCTTAAACCGACACACGATACACCAACGAGGAGCAAAAATATTTCCCCCCCTTTGTTTTTGCCGTTTGCTGCTCACTAAGCCACACCAAGACAAGAAAACTTATCCTAATGTTATACTTAGTGGATGATGACACATGTAGAATTTGTTTTTATACCCTATTAGTTACACATAATACTTCACACATAAATTTCTATCTCAAACACTTACTTATATCATTTTCACCCTCAAAACTCTCGAACCATCAAAGAAATCAAGATCTACCAAAATCTAGTGAAGTTTGAACTAATCGGGGTGCACTTTCAAGTGTTTTGGGTTAATCGGAACGTGTCTTAGGTAAATTTTGTTCAATTTGGGTTGTTCTTGGGTCTTCTACCTCTCGAATTTTTTCAAGATTTTGTAAGGATCCTCAAAAAATTTTCAATCTTGTTCATTACATGTTCTTGTGATCTTTAAAAGTGTTACCAAGTGCTTATTATGTATGTTTTGCTAAAATGAAAAATTAGGGTTTGACATGTTATTATGGTTGCTTGACTTTTTTGAAGTTTTTATACAAGTTATGTTATTTCTTGCTTGTGTGGTAAATCTTGTTGCTTGTGGTACTAGTTTGATGATACAAATGAGATTTGAATTAATTACGCGAGTTTAAGTGATATAAGTGCTAATTTGAGCTTATATACAAATCGGCTTACTTTTAAAATAAATAATTATTAGGGTTTTGAAAAACATAAAATTTTGGCTCTAGTGGTGAAATGGTGAAATTAGTGCTTAATAGATTATTTTGGATAGCTTATTGAATAAGCTATAGCTTTTTGTGTTTGACTTGTTTTGGGTCAAGTTTGGGTCGTACGACACATATTGGGCCGAGCCCAATATGTTTCGGCCTTAGTTTATTATTTGACCATTATGCTTATTAATAAGTGCTTATTTGATTTATTTAAAAATTGTTACGAAAGCTATTCGGACTAAAAGGGCTTAAAGGTTTAAAACTATTTTTGGGCTTATGATGTTCTCGACACAAAATGGGTCGAGCCCATGTGGTTTCGGCATTGGTTTGACTTTTTGACCAAACGGCGTGATGAACACGTTAATTTATTTTTGGAAACTTAACAATATATATATCGTAACTCAAAAGGGTTAAATGGTTTTTGGGCTAAACTTGGACTATTGGACCCATTATGGACTTTTCGGCCCAATATATATTTCGGAAGACAAAAATGAGTTTTCGAACATTTCTCGACCTTTTAAAAATATTTTGACTTATTAAAACATTATATATCGATTAAAACCGTTTTGAACTCGTTTGACACCTTAAGACCAATAAATGGGCTTTTCGGCCCAAAAATTGTAGTTGTTGACTTTTGAAAGTATTTTAACTAAACGTTGACTTTTGTATCGAAACCCATAATTAAGAAGTAAACGTAACGATAAATATAGTTATAACGATAAATATAAATTTTGAACTAGTTTTGCAAATATAGTTAATGTAAGGGATTATTTGAGGAAATTGCAACACTTGGGAAAAATGGAAAAGTTTGAATAAACGAATGGGTTATGCTTGATTTTTCTAAAATTTCGACACTTATAATATTTTCGGATGAAAACCGACTAAAACACGAAACGGATTATTTTGATTATTAAAAATATTAATTCTTCTAAATTAATATTTTTAGACTTTATAAGACTTATAAATATATTTTAGATATTTATACACTTACACTTATTTTATTTCTCAAAATTTAATACTTATAAACTTCTTTATAATTATCATTACATTATAAATAATTATAATATTTATAATATAATAATACCCCACTATCACCATTATCATTTTAATTTTTCAATACATATTTAATTAATAAAAGCCCTAATTAATTAAATACTCAATTATTAAATATATAAATACGATAATATATATATTACTTACGCATTTTTGCGACGACAAGTACTGAGCACGGAAGTTTCGTCGCACGTATTTTCACCGTACACTTTCACCATGAGCCATCACCAAAGAGTCTTATACGATGAACTATTTTGAACTGTACCTCACCTATAACACCCCCAAATTATGAGTTAACAGCGGAAGACTAATCGGGGTATTACGGGGAGGATCGTAGTCATAATCATAGAAAATAGCTCAATAGAGGCGTTTTGAAAGTTATTGTCATTCAAATAATAGTTGAGATACAAAGTGAAATTTCAGTGTTGTAATATTCCACAAAAGGGTGTAGTAGTTTGAAATGAATGACATAATTTATTTTACACTACAAAAACCATCAGTCTAATGCCCACTCTGTGCCTTGACTGCTCCGTTAATTACCTGAGATAAACATGTTAAAAGTCAACAAAATTGTAGAGTAAAATCATAGAGTTTGTAATAATAATCAGTTTAAAACACAAGTTTGTGATTGTCTGTGAATTACAATCATATTTGAAATGGTGATATTGCAGTTGGATATATTGTTTTAAGTCTCATGAACTCAAACATTAATGTGTGTGTGGGTGATATCATAAAAATGATATAAGTAACTGTGTCTTCGTGTAGGAGTTTGCCAACTTTCTAGTAGTTCTCAAATAATGTGCATTTGGCTATCAATCCGGCTAGCACAAAGGCCTATCGATCCGGCTAACACAAATGGGTAGTTCTCAAATAGTGTGTATTTGGTTATCAATCCGGCAAGCACAAAGGCTATCGATCCGGCTAACACAAATAAGGTGCATTTGGCTATCAATCCGGCTAGCACAAAGGCTATCGATCCAGCTAACACAAATGGGTAGTTGAACTTATGGTAATTCGTAAAAGTTTAAAGTACTCGTGTAAATAAAAGAAAGTATTATGTTCATATAAACGAATAGAGTGTGTCATCAATCGTGTACCACGTTTAAATTAAATGAGTAAAATTTGTAAGTAAAACGAGCATGTATCTCCCCCAAAGAGTTCAAAATAAGTAAAAGGAGGGGCTATGACTCACCTCGAGTGTAACTGGCAAGGGTGAAATGTGAAATCAAGTGAATTATAGGAACGGCTTCAACACACGACCTGAATAATAGTGAAGTCCGAGTTTTTGACAGTTTTGGTCTGATACGAACAATGAGTGTGAAAATGAGTAACGGATAACGATTTGGTTCGTGATGTGAGTGGATGATATGCTTAAAATGCTTAAAGTTCAAAAATAATATTATATATAATATTATCTTGTTTTTGTGTTATTTGAATTCATAAATATCGTTTCCTCGAAAGTGGTTGAATGAAACGTTAAGTTTATTCGTTAGAAATTCATTATATAAATATATAAACGTAACGTGATTTAATATGTTGTAAGAATGGTAAAATGCTCGTGATTGAATGAGAAAGTGTAAAATATGAGATGGAATTGAATATGAAATAAAGTTACTGTTGGTCCTTGAACTTATACAGAATTTACACTTTCTACCCTAACGGAGTAACTTTTGCACCGTTAGTCCTTGGTTAGTTATTAATTGCATTTTCAGTCCAAAAGGGTCAAATATTACATTTTAAGCCTTCTGTTTACTGGATGATCATTTTCTACCCTCAGGTTACTGAAATAATAGTTTGGGACATAATTATGTGAAGTTGACAATTTTAACCCGATATGTAATAATATTTGCAAATTTAGTCCAAAAATCACAAAAATGAGGTGATAAGTTTTCCGAAAGTTGTATCATCTTTAAAAAGCTTATTTGAGTCTTATTGAACTGCTTATTGGCGAAAAGAGCTTATTATCTGCTTATTGGGCTTTAACGAAATAAAACCAAAGGCCCAATAAGGATTATCGAATCGTTGGGTTTTAGAATAAAGTGGGCTAGTCACTGGGCTTATTTAAGGGTCTTAAAAACATTACCATTGAGCTTATTCGACTGCTTATTCACTAGAGATTATTTTTGGCTTGTTGGGCTTAAAAAGCCACTCAATAAAATGAGTGAGTCTCGGGACTTTTTATCTAGCGATCACTTTTAATTTGAAAAAGGCCTTTTTAGAGCTTATCATGTGAGCTCATTTTAACTGCTTATTAGACGAGCTTATTGAGAAATAGTACGAGCCATTTAATAGATAGGTTGTTCGTGAAAGTTGGATTTTATGAGGTTGTTTCTATTCGACAGAATGAGTTGGTCCAATATGAATATATGACAATATGAACGTGTGATATGTGACATACGATCAAAATGAGTCTCGATATGTATTATAATGAACATATACGTGTCGAATAAATGTATAACTCGTATATTCTAGCCATCCATGAATAGGAGGTCAATATGCATACGTAAAATAAATACGAGAAAGCGTAAAAAATGCATAGAAAGTAAATATGATTCGAATGAAATATAGAACGATGCATGATATGTTGAAAACCATAAAAATGAATGGAATTGAGTTGAAATGGACTTACAACACCAAAAGGTGGTGTGAAAACTCGTTAGAATGGATTAGAACTCGGATGGATTGCACGAAATTTGCTAGAGTGATCACAAAGAGTCGGGTTCGACTTGTAAGCTTGGGAAAATGAGTTCGAATGGCTATAGAAATTGTTCCTGTTCTTTGAGGCTCGAACGGAGAGTGAAACACTTAGAAATATATGTGTGAAAATGAGTTTGAGTGTGAAAGGAAGGTGTGTGTGATCATACGAGTATATATGCATGTACACAATTATATATTGTATTTTATGGACACCACTTGACTCGATTAGATAGCTTAGCAGAGATTTGATAAGATTTTTAAGTGATAAGAGTAGCTTATACTCGAGTACAGTGATATTAAGAAGGGAGTTTGAGTGTTGGTTCGACTATGGCCAAGTTGCATGTACACATATATCATTCGATATATTAAGGGTCCAAATGACTTTGTAATGTGACCAAAACGTAGGAAATGGTGAGAAACATTATTGTGAACTCGAATTCGACTAGAGATAAATAAAAGACATAGGTGAAAATTAGTTTAGGTCGATTTGAATAAAATGTGTGAACTTGTAAATATTGTCGAAAGGGGTTTACTTTGGGTCTTGTTCACGTATCAAATGTTTGAATTTGGAAGTGAGAGTTAACATCCTGATTATTTGGAGTGTGAGGATTCGAGTGATGTAAAATGTTGCATAGTTTGTGTGTCGAATTCAAAAGATATCGTGGCCATGTGTTAGGGTGTTAGCCTAGTGATATATAAGAAATAATAAAAATTGAGTTGGGCTTGAATAGTAATAGGATCAAAATTTGGGCCAGGAATAGTATAAGGATCCGTTTGGTTTATTATTAGTGTGTTGGATTCGTTGTGGTCCGTGTGTGAGCTCGTTCCAAAGTGTTTATGAATCACGTATCAACGTGTTTGAATTAATGAAATGTAATAAACAAAAATTTTAAATTTTGCTCTTAAAAATGGTTAACTGATCAGTAATGGTAATTTAATACTTGATTAGCATTTACAAATTACTGGGGTATTTTACAGGTTGCTATAGTACCCACCCGTCAAACAGAATTCCGTCCCAGAATTAAAGTCTAAGATAGTTGTTAGGGTTGTCTATGGAAATAAATGTGAGTATTTGTCGCGAATTTGGTCCTCACATTCCCATGTATGCTCTGGTCCTTGTTTAGAGTTCCATCGAACTTTGACTATTGGGATACGGTTTTGTTTTAGTTGTTTCACCTCTCTGTCCATTATTTTCACTGGTTCTTCCGTAAACATGAGTTTGTCATCAAGTCGGATTTCTTTCATGGGGATATTGGGTAAAATGTGTAGATATCTATAGAGTGTTGTCAACAGGGATGTTTACGAACAGTTTTTCTTGTCGCAAAGCTTTGCTTTTGAATGAGGATTGTTTCATGAAATTTGAAAAGATGACTGTTTTCTTCATGACATGATTCTTCCCAAATTAGACATAGGTGATCAGGCTATGTATAATTGAGGACAAATGATGTGATGCTTGGCTCAATCAAAGTAGTATTATGTTTCTCAAGAGTTTTAGATGGTGTTCAACGTGTTGTTTTTGTAAAATGGCAACCTAAATAATTGTTCAAGGTAACAAGAAAAATCGGTTCGCACGACGGTGATAGATTAGAAATTTCTGGGGTGGTAAGAGAATAGCTTGAAATGGATTCTAGTATTCGTGAGAGAACCTTATAGGATGGTAATAGTTTATTTTTCGGTCAGAAATGAAATTAACCAGATCCCTAATAGGATAGCAGTGTATTGTTACGAAATGGTTATGAATAGGGTAAATGGAATAGAAAATGTAATAGATGTAGGTTGTGATTATCATGGAAATAGTACAAGATAGAGATCTCATAAGATAGAAAGGTAGTTGTTACACTCAGGTTACGCCATCGTACCTAAGGTAAAGTACAAAAAGGAAATACAACCCTAGAGAGCTCGAACTATGGTTCATTATTACAGCAGAAACTTCTTCTTCTGTTTAAACATTGTTGTTGTCCTTTGACGTTGTTGAGGTCTTGAAGAGCTTCCATTCTCTTCTACTGGCCTTGTTGTTCTAATTGGTATTCTGAATTGGGCACTGATTCCTGTAGTGTCCTTTCCCACCACATCCGTGGCATACCACAGCTAATGGTTGCGCCTTATCGTTTGTGATTTTGCAGTCTCCTGTTTTGTGGCCTGTTTCCTGGCATTTTCCACACTTAGCATAACAAGGCCCAGTGTGATACATCCTGCATTGGTTGCACAAATGTTGTTTCCCACGGTAACCATTTCCTTCAACAGTTGTGGCATTGTAGTCTCTTGCAACTTCCTGCCTGCGATTCTGTTGATGCCGGTGGTTATTGCGGTTTTGCTGATAGTTGTTGTTGTTGTTGTTGTTGTTGTTGTTGTTGTTGTTGTTCTTGTTGTTGTTGTTGTTGTTGTTGTTCTTGTTGTTGTTCTTGTTGTTGTTGTTGTTGTGAGTGGTGGTTCCACGATCATCTAGCTTTCGCTTATGACCATTGTTTTCGGAGGTAGAACTCCGTTTGATTTCCCGTTCTAGTAATCGTTGTGCAATAGTGATGGCTTCTTCCAGAGTTGATGGTTTTGATGAGGTGACATTTCCCTCGATGCTTTGAGGCAGCCCCTCGACGTACTTCTCCAATGTCCTTTCAAGATCCGGCACCATGGTTGGGCACAGTGTGGACAGTTCTTGGAACCTTCTATTGTAGGTTCTTATATCATTCCCCTTCATAACCAACTGGTGGAATTCCTCCTCCAGTTTTCTAATTTCTGTACGCGGGCAGTACTTCTTTAGCATCTTTGTTTTCAGTTCGGTCCATGTAATCTGATACGCTCCCTCCATACCCATGGTCTGGGCGGTAGCGCTCCACCATGATAATGCATCTTCCAGAAGAGTCCCCGTAGCAAAGGTGACCTTGCAGTTATCTGGACAGTTGCTTCTCACGAATACCGTTTCCGTACGCTCAAACCACTGAGCTATTTCGGTCACTCCTTTGAAGTAAGTTGGCTGGCAATTCATGAAATCTTTATAGGTACACTTGCGAGACGCAGATGCCTCGCTTGAGTTTCAAGAGCTGCAGCAACGCTATCGGCTACCAGTTTCTGGATAGCTGCTGGAGTCATTGCTTGTGTGGGTGTGGCAGTTTCCTTTCTTGTGCGAGCCATAAGTCTAATAATTCCACAAGAAAGCATAGATTTAGAATTCACATAACGACCATGTTAGAATAACTTGAGTAATAGGGTAGTTGCACACAAGTCCTAATAATATTGTCACAATGTGAAATCACAACCAACTGAGAATCATAAAATCACGACATGTTTGCGTACCATCGTAAATAAATGATCAACTCTTGGTATAGGATTGCTAAGGATCAAAGTGATTCATCATCTACAAAAGCTGAAGTTCAGCAACTTTCTCTTCATTCATCAAGTTTCTTCTGAAAGTTTCTAGTAATGATGAGAAAGATGGATCACTGGGACCTGCTATGCGAGCCCGGCTCTGAGAGGGTAAATCCTCCTCTGGAGTCGGCTCCCGTTGGTGAGGTGTAAACGGGTATGATTGGGTGAGTAAGTTAAACAAGTAGTTGGGTCTGACCGACGGTGGAGGGGGTGATGATAGTAGTGGTGGTAAAGTATGCTCAGGAGATAATGGTGGTGTCATCCTGATCATATCGAATGGTGATGTAGGGGATAGAGGTGGTGATGGTGGTATAATCGGAACTACGGGTAATCGTACCCTCTTGTGAGGTGTATACCTCTTGATAGGGCCATTGGGATGGCTCCGGAATGGTGTCATAAATGGTTCGGGCTCATAGGGTTGTAACATCCTGACTCGTCTGCACCGGAATACCGAGGCAGGTGGGGGTGGGGGTGTAGGTAATGGAGTCTCTGAATCAGCTGCAGGCAGCCACTACTGAGTCTGCCTATACTGATCATCTGTAAGTGGAGTGTAAGTGGGAGAAACTGGACGGTTCTCCGGGTGAGGTGATGAAATGTATGTCCGTTTGGCTTGTACGTACGGGTCTTTTGATGTGGGTGAGTTTGGGTTACCTGGTGCAACAGGTGTCGTGGGTGGTGTAGCGACGACTTCACCCTCCTCGAAGGGCTCCGTTTCGTCTGGTGCGATGTTCGACACTGTAGCAGTCGAAGTGCTAGGAACCATGGGTGAGGTGATAGAAGATAAAGTGTCCTCGGACGCCATGTCCGAGGATGAGGTGCTAAGGTGTGATACTGTAGACATGGTACTATAATAACAAGAAAGTAGTAAATGTAAGTAATCAATAACATCATGTGTGTGAAAATCAATGTGAAATAATCAAGTATGTGAAGATCAATGTGAAATAATCTTGATAGGTAATATATTGAATACGGTGTTGTGAAATACGAAGGCACAGAGGGCGTAAAGTGGTATGGTGTAAAAGTGATTCATTTTGAAAGTGTAGTTATAGTCCAATGTTTGAAAACATTTGGTTCTCTATAACTATGTCTCTGATGCCAATCTGTAACACCCCCTAAATTATGAGTTAACAGCGGAAGACTAATCGTGGTATTACGGGGAGGATCGTAGTCATAATCATAGAAAATGGCTCAAAATAGGCGTTTTGAAAGTTATTGTCATTCAAATAATAGTTGAGATACAAAAGTGAAATTTCAGTGTTGTAATATTCCACAAAAAGGTGTAGTAGTTTGAAATGAATGACAATTTATTTTACACCACAAAAACCATCAATCTAATGCCCACTCCGTGCCTTGACTGCTCCGTTAATTACCTGAGATAAACATGCTAAAAGTCAACAAAATTGTAGAGTGAAATCATAGAGTTTGTAATAATAATCAATTTGAAACACAAGTTTGTGATTGTCTGTGAATTACAATCATATTTGAAATGGTGATATTGCAGTTGGATATATTGTTTTAAGTCTCATGAACTCAAACATTAACGTGTGTGTGGGTGATATCATAAAAATGATATAAATAACAGTGTCTTCGTTTAGGAGTTTGCCAACTTCCTAGTAGTTCTCAAATAATGTGCATTTGGCTATTAATCCGGCTAGCACAAAGGCTATCGATCCGGCTAACACAAATGGGTAGTTCTCAAATAGTGTGTATTTGGTTATCAATTGTGACACATCGTAATTCCGGGTCATTTTCCAAACTTCAAAATTTATTATTCATAGATCACTATTCATCATTTCACTATTCATCATTTTTGAAGTCAGTTTGCGACTTTAAGATGTTTTCAAAAAATTTACTATTCACAAAACACTATTCATTCCCGGAGGAAAATCACTATTCATGGTTATCTTTCTTCATTTCGTAAACTAGGTTTACGGGTATTCCGAATTTGCGTAACCGTAAGGGTTTAGCTGCGTATTCATAGAACATCACTAAGGACATCATATAGGCTAGAGTAGTCTATATATCATCAGTAACATCATCTGCATGTTAGGTCATTCACGGGTTTGCATAATTTCAATTAACGTATGTCTATTTATTAAATAAACGCTAACACTCAATCATTTACTATGAATAATATACCCGACACTCCCGACTATGATCCTAATATACTTTCACACTCATTATAATGATATAAAAATTATATTATTAGTTTACCCGGTGTTTTTAAATTATTTACTATATATACCATTAAAAGCTTATAACTACGACGGTTTGCGAAATTTCAACACGATAACTATTTGAACACCCGATTCTTGCAAAGAATGTGATTTTATAATTTTTACAATTTCGTCATACTTTATTTTGTTTCGTCAAAATTTATTTATAGCTAACTCAATACCAGGTAACACATTATATCTTAACTAAATCTAACCTAAATCACATCAAGGGACAAGAACCATTAATAGCACACACACCCTCCCTTCTTTCCCTTGTTTGCTGCCCCCTTGCCCCCCCCCCCCCCTTAAGTCCTCATGCACTTGATTACTTTGACTCATATTCCATAACTAGATATTATACTTCATTTTCACTACAATTCTTTACACATACACTTCAAGTAACTAGCAAAATTCTCTCTTCTTCCCCATTCACTTTGAGGTTCGGCCGACACAAGAAGAAGAAGAAAATCCATCAAGTTTTCAAGATCAAATAATTTACAAGCTCTATTAGTGTTCCTAGTTAAGGTTTTGAAATAAAAACCTCAAGGTTACTTAAGTATTTTGCTCCAAAAACTCATCAAACCTCAAGTAAGTTTCTAAATAAATTTTCTACTCTTTCAAACTTTCATTTAATCTATTTTGATGTTCTAGTAACAAATCATGCAAATATACATATGTTATATACCACTTAACACATATTTATGTCACTAAAATGGATTTAAAAGAACTTTACTAGTGATCTTATGAGATCCACCATTTTTGGTGAAGATTAGGAACCCATGACACCCTAAGAAGGTTTATGGTGGGCTTAGAATAGTTTTGGTGTTGATTGGAAGGGATATATACAAGTCTTGAATAAGAAAAATTGATTTTTACAAGATATAAACAAGGTTCTGTCCATTTTTGCAATTTCTGGAAAAATCAGTAGACCATGGGTTATTTTGGTTTACATATTTAGAAAATACTCTCAAAAACGAAACCGTGGCCGCTGGAATGAGCAAAAACGTGCTTACGACGAGAAAGATACGTTAATTTTAAGTTTGACGACGAAAACTATTTTTCTGAAAAATAGCGTGCTGTTGCACAAATTTCAACAGATAAAACGAGGCGTTGAACGCGATCTAGATGAGCCGACTTATCAAAAATCTATTGGTTACCTGTAAGACAAAGCCGAGGACATAAAGAACGTAGAAAACGAGCTTATAACGACGAAGATACAAGCGTTTGAAAGCTGACGTTCACTACATATTTTTATCAGCTTTTAATAAAAAGGTTTCTTGGTGTAAAACTGTTTTTGCGAGTAGCCATGTTGAGAGCCATTTTTCTCATTGATCGAGACAGTTTGAGACCTTAACCCTTTGAAGTGAAATCAATTACTCCCGACCTATTTTCCAAATTGACCAGCCGTTCGTCAACCGGACTTGTAACGAATAAGATACAATCTTTCAAACATACCCGAAAACTGCACAAAAACAGTAAATTTAGCCGACTAACTAACTTGACCATTATTTTTCTTTATGATCGGGACACGTATGGACAAAATTTTGATGATACGAATTTAAGATATTGTTACAAGCTTTCTAAAAACACGAGGATCGTTTTCTAACACTCAATATTCATCAACTTACGACTAGCTTTGCGAGGCTACTTAGTCATTTTCTACTAGTGTTGAAAAATATTAAATTACGACGGAAAACTCTATTATTTTTCTATAAATCACCAAACGACGATCGTGGGATATCGTTACAACGTATTTACACGTAAAATGTTTTATGACTTAACAAGACGTCAAAAATATATTTTTTGACGATAAACATTATTTCCAAAATTCACGAGTGGTATCAATAACATACGTATTTGCATGTGTAGCATCATTTCATGACTTACATTAGATCATACATGACAGAATGAACGGGTCACATAACCGAATGTACGGGTAATATGACCGAATGAATGGGTCACGTGACAGAATGAATGGGTCACATGACAGAATGAACTGGTCACATAACCGAATGTACTGGTCGAACTAAATTTATTTTAAATCTTGGTCCATATATATTACTTTTGTTTACCTAAACCGAATCTTATTTGGCAGTGGGTTGTAAACACACAGGTTGCAAGTCTTGTATGGGCGGGACTTGGGACTGAGTGGATTTACAATGCCTTTGCAGAGAAATCGATATTCAAATGCTTTACATTTTACACTAAACTCTATGAACTCACCAACCTCGTGTTGACACTTTAGCATGTATTTTCAGGTATAACGCGATAGCACACTATTGGAGGCTGTTGGCATGGCATGGCATGGTCATAGAAGACTCTGATATATTCGGGACCACTTGAAATCTTTTATGGGCTTATATTTCCGCATTTCATTGAACAATGTAAAACAACATACTTTTGAATATAAAAATTTCTTTTAACGGATACAGTAAATCCGTTCTCTTTGCTCTGTGTTATGATACCAATTTAGTAGCACCCCAGCGGCATGTATGCTTTCGCTGGACCTGAATTTGGGGGTGTTACAGATTGGTATCAGAGCCTTGGTTATAGAGAACTGGGTAATTTTAAAACCTAGACTATAACTACATTTACGGAAACTTAACCCTATGACCGCCACGTGCCTGCCTGCCAAGCTGATGCCTCATTTGTGGTTTGTTGCTGACATATTTGATGAGATTGTGCCTTATTATCGGATCAATTATACCTGCTTATTCTCGTTGATTACTATAATTGTCTTCTATATAAGTATGCTTACATATCGTATACGTCACAGCGTTACGCCTTTTTCTTACGTAATCTCATCATCCGACCTCGAGTTTGGTCACTTGCCTTAGTCTTTCCAAACGTCATTTAAATGTGAGGGACATATTATTAGTATAACTGAGCTGAGTATTTCAAAATTCATTGAACCTCGGTGGAATATAGACTGATCACCTATATTCGACCAGGGATAGTGGGACATAGCCTGATCACCTGTGTCCGACTCAGAGGTGAATTTTGCGATACTAGGAGTAGTTATATTAGAATTATGTCCAGGTTGATTCTCTACTCGATTTCTAAAGGTTTCAAAAATCCTTGTGTGTGTATACAATCGTTGCAAGAACATTGACATCTACATCACCTCGTGAACCACCGCCTAAAAGCACGCCAGCTAATCATAACACGACCTCAAGCTTTCATTTTATGACAAGCCACTTTAGGGCACCTACTTTTAGGATACGTCTTTATTACGTCTCACTCTTCTTTTCTTGTTTTGAAGAATTATGCCGCCAAAGAAAACTACCCCAGCAATGACACCAGCTGCCATCCGAAAACTTGTTGCCGATAGTATAGAGGCAGCACTAGTAGCTGAAAGAAAGGCCGTAGCCGCTCGGACTGCTGAAGCCGCTTCTCAGGCAGAAACAACAGAAGCTGCAGGGCTGGCTACTAATGGTATTAATGTTCGCAAATGTACATACAAGGACTTTAAGAACGGCGATCCCATAAAATTCAAAGGCATTGAAGGAGCCACTGCTATGATCCGTTGGTTTGAGAAGACGGAATCTGTATTTCTTCTATGCAACTGTCTAGATGACAGCAAGGTAAAGTTCGCTACTGGTACACTTATTGATGAAGCTATGTCATGGTGGAATTCTTACGCACAACCTATTAGTATGAAAAACGCTTACAAGCTCACGTGGGAAGAATTCAAAAAGCTATTGAGTAAAATGTTTTGTCCACGCACTGAAGTAAAGAAACTAGAAACAGAATTTTATGAGTTAGAGACTACAGGTAATGATATCGCAGCCTACATCAGGAGATTTCAAGAGTTGGCCGCGCTATGTCCAACTATGGTTCCGGATAACGAGAAGTTGTTGGAAAACTTCATTGGTGGGCTACCACACAGCATCCGTGGGGATGTAACTGCTTTTGATCCACACACACTGGACGAAGCTATCAGAATATCTCAAAAGCTTATGGCACAAGTAGTGAAAAAGGGAACTACTGTCAACAACAATGACCGTAACAACAACAACAACAGCAATCACGACAACAAGAGGAAAAGGGATGACAACAAAGGAAACGATCAAGTTGGGCCACCACACAAACAACATGAAGTGGTTAGGGCATACGTTGCTGGACCAAGTGAAAAGAAAGGATATGCAGGGACTTTACCCAAGTGCAATAAGTGTCGGTTTCACCACAATGGAACTTGCCCCACTTAATGTGGAAACTGCCAAAAGGTCGGACACAAAGCCAAGGATTGCAAGGCTCCCACCCTCGTAATGAATCAGAAAGTCACGGTAACCTGCCATGAGTGCGGAGTAATTAGATACTTCAAGAGTGAATGCCCAGAGCTGAGAAACCAGAATGAAGGAAGAGCTTGTTGAGGTGCGAAGTTCGTCAAGACAACAACGACAATGACAATGGTCAAGGAGAGAACTCCTGCCTTAAAAATAAACCGAAACCTAAACTCCCTAGTGTTGTATTTCTTTTGCGTTTCACTTTAAGTTCTATCATATAAGTTTCATGTACAATTACGAAATCCTGTCTAATGAATGTTTTATTTTTTAACACCGCAATGCGACTCAAATATCCTCGTCTTTTCACCAAATCCACCCTAGAGACCAACACTAACTGAATTCAGGGACTGAATTCCTTTTAGGGTGGAAGACTGTGACACATCGTAATTCCGGGTCATTTTCCAAACTTCAAAATTTACTATTTACGGATCACTATTCATCATTTCACTATTCATCATTTTTGAAGTCAGTTTGCGACTTTGAGATGTTTTCAAAAAGTTTACTATTCACGAAACACTATTCATTCCCAGAAGAAAATCACTATTCATGGTTATCTTTCCTCATTTCGTAAACTAGGTTTACGGGTATTTTAAATTCGCGTAACCGTAAGGGTTTAGCTGCGTATTCATAGAACATCACTAAGGATATCATATAGGCTAGAGTAGTCTACATATCATCAGTAACATCATCAGCATGTTAGTTCATTCACGGGTTTGCATAATTTCAATTAACGTATGTCCATTTATTAAATAAACGCTAACACTCAATCATTTACTACGAATAATATACCCGACACTCCCGACTATGATCCTAATATACTTTCACACTCATTATAATGATATAAAAATTATATTATTAGTTTACCCGGTGATTTTAAATCATTTACTATATATACCTGATGTAATATATTTTTATTTTTGAATCCAAAGAAATTGTAACGAATACAATTCCCCCGGGTCGTTCTCCCAACGAAGGTTTGACGGCGAATAAGTCGAATCGGTGTGTGAATATGTGAAGTGAATAAGTGACGTGAAAGATTTTTTTTGGTGTTGTTTAAACTAAAATATGAAAAATTAAAAACAATCTACGATAACAAATATAAACACACAACAAGAAATAAAATAACGCAAATCCCGGGCTATTCCCGAGATTTATAAAACTAATAGTGAAGAAATAAACCTAAAATGCAAGATTAAAAACTCAAGGGACTGAAAATGTAATTCAAACAAACTAAATTATAAAAGAAAATTTAGAAAATAAAAGTTTATAAAAGCCAAGGGACTAAAATTGTAAAAAACTGAAACTATTATTAACCTTATAAAAGACAGGGACTGATTTGTACTTTTTTGAAACTTACACAAAACTAAAAACGGTTTTAAACAAAGACGAGGACTGAAGTGGACAAAAATGAAATCTAAGGACTGATTTGTAAAATCTGTAAACTAAAAAACGTTTTACTCTAAAAAACCACCCAGGTTCGAATCCTGGGTACTACAAATTAGCTAAACTCATTTTTTTTATTTTTCTTCTTTTGCAAATCAAATAACAACTTTTTACTACTAATTTTAATGAAAAGAAGAAGCTCAAACAAGCTTAAATAAGCTGGAAAACAGCTTATACACAGACCAGTTGAGTTTTTACACTCAACTTGAAAACAGCCTCAACAAGCTCACAATAAGACTCAATTAAGCTGACCAAATAAGCTAAGAAGTCAAAACCAAAAGCAGAATCTGATTAACAGCTGGTATGACTAGCTTTTGCCCCAATAATATCACTTTTAACTCAAATAGATAGCAAGAAAACTGCTTATGAACAGAAGCTAGTCACTGAGGTGCAGGGGAAATTTTCAGCAGACAATCAACTTTGAGCTTTAATCTAAGGGCTTAAGAGAGCTTTTAGGTGAACTTATCCTATTGAAGCTTAAAATCTAACCACCAGAGACCATAATTCCACAATTCAATCTAACTAATAACTACAAACTAAACCTAAAGATCAGATTGAAAATGTGATGAAACTGAGCAGTGTTGACTTTTTGAGTTCTTACACTAGATTGACTTAATCCAATTTTGAATGATCCTATTGAGCTTATTATGAAATACTAAGCTGTGATTAACCTAAATTATGTTAACTAACACAAGAATTCACCTAAGATTAATATTTTACCTACTGATTAACCTAATAGCAGCAGAGAACTAATTTGTAAACTGATTTTTTGACTTTTTAGTGAACACTAACTAATTATTATGATGTATTACTCTATATATATCCTTATATGACAGATTAACACCAGCAAAATAAAGTGAATCCAAGCCTAAGTTCTACAAAACCTTAATTCCAAACACCACTTTAATGACTGTCTATGATCAATTTCAAAGCAGTAGTGAGTATTAGGCCACAAATTCAAATCACTATCACTTAGTATGATCAAATAATGCTAATGAAACTCAGAAACACCAAACACAAACACACAAAAGCACAGATCTGAGATGCATAAATTTGAGACATAATAGAAGCACAAAGAGACAGATTCTTATCAAACATGAATAAACTAACATGAGATGATGCAAACTACTAATATTAAGCAACAATAACTACTTTTAAACAGAAATAAACAAGCAAACACAGATCTAAACTACTTTATGCTACTGATGCAATATTGAGAAGAATTTAATAGAAAAACTCACAAAGTTCTTTCCCCTCAGCTCAAATAGAGGGGATTCACTATGCTTGCCTATCTTTAGATAGGCCAATGGCTTCCTTTTCTCCACTTGGACTATCAAATTAACTCAGATCACAATAGAACCAATGCCGTTGACTTTTGTTGACCAGCAATGAATTATGAGAGTTTGATGTGTTTAAGCTAAAACATAAGCTCACAGAAGCTAAAAAGCTAAAATGAACTTTATCAAAATGTAGTCAAACTAATTGAAACCTGTTTTTGAAATTTGAAAAACATTTTTATTATTTTTATGTATTTTCTGATTTTTTTTTTTTAAGTTTTAGATGAATAACAATAACTATTAACTAAAATACTGACTGAAATTGTTTGCTAGATTATAATAAAACAGTAACAAGCTATTCAAACTCAAATTAAGCTAAGAAGAGATTAAAAGTAAAATTCGAAGAAGCTTGGAATAAAAAGAAATACACTACACTTTCATTAATTGAGAACTGGATTACATTTATTAAAAAGAAATTACAATTTGAGAAATAAAATTGACAGAGTTTCCCTACACTAAATTCTACATACTGAAATGAAGAATCTAAGCCTCCTTATATAGCCGAGGGTGAGAAGGTTGGGGTCTCAAATGCCAGGCTGGCAATCCGTGGGATTGTGTTACTTGAGAGCCAATCCAAGCCCTTAAATCCGTACCCAATGATTGAAAACAATCATAGCCCTTAGATTGAGGTGTAGTGAGGTGTCTCAACCAATAGCCAGCTGCCACGTCACCTTCCGTGTGCTTCTTCGCTCTGACAAGGCCTGACAATCTTCTAGAAGCGTACGATTTGACCAATTAGCCCTTAATTGTGGTGAAATCGGGGTGGGTAAAATTAGGGTTCATAGTTACCTGGGTTGGGGATAAATTGGGGGGCGGGAAATGGTGTGTGGGTTTTTTTTATTATTCTTTGACTGTTTTGACCTTTGACCTGTGTTTTA
The DNA here is from genome assembly GCA_021014915.2 of Artemisia tridentata subsp. tridentata. Lineage (NCBI taxonomy): Eukaryota > Viridiplantae > Streptophyta > Magnoliopsida > Asterales > Asteraceae > Artemisia > Artemisia tridentata. The sequence continues at coordinate 259,908,908 of CP139505.1, forward strand.
ATTGTTTGACCGGGTTGTGGTTTAGTTAAAAACTAGGTGGGCTCGGGTTGGGTGAATGGGCTAGTGGTTATAATGGGTTGGGTAGTATAAGAGTTTATTTTGGATTAGTTGTGTATTGGGTAAGTGTGAAAAGGGTTTTTAATTTCAAGGGACCAATTGTGTTAATTGCTGAAAATCAAGGGACCTTTGCTGCCATTTTTATAAAGATGATCCAAGGGCTAATGTTGACAATCTCTGATAATTGGAGGACCACGTTTGACTTTTTGACCATTATTTCTTTCCCGGCTCCGGCTTTTAACACTCTTCCAAATCTCGTGCTCATTATCTTGGGTTTTCCGTGTCTTTTGTCAATTTTCACGATATCCATCCCTGCACATACAAAAACACAAAAACACAATATCTTTTGGCATTTTGGTCGGGTTTTTGGTTATTTTGGTCTGGTTTTGGTCAATTAAAGGTATGTGTTTAAGCACATACCAAATTCCCCCAGACTAAGCTATTGCAATGTCCTCATGCAATGTTATAAAAACACGTTTTTAAAACCAAAAATTTCTAATCTCTTCTTACTAACTTTGAGAAGTAGCAAAATTTTCAAAAGAGATCAAGAAATCTTAAGCTTTAAAAACTCCCCGATTTTTCCTTTTATTCTATTTTTGGGGGGCGGGAAATGGTGTGTGGGTTTTTTTTTATTATTCTTTGACTGTTTTGACCTTTGACCTGTGTTTTAATTGTTTGACCGGGTTGTGGTTTAGTTAAAAACTAGGTGGGCTCGGGTTGGGTGAATGGGCTAGTGGTTATAATGGGTTGGGTAGTATAAGAGTTTATTTTGGATTAGTTGTGTATTGGGTAAGTGTGAAAAGGGTTTTTAATTTCAAGGGACCAATTGTGTTAATTGCTGAAAATCAAGGGACCTTTGCTGCCATTTTTATAAAGATGATCCAAGGGCTAATGTTGAATAATAAGAAAAATACAAAAATAGAATAAAAGGAAAAATCGGGGAGTTTTTAAAGCTTAAGATTTCTTGATCTCTTTTGAAAATTTTGCTACTTCTCAAAGTTAGTAAAAAGAGATTAGAAATTTTTGGTTTTAAAAACGTGTTTTTATAACATTGCATGAGGACATTGCAATAGCTTAGTCTGGGGGAATTTGGTATGTGCTTAAACACATACCTTTTCTTGACCAAAACCAGACCAAAATAACCAAAAACCCGACCAAAATGCCAAAAGATATAGTGTTTTTGTGTTTTTGTATGTGCAAGGATGGATATCGTGAAAATTGACAAAAGACACGGAAAACCCAAGATAATGAGCACGAGATTTGGAAGAGTGTTAAAAGCCGGAGCTGGGAAAGAAATAATGGTCAAAAAGTCAAACGTGGTCCTCCAATTATCAGAGATTGTCAACATTAGCCCTTGGATCATCTTTATAAAAATGGCAGCAAAGGTCCCTTGATTTTCAGCAATTAAGACAATTGGTCCCTTGAAATTAAAAACCCTTTTCACACTTACCCAATACACAACTAATCCAAAATAAACTCTTATACTACCCAACCCATTATAACCACTAGCCCATTCACCCAACCCGAGCCCACCTAGTTTTTAACTAAACCACAACCCGGTCAAACAATTAAAACACAGGTCAAAGGTCAAAACAGTCAAAGAATAATAAAAAAAACCCACACACCATTTCCCGCCCCCCAATTTATCCCCAACCCAGTAACTATGAACCCTAATTTTACCCACCCCGATTTCACCACAATTAAGGGCTAATTGGTCAAATCGTACGCTTCTAGAAGATTGTCAGGCCTTGTCAGAGCGAAGAAGCACACGGACGGTGACGTGGCAGCTGGCTATTGGTTGAGACACCTCACTACACCTCAATCTAAGGGCTATGATTGTTTTCAATCATTGGGTACGGATTTAAGGGCTTGGATTGGCTCTCAAGTAACACAATCCCACGGATTGCCAGCCTGGCATTTGAGACCCCAACCTTCTCACCCTCGGCTATATAAGGAGGCTTAGATTCTTCATTTCAGTATGTAGAATTTAGTGTAGGGAAACTCTGTCAATTTTATTTCTCAAATTGTAATTTCTTTTTAATAAATGTAATCCAGTTCTCAATTAATGAAAGTGTAGTGTATTTCTTTTTATTCCAAGCTTCTTCGAATTTTACTTTTAATCTCTTCTTAGCTTAATTTGAGTTTGAATAGCTTGTTACTGTTTTATTATAATCTAGCAAACAATTTCAGTCAGTATTTTAGTTAATAGTTATTGTTATTCATCTAAAACTTAAAAAAAAAAATCAGAAAATACATAAAAATAATAAAAATGTTTTTCAAATTTCAAAAACAGGTTTCAATTAGTTTGACTACATTTAGATAAAGTTCATTTTAGCTTTTTAGCTTCTGTGAGCTTATGTTTTAGCTTAAACACATCAAACTCTCATAATTCATTGCTGGTCAACAAAAGTCAACTGCATTGGTTCTATTGTGATCTGAGTTAATTTGATAGTCCAAGTGGAGAAAAGGAAGCCATTGGCCTATCTAAAGATAGGCAAGCATAGTGAATCCCCTCTATTTGAGCTGAGGGGAAAGAACTTTGTGAGTTTTTCTATTAAATTCTTCTCAATATTGCATCAGTAGCATAAAGTAGTTTAGATCTGTGTTTGCTTGTTTATTTCTGTTTAAAAGTAGTTATTGTTGCTTAATATTAGTAGTTTGCATCATCTCATGTTAGTTTATTCATGTTTGATAAGAATCTGTCTCTTTGTGCTTCTATTCTATCTCAAATTTATGCATCTCAGATCTGTGCTTTTGTGTGTTTGTGTTTGGTGTTTCTGAGTTTCATTAGCATTATTTGATCATACTAAGTGATAGTGATTTGAATTTGTGGCCTAATACTCACTACTGCTTTGAAATTGATCATAGACAGTCATTAAAGTGGTGTTTGGAATTAAGGTTTTGTAGAACTTAGGCTTGGATTCACTTTATTTTGCTGGTGTTAATCTGTCATATAGGGATATATATAGAGTAATACATCATAATAATTAGTTAGTGTTCACTAAAAAGTCAAAAAATCAGTTTACAAATTAGTTCTCTGCTGCTATTAGGTTAATCAGTAGGTAAAATATTAATCTTAGGTGAATTCTTGTGTTAGTTAACATAATTTAGGTTAATCACAGCTTAGTATTTCATAATAAGCTCAATAGGATCATTCAAAATTGGATTAAGTCAATCTAGTTTAAGAACTCAAAAAGTCAACACTGCTCAGTTTCATCACATTTTCAATCTGATCTTTAGGTTTAGTTTGTAGTTATTAGTTAGATTGAATTGTGGAATTATGGTCTCTGGTGGTTAGATTTTAAGCTTCAATAGGATAAGTTCACCTAAAAGCTCTCTTAAGCCCTTAGATTAAAGCTCAAAGTTGATTGTCTGCTGAAAATTTCCCCTGTACCTCAGTGACTAGCTTCTGTTCATAAGCAGTTTTCTTGCTATCTATTTGAGTTAAAAGTGATATTATTGGGGCAAAAGCTAGTCATACCAGCTGTTAATCAGATTCTGCTTTTGGTTTTGACTTCTTAGCTTATTTGGTCAGCTTAATTGAGTCTTATTGTGAGCTTGTTGAGGCTGTTTTCAAGTTGAGTGTAAAAACTCAACTGGTCTGTGTATAAGCTGTTTTCCAGCTTATTTAAGCTTGTTTGAGCTTCTTCTTTTCATTAAAATTAGTAGTAATTAGTTGTTATTTGATTTGCAAAAGAAGAAAAATAAAAAAAAATGAGTTTAGCTAATTTGTAGTACCCAGGATTCGAACCTGGGTGGTTTTTTAGAGTAAAACGTTTTTTAGTTTACAGATTTTACAAATCAGTCCTTAGATTTCATTTTTGTCCACTTCAGTCCTCGTCTTTGTTTAAAACCGTTTTTAGTTTTGTGTAAGTTTCAAAAAAGTACAAATCAGTCCCTGTCTTTTATAAGGTTAATAATAGTTTCAGTTTTTTACAATTTTAGTCCCTTGGCTTTTATAAACTTTTATTTTCTAAATTTTCTTTTATAATTTAGTTTGTTTGAATTACATTTTCAGTCCCTTGAGTTTTTAATCTTGCATTTTAGGTTTATTTCTTCACTATTAGTTTTATAAATCTCGGGAATAGCCCGGGATTTGCGTTATTTTATTTCTTGTTGTGTGTTTATATTTGTTATCGTAGATTGTTTTTAATTGTTCATATTTTAGTTTAAACAACACCAAAAAAAATCTTTCACGTCACTTATTCACTTCACATATTCACACACCGATTCGACTTATTCGCCGTCAAACCTTCGTTGGGAGAACGACCCGGGGGAATTGTATTCGTTACAATTTCTTTGGATTCAAAAATAAAAATATATTACATCAATTAAATGAAACTTCTATGAAGCTTATGAAATGAGATTTATAACTAAAAGAAGAAAATTAAACTAAATGGCAAAACAGAATTTAAAGCATAAATGAATAACTGAACTTTTATTAATAAGCTCTTAAAAACATTACATTACAAAGCTAAAATAAAAATGACAGCATAACATTGCATCAAAAAAAATTACATACGAAATGAGGAGTTATCCCTCCTATTTATAGAGCCCAGCCGATCCTTCTGGGTCTTCCAGCTTGGCAATCCGTGTGCACATGAGTCCTTATCTACCCTTAGATCCATCTTTAATCATTCCCTATCATCATAGCCGTAGGATCAAGAGCTGTGAGGTGTTCGAAACAATAGCAAGCCGCCATCTGTCCCATCCGTGTGTTTCTTCTGACATCTGACATGCTCTGACATTCTAGAAGCCCCAATGATTGACTATTGTACCCTTAATTGCCGTAATTTTGAGGGTCGGGTAATTAGGGTTCATGGTGAATAGTGGTAACTGGGTTGAGGGTAATTTTGGGGGAGCGGGAATGGTTTGTGTGTTTTTTTATTTTTGTTTTGACCAGGTTTAGTAGTGATGATGGGTCGGGTATTGGGGTTATTATTAAAAGAAATGGTTGGGTTGGTTTAAGGGTGGGCTGGATTAGGGGTTTAACTATGGGATTGGGCTTGTGGATTGTTTAGGTGTTGGGCTGTGGGGAGTTAAGGGTTTAATAGTTTTTAGATCCGGTTGGTGGAATTAGATTAATAAGATTGTGAAAAGTGAAAAATGATAAGGACCAAAGATGTAAACTTCTGAAATTTCAAGGGATCATTTCTGCCAATCTTCCAAAGTATAATCTAAGGGCTTCTTGTGACATTTGATGATTTATGGGTTGACTTTGACTTTTATGCATCCCGGCTTCGGCTTTGAACACTCTTCCAAATCTCGTGCTCGTTATCTCGGGTTTTCCGTGTCTTTTGTCAATTTTCACGATATCCATCCCTGCACATACAAAAACACAATATCTTTTGGCATTTTGGACGGGTTTTTGGTTATTTTGGTCTGGTTTTGGTCAAGAAAAGGTATGTGTTTAAGCACATACCAAATTCCCCCAGACTAACCTATTGCAATGTCCTCATGCAATGTTATAAAAACACATTTTTGAAACTGAAAATTTCCAATCTCTTCTTACTAACTTTGAGAAGTAGCAAAATTTTCAAAAGAGATTAAGAAATCTTAAGTTCTAAAAACTCCCCGATTTTTCCTTTTATTCTATTTTTGTATTTTTCTCATTATTCATGTGACGGTTTTTGATGACAATCATTATCTACCGATAATTTTTAGGGTCATAGAGTAGAAACACAACTCATAGAGGAGTGACCATAAGGATAAAATTCTTCGTCCTTGATTTTTCACATGCTCCCAAACTAAGCTTATAAACGAGATCACAACCTACTTAGAAATTAGATGCCAACACTACTCATAGAAGTTGCTTGTGTAATAACCTCTGCTCCCATTTTCTTATTTTTGTTTCTACTTATTTTATTTTTGTGAGAGAAATGAATTTCTTCATAATCTTCTCGTTTTTATAATTATTATTCCGATAAAGATACCAAGTTTAAAACGCTAAGTAGTTTTCCATCTTCTTGCAAGAAAGTTTGCCTTAAAAATGAGGTCCAAATCAAGGTTATTACATACGTCAAAGACTAAAGAACTCATACAAACATGTAGACATCAGTTGTGGAGAAACATCACGTGCACCTCATGTGCCTGATCTAGGGTCATTCACATGCACCTCACGTGCCATCAACTTGTCTAACATATTAAGTACAAAATCCATACATCTCAACATACATTTTTTTTTTTTTTTTTTTTTTAATTCAAACTTTTCTTCACTCAATAACTTAATACCACGGGATTACCGGGTGTTTCCAAAACATCAAACATACAACACTTATGACATAGTAACCCTTAGAAAACGAACCTTCACGGTTTAAATCCAAGACCTTACCGCCTTTAGAAGTAAGGATCCAAGGTCCGATCTCAATCCGAAATCTAAGAGCACTTTACAACTTATTCACTCAATACGGGACCTTGATGTGTACCCAATCTTTAGAGCAAAAATTCTTTTAAGAAGATGGAGAACTAAATTTCGTTCTAAAACCTAAATATCTTTAATTATTTATACAATATATGGGGTGAAACAATTTTACGGGAGCAAAAGGCCACAAGTACCTACGACGAGCTCTAAAGAGAACCAACTACTCCACGTTTGGCATCCAACTTCTAAATAAATTCTATCATTTCTCGCTCTTCGCACATTTAAAAATCTCAAATAATGAAATTGGCGAATACTTAGCCGATAATCAGCCACGCATATATAAAGTCAGTTACAGAAACTTGCAAATTCTTGAAAAGAATTCGCGTTTTCTAGCTCCTTATGTAAAAGACTAGTGAAAGCTTTAAAGCCATGCATGTATAAAGTCAAGTACGGGAACTTACAAAAGAGCAGCTCCTTGTGTACAAAACTAGCACAAGCTTTTATGATCATCGTTGGTTAAGGGAACAAGCTAGAGCTCAACACGCCCGGTCAAGTCAAAATTTTATTCCTACTCTACCCAGCGGAAAGTCAACAAAAATGTCAAAACTTATTATATTTTTGCACAAAATTTTTTAAAATTTTTCTCATTTTTTTGGATTTTTTCAATTTTTGGAGGAAAAACGGGGTTGCATGAGAAAATGGCAAAAATGCAAGGCAAAAATCAAATCGCAAGATTACCCCCCCAGACTAAAACGAGACATTGTCCTCAATGTCTTAAAGGTAAGGGTTCTCCTACATAAATCTAAGGCCGTTTATTAATTATGCCAAAAGATAGATGTAAAACGATAAGATTTTGGATATTGGATAAGCAGCGGATGATGAAACTCGAGTAGCGTGAAGGAAACTACGAGCACGAGAGTCTTCATCATCGGGCATTCCTGGACACAGCACAGAAAAATAACGAGACACAAGACATGGAAGAGGATCCCCTCCTCTTTATTAAGAAAATAGAAAGAAGATAGATGGATAAGCATGGGGTGCCTCCCACGAAGCGCTTGTTTTTGTTAACCGAGTCACATGAGCTTGACTCGACCCCGAATTTAGTTGTCCATGGGGAAAGTTTGGAGATCCGGGACAACCATGGATGGTACATCCCCTCCAAAATAGTGCTTCAACCTATGACCATTCACCTTAAAGTTTGGACCGTCATTTTGAGCTAACTCGACGGTTCCATATGGAAAAACTTGAGTGATGGTGAATGGCCCAGACCAGCGGGTTTTGAGTTTGCCCGAGAAAATCTTTAGCCGAGAATTGAAGAGGAGGACTTGATCACCAACATTGAAAATGCGGTTTTTAATCTTAGAGTCATGAATCCTCTTTGTTTTCTCTTTGTAGATCAAAGAATTCTCGTAGGCCTGATCCCGAAGCTCATTTAATTCATTAATTTGGAGCTTACGGTGATCACCCGCGGTCTTAAGGTCAAAATTGGCATGTTTCAAGGCCCAATATGCCTTATGCTCGAGCTTGATGGGCAGATGGCAGGCCTTTCCGTAAACCAGCTTATAAGGAGTACACCCAATGGGTGTCTTGAAAGCGGTTCGGAAAGCCCATAAAGCATCATCCAATTTGTCGGCCCACGAGGCTCGATTTTCACCAACGGTTCTTTCAAGGATACGTTTCAATCCACGATTCGAAACCTCGACTTGTCCGCTTGTTTGCGGGTGATACGCGGTAGAAAGTCGGTGAGTGACACCATACTTGAGCATAACTTTTGCAAATTGATCATTGCAGAAGTGAGTACCACGATCACTGATTATAGCACGAGGAGTTCCGAATCGGGAGAAGAGATTTTTCAAGAACTTAACAACCACTCGGGCGTCATTAGTGGGGAGCGCTTTAGCTTCAACCCATTTTGACAAGTAGTCGACGGCCACGAGGATATACTTATTCCCTCGTGAAGACGGGAATGGCCCCATGAAATCGATGCCCCACACGTCAAAAATCTCACAGACTTGAATTGCATTTTGAGGCATTTCGTTGGCAAGAGTCACAAGACTTCACCAAGTTGTGGGCATCGCGGTAGATTGTCGGCCAATAGAATCCAGAATCAAAGATTTTTTTAGCGGTGTAGCTGGCACCATGATGTCCCCCCGTGGGTCCATTATGGCAAGCGTTGAGGATGTCAACGGCTTCTTGGCCATGCACACACCGTCTTATCACTTGATCGGCACATATCCGGAATAAGTAGGGGTCGTCCCAGAAATAATGTTTAACATCTTTGAAAAACTTCTTTTTCTGCTGGGACGACATCCCTTTCACCACAAAATTCCCCGCATGGTAATTTGCGTAATCAGCAAACCATGGGGTACTCGGATCATTTTTTAAAGATATTTTCCCAAGTGTCTCGAGAGGAAATGTTTCAGTTATTTCTTTTTTCTCGAGATCACTTTGATGGGGATTTTCAAGTCTGGACAAATGATCAGCGGCTAGATTCTCTGCTCCTTTTTTATCACGAATGATAATGTCAAATTCTTGGAGCAGAAGAATCCACCGAAGTAATCTCGGTTTAGCATCTTGTTTTGCTAAGAGATACTTGAGAGCAGAATGGTCCGTATACACTATGCTTTTTGATAAGACAAGATACGGTCTAAATTTCTCAAAAGCGTAGACAATGGCCAACAACTCTTTCTCAGTAGTAGTGTAATGAGATTGAGCATCGGTCATTGTCTTGCTAGCATAGTGTATCGGTTGGAAGTATTTTGACTTGCGTTGCCCCAGGACTGCACCGATAGCATAATCGCTTGCATCACACATTAGCTCAAAGGGCAAGTCCCAGTCGGGGGCAACCAAGATGGGTGCTTCGGTTAACTTCTTTTTGAGAACCTCGAATGCTTCGATGCATTCGGGAGAGAAGATGAACGGAGCATCTTTTTCAAGAAGATGGGTCAGAGGCCGGGCGATTTTAGAGAAGTCTCGAATAAATCGTCTGTAGAAACCGTCATGACCAAGGAAACTACGGATTCATTTGACGGTAGTGGGATGAGGTAGCTTAGCGATAACATCGACTTTAGCTCGATCGACCTCAATCCCAGATTTGGAAATCTTATGGCCGAGGACTATGCCCTCTTTAACCATGAAATGACACTTCTCCCAATTTAGAACGAGATTGGTGTTTTCACACCGTTCAAGCATTTTCTCTAAATGGGAGAGACGACGATGGAGGTCTTTAATTGATGTAATATATTTTTATTTTTGAATCCAAAGAAATTGTAACGAATACAATTCCCCCGGGTCGTTCTCCCAACGAAGGTTTGACGGCGAATAAGTCGAATCGGTGTGTGAATATGTGAAGTGAATAAGTGACGTGAAAGATTTTTTTTGGTGTTGTTTAAACTAAAATATGAAAAATTAAAAACAATCTACGATAACAAATATAAACACACAACAAGAAATAAAATAACGCAAATCCCGGGCTATTCCCGAGATTTATAAAACTAATAGTGAAGAAATAAACCTAAAATGCAAGATTAAAAACTCAAGGGACTGAAAATGTAATTCAAACAAACTAAATTATAAAAGAAAATTTAGAAAATAAAAGTTTATAAAAGCCAAGGGACTAAAATTGTAAAAAACTTAAACTATTATTAACCTTATAAAAGACAGGGACTGATTTGTACTTTTTTGAAACTTACACAAAACTAAAAACGGTTTTAAACAAAGACGAGGACTGAAGTGGACAAAAATGAAATCTAAGGACTGATTTGTAAAATCTGTAAACTAAAAAACGTTTTACTCTAAAAAACCACCCAGGTTCGAATCCTGGGTACTACAAATTAGCTAAACTCATTTTTTTTATTTTTCTTCTTTTGCAAATCAAATAACAACTAATTACTACTAATTTTAATGAAAAGAAGAAGCTCAAACAAGCTTAAATAAGCTGGAAAACAGCTTATACACAGACCAGTTGAGTTTTTACACTCAACTTGAAAACAGCCTCAACAAGCTCACAATAAGACTCAATTAAGCTGACCAAATAAGCTAAGAAGTCAAAACCAAAAGCAGAATCTGATTAACAGCTGGTATGACTAGCTTTTGCCCCAATAATATCACTTTTAACTCAAATAGATAGCAAGAAAACTGCTTATGAACAGAAGCTAGTCACTGAGGTGCAGGGGAAATTTTCAGCAGACAATCAACTTTGAGCTTTAATCTAAGGGCTTAAGAGAGCTTTTAGGTGAACTTATCCTATTGAAGCTTAAAATCTAACCACCAGAGACCATAATTCCACAATTCAATCTAACTAATAACTACAAACTAAACCTAAAGATCAGATTGAAAATGTGATGAAACTGAGCAGTGTTGACTTTTTGAGTTCTTACACTAGATTGACTTAATCCAATTTTGAATGATCCTATTGAGTTTATTATGAAATACTAAGCTGTGATTAACCTAAATTATGTTAACTAACACAAGAATTCACCTAAGATTAATATTTTACCTACTGATTAACCTAATAGCAGCAGAGAACTAATTTGTAAACTGATTTTTTGACTTTTTAGTGAACACTAACTAATTATTATGATGTATTACTCTATATATATCCCTATATGACAGATTAACACCAGCAAAATAAAGTGAATCCAAGCCTAAGTTCTACAAAACCTTAATTCCAAACACCACTTTAATGACTGTCTATGATCAATTTCAAAGCAGTAGTGAGTATTAGGCCACAAATTCAAATCACTATCACTTAGTATGATCAAATAATGCTAATGAAACTCAGAAACACCAAACACAAACACACAAAAGCACAGATCTGAGATGCATAAATTTGAGACAGAATAGAAGCACAAAGAGACAGATTCTTATCAAACATGAATAAACTAACATGAGATGATGCAAACTACTAATATTAAGCAACAATAACTACTTTTAAACAGAAATAAACAAGCAAACACAGATCTAAACTACTTTATGCTACTGATGCAATATTGAGAAGAATTTAATAGAAAAACTCACAAAGTTCTTTCCCCTCAGCTCAAATAGAGGGGATTCACTATGCTTGCCTATCTTTAGATAGGCCAATGGCTTCCTTTTCTCCACTTGGACTATCAAATTAACTCAGATCACAATAGAACCAATGCAGTTGACTTTTGTTGACCAGCAATGAATTATGAGAGTTTGATGTGTTTAAGCTAAAACATAAGCTCACAGAAGCTAAAAAGCTAAAATGAACTTTATCTAAATGTAGTCAAACTAATTGAAACCTGTTTTTGAAATTTGAAAAACATTTTTATTATTTTTATGTATTTTCTGATTTTTTTTTAAGTTTTAGATGAATAACAATAACTATTAACTAAAATACTGACTGAAATTGTTTGCTAGATTATAATAAAACAGTAACAAGCTATTCAAACTCAAATTAAGCTAAGAAGAGATTAAAAGTAAAATTCGAAGAAGCTTGGAATAAAAAGAAATACACTACACTTTCATTAATTGAGAACTGGATTACATTTATTAAAAAGAAATTACAATTTGAGAAATAAAATTGACAGAGTTTCCCTACACTAAATTCTACATACTGAAATGAAGAATCTAAGCCTCCTTATATAGCCGAGGGTGAGAAGGTTGGGGTCTCAAATGCCAGGCTGGCAATCCGTGGGATTGTGTTACTTGAGAGCCAATCCAAGCCCTTAAATCCGTACCCAATGATTGAAAACAATCATAGCCCTTAGATTGAGGTGTAGTGAGGTGTCTCAACCAATAGCCAGCTGCCACGTCACCTTCCGTGTGCTTCTTCGCTCTGACAAGGCCTGACAATCTTCTAGAAGCGTACGATTTGACCAATTAGCCCTTAATTGTGGTGAAATCGGGGTGGGTAAAATTAGGGTTCATAGTTACTGGGTTGGGGATAAATTGGGGGGCGGGAAATGGTGTGTGGGTTTTTTTTATTATTCTTTGACTGTTTTGACCTTTGACCTGTGTTTTAATTGTTTGACCGGGTTGTGGTTTAGTTAAAAACTAGGTGGGCTCGGGTTGGGTGAATGGGCTAGTGGTTATAATGGGTTGGGTAGTATAAGAGTTTATTTTGGATTAGTTGTGTATTGGGTAAGTGTGAAAAGGGTTTTTAATTTCAAGGGACCAATTGTGTTAATTGCTGAAAATCAAGGGACCTTTGCTGCCATTTTTATAAAGATGATCCAAGGGCTAATGTTGACAATCTCTGATAATTGGAGGACCACGTTTGACTTTTTGACCATTATTTCTTTCCCGGCTCCGGCTTTTAACACTCTTCCAAATCTCGTGCTCATTATCTTGGGTTTTCCGCGTCTTTTGTCAATTTTCACGATATCCATCCTTGCACATACAAAAACACAAAAACACAATATCTTTTGGCATTTTGGTCGGGTTTTTGGTTATTTTGGTCTGGTTTTGGTCAATTAAAGGTATGTGTTTAAGCACATACCAATACCGTTAAAAGCTTATAACTACGACGGTTTGCAAAATTTCAACACGATAACTATTTGAACACCCGATTCTTGCAAGGAATGTGATTTTATAATTTTTACAATTTCGTCATACTTTATTTTGTTTCGTCAAAATTTTATTTATAGCTAACTCAATACCCGGTAACACATTATATCTTAACTAAATCTAACCTAAATCACATCAAGGGACAAGAACCATTAATAGCACACACACCCTCCCTTCTTTCCCTTGTTTGCCGCCCCCTTCCCCCCCCCCCCCCCCTTTAAGTCCTCATGCACTTGATTACTTTGACTCATATTCCATAACTAGATATTATACTTCATTTTCACTACAATTCTTTACACAAACACTTCAAGTAACTAGCAAAATTCTCTCTTCTTCCCCATTCACTTTGAGGTTCGGCCAACACAAGAAGAAGAAGAAAAATCCATCAAGTTTTCAAGATCAAATAATTTACAAGCTCTATTAGTGTTCCTAGTTAAGGTTTTGAAATAAAAACCTCAAGGTTACTTAAGTATTTTGCTCCAAAAACTCATCAAACCTCAAGTAAGTTTCTAAATAAATTTTCTACTCTTTCATACTTCCATTTAATATATTTTGATGTTCTAGTAACAAATCATGCAAATATACATATGTTATATACCACTTAACACATATTTATGTCACTAAAATGGATTTAAAAGAACTTTATTAGTGATCTTATGAGATCCACCATTTTTGGTGAAGATTAGGAACCCATGACACACTAAGAAGGTGTATGGTAGACTTAGAATAGTTTTGGTGTTGATTGAAAGGGATATATACAAGTCTTGAACTAGAAAAATTGATTTTTACAAGATATAAACAAGGTTCTGTCCATTTTTGCAATTTCTGGAAAATTCAGTAGACCATGGGTTATTTTGGTTTACATATTTAGAAAATAGTCTCAAAAACGAAACCGTGGCCGCTGGAATGAGCAAAAACGAGCTTACGACGAGAAAGATACGTTAATTTTAAGTTTGACGACGAAAACTATTTTTCTGAAAAATAGCGTGCTGTTGCATGAATTTCAACAGGTAAAACGAGGCGTTGAACGCGATCTAGATGAGCCGACTTATCAAAAATCTATTGGTTAGCTGTAAGACGAAGCCGAGGACATAAAGAACGTAGAAAACGAGCTTATAACGACCAAGATACTAGCGTTTGAAACCCGACGTTCACAACATATTTTTATCAACTTTTAATAAAAAGGTTTCTTGGTGTAAAGCTGTTTTTCCGAGTAGCCATGTTGAGAGCCATTTTCCTCATTGATCGAGACAGTTTGAGACCTTAACCCTTTGAAGTGAAATCAATTACTCCCGGCCTATTTTCCAAATTGACCAGCCGTTCGTCAACCGGACTTGTAACGAATAAGATACAACCTTTCAAACATACCCGAAAACTGCACAAAAACAGTAAATTTAGCCGACTAACTAACTTGACCATTATTTTTCTTTATGATGGGGACACGCATGGACAAAAGTTCGATGATACGAATTTAAGATATTGTTACAAGCTTTCTAAAAACACGATGATCGTTTTCTAACACTCAATATTCATCAACTTACGACTAGTTTTGCGAGGCTACTTAGTCATTTTCTACTAGTGTTGAAAAATATTAAATTACGACGGAAAACTCTATTATTTTTCTATAAATCACCAAACGACGATCGTGTGATATCGTTACAACGTATTTACACGTAAAATGTTTTATGACTTAACAAGACGTCAAAAATATATTTTTTGACGATAAACATTATTTCCAAAATTCACGAGTGGTATCAATAACATACGTATTTGCATGTGTAGCATCATTTCATGACTTACATTAGATCATATCATTCATATTAGGTTGCGGTTAGAGATCGTGCCTCATTTCAGTATATCCACTTTTGTCATCATAACTATTGCATCAGGTGAGTTTTCATAGCCCCGTTTTTCAAGTTAATATTTCATTTCAAACCTACGGGGGAGAATACATGCTCGTTTTCTGCTAAATGCTATACTTGATTTACTTGAATATGCTACTTGTTTAGTCAAACCATTATTTGTTCTACTTATGACTTTGTTATTCACTTGAATGCGTTGTATATTCACTTGTTTCATACTTAATTCTTATTACTCATGGACACAAGCACTTTAAACGATTATGCATGCTTAACCGAATGAACCGGCTCCACTACTATGTACATACATGACAGAATGAACGGGTCACATAACCGAATGAATTGGTCACATAACCGAATGTACTGGTCGAACTAAATTTATTTTAAATCTTGGTCCATATATATTACTTTTGTTTACCTAAACCAAATCTTATTTGGCAGTGGGTTGTGAACACACAGGTTGCAAGTCTTGTATGGGCGGGACTTGGGACTGAGTGGATTTACACTAAACTCTATGAACTCACCAACCTCGTGTTGACACTTTAGCATGTATTTTCAGGTATAACGCGATAGCACACTATTGGAGGCCGTTGGCATGGCATGGCATGGTCATAGAAGACTCTGATATATTCGGGACCACTTGAAATCTTTTATGGGCTTATATTTCTGCATTTCATTGAACGATGTAAAACAACATACTTTTGAGTATAAAAATTTCTTTCAACGGATACGGTAAATTCGTTCTCTTTGCTCTGTGTTATGGTACCAATTTAGTAGCACCCCAGCGACATGTATGCTTCCGCTAGACCCGAATTTGGGGGTGTTACATCAATCCGGCTAGCACAAAGGCTATCGATCCAACTAACACAAATGGGTAGTTGAACTCATGGTAATTCGTAAAAGTTTAAAGTACCCGTGTAAGTAAAAGCAAGTATTATGTTCTTATAAACGAATAGAGTGTGTCATCAATCGTGTACCACGTTTAAAGTAAACGAGTAAAATTTGTATGTAAAACGAGCATGTATCTCCCCCAAAGAGTTCAAAATAAGTAAAAGGAGGGGCTATGAATCACCTCGAGTGTAACTGGCAAGGGTGAAATGTGAAATCAAGTGAATTATAGAAACGACTTCAACACACGACCTGAATAATAGTGAAGTCTGAGTTTTTGACAGTTTTGGTCTAATACGAACAATGAGTGTGAAAATGAGTAACGGATAACGATTTGGTTCGTGATGTGAGTGGATGATATGCTTAAAATGCTTAAAGTTCAAAAAAGTTATTATACATAATATTATCTTGTTTTTGTGTTATTTGAATTCATAAATATCGTTTCCTCGAAAGTGGTTGAATGAAACGTTAAGTTTATTCGTTAGAAATTCGATATATAAATATATAAACGTAACGTGATTTAATATATTGTATGAATGGTAAAATGCTCGTGATTGAATGAGAAAGTGTAAAATATGAGATGTAATTGAATATGAAATAAAGTTACTGTTTGGTCCTTGAACTTATACATAATTTACACTTTCTACCCTAACGGAGTAACCTTTGCACCGTTAGTCCTTGGTTAGTTACTAATTGCATTTTTAGTCCAAAAGGATCAAATATTACATTTTAAGCCTTCTGTCTACTGGATGATCATTTTCTACCCTCAGGTTACTGAAATAATAGTTTGGGACATAATTATGTGAAGTTGACAATTTTAACCCGATATGTTATAATATTTGCAAATTTAGTCCAAAAATCACAAAAATGAGGTGATAAGTTTTTCGAAAGTTGTATCATCTTTAAAAAGCTTATTTGAGTCTTATTGAACTGCTTATTTGCGAAAAGAGCTTATTATCTGCTTATTGGGCATTAACGAAATAAAACTAATGGCACAATAAGGATTATCGAATCGTTGGGTTTTAGAATAAAGTGGGCTTGTCATTGGGCTTATTTAATGGTCTTAAAAACATTACCATTGAGTTTATTTAACTGCTTTTTCACTAGAGCTTATTTTTGGCTTGTTGGGCTTAAAAGCCCACTCGATAAAATGAGTGAGTTTCGGGACTGTTTATCTAGCGATCACTTTTAAGTTGTAAAAGGTCTTTTTAGAGCTTATCATGTGAGCTCATTTTAACTGCTTATTAGACGAGCTTATTGAGAAATAGCAGTGTTGCAAAAAAAGGTCTACAAGGCCGATTAATCGCCGATTAGGTGCTACAAGGCCACCGACCTTGCCGATTTATGTAACTGGGTCAAACAAATAGGTCAACCGTGGTCAACGGCGATCAACGGCGGTCAATGGTGGTCAAACTTTCCGGAAAACTATAAATCTTGCCGGAAGTACCCAAAACTCACTGTAAACTTATTTTGATCACTTATAGTAACTGTTTAAGTCTATTACAAGTTGTTTTTTAGAAAATACATTGCCGGAAATACCTAAAACTCACCGGAAGTACACAAAACTTGTCGGAAATAACTAAAATTTGTCAGTAATGCCAATCCGATTAATCACCGATTAATCCCGCCTAGATTGATTAGAAGCTACAAGGTGGTCGACCGCCCGACTACCGATTCGCGATTTTTGCAACCTTGAGAAATAGTACGAGCCATTTAATAGATAGGTTGTTCGTGAAAGTTGGATTTTATGAGGTTGTTTCTATTTGACAGAATAAGTTGGTCCAATATGAATATATGACAATATGAACGTGTGATATGTGATATACGATCAAAATGAGTCTTGATATGTATTATAATGAACATATATGTGTCGAATAAATGTATAACTTGTATATTCTAGCCATCCATGAATAGGAGGTCAATATGCATACGTAAAATAAATACGAGAAAGCATAAAAAATGCATAGAAAGTAAATATGATTCGAATGAAATATAGAACGATGCATGATATGTTGAAAACCATAAAAATGAATGGAATTGAGTTGAAATGGACTTACAACACCAAAAGGTGGTGTGAAAACTCGTTAGAATGGATCAGAACTCGGATGGATTGCACGAAATTTGCTAGAGTGATCACAAAGAGTCGGGTTCGACTTGTAAGCTTGGGAAAATGAGTTCGAATGGCTATAGAAATTGTTCCTATTCTTTGAGGCTCGAATGGAGAGTGAAACACTTAGAAATATATGTGTGAAAATGAGTTTGAGTGTGAAAGGAAGGTGTGTGTGATCATACGAGTATATATGCATGTACACAATTATATATTGTATTTTATGGACACCACTTGACTCGATTAGATAGCTTAGCAGAGATTTGATAAGATTTTTAAGTGATAAGAGTAGCTTATACTCGAGTACAGTGATATTAAGAAGGGAGTTTGAGTGTTGGTTCGACTATGGCCAAGTTGCATGTACACATATATCATTCGATATATTAAGGGTCCAAATGACTTTGTAATGTGACCAAAACGTAGGAAATGGTGAGAAACATTATTGTGAACTCGAATTCGACTAGAGATAAATAAAAGACATAGGTGAAAATTAGTTTAGGTCGATTTGAATAAAATGTGTGAACTTGTAAATATTGTCGAGAGGGGTTTACTTTGGGTCTTGGTCACGTATCAAACGTTTGAATTTGGAAGTGAGAGTTGACATCCTGATTATTTGGAGTGTGAGGATTCGAGTAATGTAAAATGTTGCATAGTTTGTGCGTCGAATTCAAAAGATATCGTGGCCAGGTGTTAGCCGAGTGATATATAAGAAATAATGAAAATTGAGTTGGGCTTGAATAGTAACAGGATCAAAAATTGGGCCAGGAATAGTATAAGGATCCGTTTGGTTTATTATTACTGTGTTGGATTCGTTGTGGTCCGTGTGTGAGCTCGTTCCAAAGTGTTTGTGAATCACGTATCAACGTGTTTGTGAATCACGTATGAATTAATGAAATGTAATAAACAAAATTTTTAAATTTTGCTCGTAAAAATGGTTAACTGATCAGTAATGGTAATTTAATACTTGATTAGCATTTACAAATTACTAGGTAATTTTACAGGTTGCTACATCACCACATAGCAAGTAATAAATACACGAGCACTTGACACACATAAGCTTTTCAACTGAGTTAAAACATTTAAAACACAAATATTTCGCTAAGACTTACCATACTGATCTAGGTCGCGTGTCGGAGCGGTTACACTGTGTTATTGTTGACTAGCAGATTGCTATTGTTATTAAGGTGAGTTTATAGCCCCATTTTTATACGTATTATTTTTATAAACCTTGGGGTGAGAAACATGCAAAACTTTTTTCATGAACCAAATTGAACTTTGTTTTTATACACACAGGTATGCGGATAACCTAAGTTTGTTTGAATCCCATTGCGCCCACTATTATCAACCGTCAATTCCTGCTGGGAAGCGCGTATGATATAAATAGATCTATTGGAGGTGACTCCCCCGTTCGGTTGGCCCGGCAGGTCTACGCGAACGTATACCATGTCGGATTTTGCCGAGTATCTGGGGATTAACACTTGTGGGCACCCTTTGTTTGCTATGCCAGTTTGGCATATTGTTTGTCTAGTTTCGATTGGATAAGCTTAGTGTTAGCATACAGAATGAGTGTGATTGCTGAATTATTTGCTATGGTCCATATGTGCTTATTTACTTTAAACATATGAACTCACTAGCGTTAGCTTACTTTTAGCATGTTTTCTCAGGTATTTGAGAATGTATTCATTGAAGGCAGGGCATGGCATTGGTCATAAGTTTTCTAGAGATGTTTTTGCTTATGTGTTAAACTCTGAATTTGGGACAGACTTGTTAAATAGGCCTTGTTTTAATTGAATCAAACTTGATGTACGACAATTAACTTTGAAAATGTAAACTATTTTAAAACGGATTTTTAATCCGTTCTCTATATCTTTGTGTTGTGATTATCGATTTAGTAGCATCCAAATATGTATGCTTTCGCAAATCCTGGTTTTGAGGGTGTTACATATTCACACTGAAAACCGTAAATGAAACACAAGGGATCTAGGAATGACAATAAACAATGTGAGATTTCATGCCCAACAATAGAAAAAAACAAATTTAAAAAAGGTGTTGTACAAATAACAAGATATATAAAATTCATGAGAATCATATTCAAACCTGAAGTTCAAATGTAGACTCATAAAACAGTCAAACGTCTAGACCAAAATGAATCCGATGAGCATTTCGTTGTTGAAATCTATCAAGACGGAAAGAATATTATGAGCATACCATTATTAAAATCGTTTCCAAGGATTGTGCAAAGATTAAAAAGAAAACATTAACCTGTCAAATAGAAATCCGGCACCAATAATAATCGATAGAGGGTTGGGTTTCAGTTGGATGAGATTGAAATTAGTCAACGAAGAGACGTTGCACCGTTTCAATTCCATCATTGCATAGTGAACATCTTATAGAGTCAAGGTTTATTCCCCACCAGGAAACACATAACACATTAAGATGCGGATAGGTCATACTTGATACTTCAAAGGCCTAAGTTCGCCAAATCTAATGCATTCATTTTCAAACAAAGTACAAAATCGATATTCACATACCAATAAGAGTGAATCTTTATCTTCAAGTCTTGTTTTTTTAACTTATCTCTACAGGTTATATATTAATTATTTTAACCTATGCATCTATGCACAAAGATATGATAGACAAACAAGTTGCGTTTAGGGCGGATTTTAGTATATACACACCCCGACCCATTTTAATATTAGTAATCATACTATTCTCAATACTTGACGAGTACCATTTAGTATTACCTAAACATTTTTTGGGTTTTACTACAGGTACATATACTCGTTTAAATATTTATCAACCAAGATACCTGATTTCATATCAAAGTTTTCAAATCTCTAAAGCATGCGATTCTGATCTTTACATATATATATATAAGGCTAAGTATGACATGCGCTGGCCGCAACTTTTGTTGTACAATGACATGGAAATGCCATGTCAACATTTCTAATCCACCTCAATGCCACTTGGCACACACATTCTTTTCCAAATTTCTCAAAATTAATTAAAAAAAATTTACCAAATTGAGATTCGAACCCTGATCTTGCAGCCCACACATAAGAGTGTCAACCAATGGAGCAAGCCATTTTTTGTGATAGACAAGACAAAACAATAATAACATTCTTAAATAACCCACTCCCAAATTATACGCAATTCAAAATTTCTATGAAATGTCTCTCCTAAAAATCAGCCATTTATTCTCAATCAATAACTCCAAATCAATCACTACCATTTTAAAACAATTTTCTTCCCAATCAACCGATTTCAATTCTTAAAACCAACGCATCAATTCCCCATTCAATTTCAACAAATTAATCCAATTAAGGTTTACATCGATCATGTATGGTCTTTGTCCTTGGTTTCGTGATGACGAATTCTGATTAAACACCGCAACAAGATGAGGATAATTAGGGTTTAAATTCAAATTATAATTAAAGGTAATAATTTTAGGGATTTTGATATTTCAGTTTTAGTTATGAATTACTGATGATTTTATTGTGTGATTGTGAAATTAGGTGTTTGCATTGACGATTGGATTTGACTGTGCGGTTAATTATCTGGTATAGTATGGATCCGCATTTTTAATTTTGCAATACTATGGTTATATCGATTTTTTTTTTCTATCTCGGTTTGATTGCAGTTTTTCTTATATCTTTTGGTTTCTATTTGTATATCGTTTTTATTAGACTTTTTATCTTGGTTTTATGTTCATTTGATAATGTGCGTAGATGTTATGGGTTCTGATAGTTGTGAAATGAATTATTGGATGTTTAGGTTAATTCTAAGGGTGTTACGATGCCTGCATTGTTAGCAAAGGCTGCTGTGATGAATCTTGTGCAACACCCTGTTGTAAATGGTAGCTGTAAAGATGGAAAGAGTGTATAACGGTAGTATCAATGTTGTTGTGGCTGTTGCTATCATTGGTGGTTTGATCACCCCTGTTCTCCAAGACGCTGGTGAGGTGTGCGATAAATTTTAGTGCTTTTCAGTTATAGATGCTATTTTTTAATCAAGTTTGAAACTTTTATTGGTTATTATTGTGTGTGTTGTAGTTGGATCTTTATTTATTATCCAAGAAATGGTAGGAGTGTTGGTTGTTGTTGGAGCAGCTGAGTTTTTGTGTTAGACACATACAAACCAATGATGTCATGCTTCAATAATCTACTCCCTAATTATAGGCAATTCAAAACAAATGGCTTATCAAGAGCATTTAATTTGATAGTAAAGGCGGAAAGTTTCTTAGCTAAAAAAATGCAATTCAAATTCAAGATCCTACATTATCTCATAATGAAACGTCTTATTGAAATTAACCCTCATCAATCATTCACACAAAACACACAAAACTCTAAATATTTCAAATCCCTCATTTCATCCATTGAAACCTAAACCTTAAATCAAGTCTTCCATTTAGGGTTTTGATTACCAAGTCATTGTTTTCAATTCGCTAAAATTAAGGTCTTTAGGAGATTGATTATGACTAAATGAAGGTAATAACCTACTTTTCTGTTTGTTATATAATGTGTTTTTTAGTCATGTTTCTTCGAGTAATCATGTTTCTTTGTTTATGACTGCAGATATATAGGAAACCTATAGTGTTTGGAGAAGCGCTCACCAGTTTTTATATAATCAAAGGTAATAATTTCAATTTTGATTATGAGTTACTGATGATCTATTGTGTGCTTTTGAAAGCAGGTTTTTGAATTGGAGATTCGAATTGACAATGCCTCTGACAAACGAGCAGAACAGGTTTGTGTATTGGAGAAATATAGGCAACAAGTTATGGAAGTCACATATAAAGTGCAAAAAATTGTCATCGGGGCAGAGTTCGTGACTTCATTGAATTAATGTGTAGCGTTGTCACAGTGCAATCATGTAATAAGTTGTTGGAATATTTCTTCTTTAATCATTGTCATAAACTCATAGTTACAAATTTAACAATATAAATTCTTGCAAATACAAGGAAGAGATGTAATGTTGTAACAAAACTTTGTCATCAGGTTGCACCATGATCACATGATCGTTTGAAGGCAGTCGTTCCTATACAACAAAAGTAGACGATGATTATTCACTTGAGGTCGTCAATGAAGAGAGTGGAGATATCGCTATCGTCGAGCTTAGAAATGCCCGACAATGGAAGGTCATATCTTTTACCATTGTGTATTACCTTTTTCAGTTTAAGATATATAATACCTGATTGTTAAGAATTGTCAGCATTTGGGCTTATTGTTGGTTTTTCCTTATTCCTGTTATCCGTAATTCTTGATAGGTTACACGTGGGAACCGAATTACAAACACCACCTGCAAGAACCTTAAATGGAAAATGTAAACGTATCTCATTTTCTAAACTATTTATTAGTTAGATAGACTATCGTATGGGATATTGCAAAATGGTCGGATTAATAATGGGTCAAAAATTTACACGGACAGGTTGACTTATTATTGTTAATTGTAAGTGTTTCAAGCCGTACTACAAATATTATACCATTTTAAAAATACCTAATTATTTGTAAAGGATTGTTAATAAAAGTATTTTGGATGGTAAATTGCATAGTATAAGCATTGGTTGTAAGACGTGGGTGGTGGGAAAAGTTTAGCGTATATATACTTATTGATGCTTTACCCTTTATTTAGAGTTTTTTACAGCAGCAGTTCCATGTGGATTTGGTAATGCTATTAGTAACAAGGTAGCTGTTGCATTTGGGTCATTTTAATTTGCTTGAATTACTGGAGATTCTAATGATACACATGCTATCAATATTTTTTGTTGCAATATTAATAATTCACTGTTGTGTACAAGAAGCAGTTGGTTTGAGGATGTGCATCTATGGACAGATCATCTGTTTTGTTAATTGTCACTTTGCTGCACATCTGGAGGCTGTTAACAAATGTAATGCTGATTCCGATCATGTCTACAAGACAATGTCCTTCAGTCGTCCACCAAATACTATGAATGTGTCATCTGGTATGCTGTCTATAAGGAGTCCATAGATTATAAGTTTGTTTTTTTATTTGTTATTCTCCTTTCCGCAAAATACTATATGTTGTTTTCTTAGGTATTTAGAAAACATCAATTTATTTTTGTTCGTTTTATATTTTTTTAACGTGATTGTATCAAGCTTTTTACTCAATTTATTATCGTTTTTGCAGATGTCCATGTGGCGTTTTAGTGGTGAATTTCGTGTTCGAGCTGAGGAACTCCATAGATCATCGTCTTAGAGTGACGTCAACCATTACATCGGTAATTGATGTGAAGTTTTCCTTTGATATTACTACTTTGAATATATAGAAATTTCAAGCATTATTTAACCAACGTACCCGTTAATACAAAAGAATCACCCTTTTGACGCGTCACCAAACGCACCCAAATATCCCATTTTGCGACATCTGATATGCTTATGATAATATGATTTTGTCCCCATTGTAGGTGCTAAATGTTCATTCTTTCTCCATAGTTATGGAAATCGGTTCCTTCTACTAAACTATATCGTGTTATTCTTTGCGATGTGAGGGACAAATTGTACAATACACGTGAAAGAGCTCATAATCTATTAGCCTATGACGTGCCCGACAATCCAGAGGAATTGGTTTTTACCCATATTGAACAGGTATACCTCACCCGTTTGTCCTAAAGTATACTTAAATTGTCACCGTTAGAATCACTTATTATTTTTTAGGTCTTTAAATTTCTTAGCAACCTGAAATTTTGAATGATGATCTGATACTTTGGGAACGATTTTTATTTTGAACAGGTTAGCTAGAAAATTTTACTCAATTTCAGAACTCTCACTATTAGTTGATTTTCATGGCTGCTTCAACTTTCAGAGTTGCCCCTAAAGAGTTTGCCGCTGAGCTTTTGCTGCAGATATCATGTTAGTATGTAATCATGTTTCTTGATTTGTATTTATCTATATATGGAGATTGCTTCTTTTTTCCTTAGTAATTCTTTTGATAATCACAGTTATAGGATTCGATCACCCGTAATCCACAGTGGCTAATTTGTAACAGCAATCATCTGCGGTATATGATCATGTCATCTTGAATCTATTAGAAATGAGGTCTAATAATGTAAGTATATATTGGTATTTGTTTGTTAGGTTTTCATGAGGTGTAATAACATAAGTATGCATTTTTCTTTGTTTAAAATGACAGATTTAATAACTTATGTACACATATTGTTAGGGGAATATTGCATATCTAATGAACACTGTAGACAAACAACGGAAATAACGGGTGTAAATGTTCCTTGAGTACATTGAGGATCGGGACCTTTGTATGTGGGTTTTCCAGTTCAAACCATTCTATTTCTTTCAAGAGTTCAATCACAGTTCAAAGCCATCACTATTTCTACTTCTGATTCAGGTATTTTTTTTTTTATTTATTTTTTTTTTATAAACAAGTTTAGGGTGTGGTTTCCAGGTGTATTCGAAGGTGTTTCAATAGCACACATCAATTAAGTGAAGGTTGAAATTAATGCTTGACGTTATTTTTTTATAGGTTTTATGTCACTAAATTAGCACTGACACATTCTATAATTGTATGTAGCCCATAACACCATTGGTGAATAGGTTGGCGGCTGAAAGAACATATTTTATAAAGGTTGTACTAATGGATTTCCTATTCTTTTTCTACTACTTCGGTACTGCTGCAAAGTGAATAGAAGCAAGCTATTATCAAAAAGGAACAACGATGCCACTGATACACTAATCTCGCGACATAGACCGAAGAAAATTTTTAGTATCGATGTACAGGTGAACGTATATGTATATATGTTATCCGCGAATGCTAATATTACTTAACGTATATGTATATATGAAGACAAACTCACATGTAGTCTGTCTCCTTAATGTAAATATTGTTTTCGTTTTGTATGTATTTCTTCTGCGGAACCAAAACAGGCTCTATGAGCGGATTGGGTCACGAGTGAAAACGGGTAACTTTTTTGAAGGGTCGAGACCGATAGGGCCGGGTTGGATTCACCCGAAACACACCTTTATAATCAAATGATTATAACCAGATATGTATGCTTAAAATAAGGACTTTGATAAATAGTGTTTGGATTTTCTTATTTTGTAAACAACAAATGTAGTAATACTTTTTTATAATATTTTGTTGATTTGTAGCCAGGTAAAGATCCATTGAATTGGCGAATTGGTACCAGAAACTTCAGCTGTGTATTCAAAGTTTGAATTGATGGTAGATTCTTGCTAAAAAGTGAGTTCAACCATCATATAACAAGTTATGTAAGAAAATAAAATCTTATCACAAACATTTTGAATACATGTAAAATGGAAATCTATATATTGAAAATGCTTATTTTGTGTGAAAATGGATATAACACTTTTCTGCTTATGTTAAGACAAATAAATACATCCTTTTCAAGTAGTATTTAATTCATCCATACAACAGCTAATTGCAAAATGATCGTTATTAATTTGTTTTGACAAACTTATTTTTCTATAACGGATGGATAACGAATGAAGTCTTAAGATTATATCCAACGGCACCAAATGTACAAAGACAAGCCCGAGGTGACATTCAAGTAGAACAAGATACTGTAGTCCGCGATGGCACGGGTCTATATGTGGGTCATATAAATAAGATGCTGAAAGTGAGGCAACACAGGGAAAAAGGGTAAATATGTAATATTCATATATTTTATTTCAAGTGTAAACATCTCTTTCCCACAAATAAACAGTGTCCGGATCTTACGAGTAGTTATTACAGTCACAGAAGGGATTATAGAACTGTAATTTGAATGTATTTGAATTATGATACGATTGAATTGGAGTAAAAGGTTGAGGCGGAACCAATTCGCCGAATAAATGTATTCGTTTTTTGCTTTCTATTAAGGATCGTTATATTGGACAATAATGAAGTTTAGTTTTTATGTTGTAGTCATAATCGTGGTCTTAAGTGGTGTAACTTTGTTGCTTAACATGTAAATACAAGCAACTGTTTGTAATAGAATGATTAGTTATGTTGTATTGATCATGTATTTTGTTATTAATGTGCAAGCAACGGTTACCCTTTCGATAAACCATGGGAGCCATAACGGGCCAAAGAAGAGGAGCTGGAAGGATGCTAATTTTCGAGTAAAACACAAATTTTGCATTAAGCGGTTTAAAGATACTCGACATATCCTTATGCATATACAATATTACATTTCATCATTTTACAAATGAGACTCATGAAGTATTGCTTTTGTATGAAATAACTAAATGTGTTGAACATAGTTATTACTGGCTCAACTTTTTATGCATTCATTATTATTATCGTCTTAGAATACATGTATGTCTTTTTTTATTTATTTATGTATGTCCACTTAGAATTCATAAAAAAATATTATGAAGCTAACCTGCCCATCGGGCGGGTTATGTAGCTAGTATACAATATATTGCATACGAATAACTTAAAGTTGAGAATTATAAATACCATAAATGAAATGAAAAAAATGATTACATTATGAAAGGAAAAAAATGATTACATTAGGGAATTGCATGTGAAAACAATAATCCTATTAGGGGACTCGGAGTGGCTGGCGGGTTGCCCATACCGCCAGTGATACCATTCCGTTGCCCAGCGGGTTGGCTGGAGCAGTTTGGTGACCGGGTATATTACCCGTTGGAGGGTAGGAATTGTAAAAAAATTTTGACCGTTGGATGTTGAAATTGTAACGTTGGAAGGGAATATCAAAACAAATAAATGCCCCCTTCTTTCTTGTTTGTGGAACCGTAGCATCAAAAAAAAAAAAAAAAAACATCTCCTTCAAACCAAACACCAAACCGAATCATCCACAAAAAAAAAAAAAAAAAAAAAAAAAAAAAAAGGCATCTTCTCCATTCAAACAATGTCTTCATCTTCATATTCATCTTCAAGTTTTAAATTTGAACCAATTTTGCTTGCGGATATTTCGACGGGTAGTTCTTTTGCATTTTTTGAAGCCGCGTTGGAGGATCTTGAAGACTCGGCAAACTCTGTCGATACCCGGACGTATATTGAACGAAACCGGATAGACGCCCACGAAAGACTAATGCGAGACTATTTCGTCGAAGAACCAAGGTGGGGCGAGCATATTTTTCGTCATCGATTTCGCATGAGTCGCCGTTTGTTTCTAAAAATTGTTGGTGATATTGAAGCAAATTTCCAGTACTTTCAAGAGGGGATCGATGCTAGTGGGAACAAAAGTTTCACGGCGATACAAAAATGCACATCAGCAATTAAACAGCTCTCAACAGGTGAACCTCCTGATAACTTTGATGATAATTTACACATGGCTTTGTTAAAGCATCTATCCTAATTGGTCCACCTTTGTTAAAGCATCTCGGCATCCAGTCGATACGAAGGATAAAAAATTCAAGAGACTGCAAGAGGCGTCAAGAAAGGATGTAGAACGAGCTTTTGGTGTCCTTAAAGGAAAATGGAGGATTTTGGACCGTCCTCTCCGGCCACTGACAACAGAGAAAATTTCCAAATACGTCTACGCGTGTTGTATATTGCACAACATGATCATAAAAGACGACGGGAGGGCAATATCACCGGTTCATATAATGGACCAACCGGCACCCGTAGTTTATGACCCTAGTGTACTACCGGAGTTACATGACGAAAACATCCATCATCGTCTCCGGTTTGATCTTACTGAGTACGTATTGAGGCTAGACTTGGCTTTCCTGGATGACCCAGCAAACCAACCACCATCGATTGAAGAATTAATTTAGTTTCTTTTTATTTTTAAAAAAATGTTGCATTGTTCCTTTTAAACATTTATGTACTTTTCTTTCTTAATAAAATGTTATGTGTTTTAGTTATAAATTGTGTAGTTTAATTGTTTAGGGGGAAAAAATAAAAAATTTGGTAGGGTTGAAAAATCATGGGCGCGAGTGAAATTGGTTGGGAGGGCTGGAGGGTTGAACTGAGTTGGCATAATGTTATTGGATAAATTTGGGAGGGTTGAAATTTTCATAGTGATCACTCCTAGTCCCCTTAAGACTTGACATTATCAAAGTTTTGTGTTTTATCATGTTAAGGTTTAACTAAAAGGAATCAAGGTACACAGGAAACAACATAGCACATCAACATGTGGATATATCATACTTGATACTTCAAAGGCCTAAATTCGCCAAATCTAATATATTTATTTTCTAACAAAGTACAAAATCAGTTTTCACCATACCAATGAGAAGGAATCTCTATCTACAAGTCCGGTTATTGTAACTTCTAAGATAACATAAATCATATCTCCACTTGTCATAGATTAATTATATTAACATATGCATTTATGCATAGAGATATGATAGATAAACAAGTCATATTTATGGCAGGTTTTGGTATATACACACCCAAACCCATTTTATATTAGTAATCATACCCATTTCAATACTTGACGGGTACCGTTTAGTATTACCTAGACTCTTTTTGAGTTTTCCTGCAAGTACATATACCTAGGGATGAGCATGGCTACCGAAAAACCGAAACCAAACCGGTACCGTACCGGTACCGAAAAACCGTACCGATAGGGATTCGGTATCGGTTTCGGTATTGGATATTTGGGATAATCGGTTTCGGTACGGTTCGGTTCGGTATCGGTTCGGAACCGAGAAACCGATTTAAGATACCGAATAAGGTAGGAATATGTATAGTAGACCATGCAATGAAGGGGTTTTAATTTTCACAAAAATTAGGCAGTGTTTCTTCCTCTTTCTACATCAATCATCTATTATCCCACAACCCTAAAATCCCAAATTGTCTTCTAAAATCAATAATATATAGCAAGATTCAATGGCTTCATCATCATCACCAATCATGTATACATCTCAAGTAAGTTTTTTTTTTATATATAAATATTTTTCAATATGTTGATACATAATCTGGCGCGGACTGATTCAACGACTCTCCCTGGGCCGTTAGTCGTCTTCTCGAGCCCTAAGTAGACCTGTTCAACAAAGAGAACCCGTTAGGAGTGGACCCGAGGCCGTAGCCGCGGGATCCACCTCCGACGGTCAAGTTAGTATTGATGCGTAGGGTTGCATAGGGTTATTATATCGTATAGCGTATCGTGTCTTAGGTTTAGAATAACCTGTCGTGTATATATAGGGCATGGATTAGGGTTTAGACGTAGAGTGGGCCGATGTCTGCCGGGCCTGACCCACTTGTCGTGGGTCAGTCCAGACCATACGTCTACAAGCCCCCCAAGTTTAGTATGACATAGTGCGTGGCTATGTTATGCTAGACTTAAGTTCTTGTTCATGGCCGCGTAGGCCCAATCAACCATGACGGCATGTGCGACAGTACGTAAGACCATACCGCGCAGCCCAAATGCGACAGTGCGCCCTGGGTCTGTGGCGCAGGGCGTGGTGACCATGTTGGCGCGTTCTTGTTGGCGCGAATTTGTAGGCGCGACCTGAGTAACATTGACATTGCGATTGTGATTGTCTCACAATGGTGAAGGTGGATTCCGTATGCCGCATCCTGGGTAAGGGCGTACCTTTTGTACCAGTAGCGATGTAGCATGGTGCGACAGAAGACGTGATTCTGTGGCAGAGGTGCGCGCTGTGCGCGACAAGGAGGTGCAACAGAAGACGTGCTTCTGTGGCAGAGGTGCGCGCTGTGCGCGACAAAGATGTGCGCTGTGCGCAGACGAGGTGCGAACATTACATCCGTCTTTACCACCGACAGAGGTGCGCGGTGTACGCGACAGAAGTGCGCGCTGGCTTGCAATACCTCTTTCGTACAATCTGCTTCCAAATATACCTGCGTGACGCGTACGAAAACAGTGCGTATCCTGGTAGCCCCCCAAGTTTGATGGTGCTACTCGTGTAGGAGCATTAAACTTAGTTATCCTGAAAAACACTTAATGCAAATATTAGAAGTATATGCTGCGCATCGCAACATATAAAAGATAATGAAATAAAAAATTAGCGCATAGCATATATATAGCACGTAGCATGTAAAATTAACACATAAGAGAAGTAGTAGTGCGAATTACACCTATCGTGAGGTTTTACAAACTACAACAATAATTAATTGTTTTTTTTTTTTATAATAAAAACAATGGCGCGGATGGATGTACCATGACCGCGACTAATAGTTTCAATTGCACGCACAGACGCAGATGGATGTATCGTGACCGCATAGACTCTAACGTTTGTGGATGATCGCAGATGACCACGGCTTTTGTCCAGTGCGCTCATGGCGATTGACTAGCATCGTGGTGCCTGTACGTGACAGTGCGCTTATGGCGCCAGTCTGCGAAGATCTCTATACGCACGGCCTAACGCGGGTAGATTTATCGTGACTGCGCTGTTCGCGGCTAAAAGATAAAGTAGGTCCGATCGTGCGGACTTAGTGCGTTATAGATAAAATCGTGTTTACCAAGTTTAAAAGATTTACATAAAATCTTTACCGATTTAAAGGAAACATGCAATAGGGTGTACGTGACACTAGCAGAAAAACAACAAGTCGATACAGTAGCAGAAACAACTTGTCGATTTATATTATAATTAATCGCATGTACGAATCGATAATAAATAGTAATAAGATACATGATCTAATGTGTTTGACCAATCAAATCGCCAAACAGTGAACTAAATAAGATGCTTTTTGCAAAAAGTCTGTCGCATGTTTCATGGCAGTACGATGTACATTAATTGTTGATATTGGGATATCTTTTGCAAAACTCGATTTATCAAAACTTTTGTAATAAACAAATCGATTTATAAAACTTTAATTGCAGTAATAAACAAATCGATCAAAATACCGGCTTTTGAACTCAATGGTTGCTTTCCGGTGATGTGAGATCACGAAACTTGTCGGGTCCCACGGATGGCGCCAATCTGTTGATACATAATCTGGCGCGGACTGATTCAACGACTCTCCCTGGGCCGTTAGTCGTCTTCTCGAGCCCTGAGTAGACCTGTTCAACAAAGAGAACCCGTTAGGAGTGGACCCGAGGCCGTAGCCCCGGGATCCACCTCCGACGGTCAAGTTAGTATTGATGCGTAGGGTTGCATAGGGTTATTATATCGTATAGCGTATCGTGTCTTAGGTTTAGAATAACCTGTCGTGTATATATAGGGCATGGATTAGGGTTTAGACGTAGAGTGGGCCGATGTCTGCCGGGCCTGGCCCACTTGTCGTGGGTCAGTCCAGACCATACGTCTACATATAAATATTTTTCAATCGGTCCATACATCTCAAGTAAGTTGGTAGTCTGATGTTAAGATCAAGAATATCTTGCTTTGTCATATTGGCAAATTTGTATTTGGAAAACGCTTCTGATTCTACAACTTTCAAAAGTTTCAATCCCCTTCACGCATTTCTGCAAGTCCTCTACTTAATTAAACAATCGAGCAGTTATCAAAAAATATAAAACCAATTAAAACTAATCATAATTAGTTTTCAAGTCATATTTTTTAGGGCAAATGGCACAAAAATGTATCAAACTTAGGGTCCATTTCCAATCAAGGTACTTTTCTTTTTTTCTTGCATAAAAAGGTACCCAACAATTTTTTTTGGTGGATTTGGGTTTTTTACTAACGTTCGTTAACTCAGTTCGTTAGTAAATTACATGTTTGGTCCTCGAATTCGTTAACTCACTTCATGCAACATCCAAAAAAAAATTTCGAAAAATATTTTAAAAAAAAATTATCAAAAAAATATTTTCTTAAAATATTTATATATTACTTTTTAAATTATTTTTTTTCTAAAAATATTTGAAAAAAAAATTAAAAAAAAAATATTTCAAAAAAATTAAAAATATTTGAAAAAAAATTTCGAAAAAATTAAAAATATTTTCGAAAAAATTAAAAAAAATTTCGAAAAAATTTAAAAAAATTTCGAAAAAATTAAAAATATTTTTAGAAAAAATTTTCGGAAAAAAAATAAAAATTTTCAAAAAAAAAATTTCGAAAATTTTTTATTTAAATTTTTTTAAAGAGTAAACTCCAAAATACATCCCTGTGGTTTGCCCAATTTCGCACCATACATCCATTTTTTTTTTTTTTTTAGTTTTATACATCCCTCCGTTAGTAAAAGTCAAACACAATACATCCCTCCGTTAAAATAAGGACAAACGACGCAAACCATTTCTCCGTTATCTCCTAACGAGATAGAAAAAGTTTGCACCGTTAGTCCTATAGTTAACTATATTTGCACCGTTAGTTCTTTGTTACGTTTTCGTCAGATTTTTTACGTTTTCGTCTGTTTTTTTACGTTTTCGTCCGATTTTTTACGTTTTCGTCCGATTTTTTTCGATTTCGTCCATTTTTTTACGTTTTCGTCTGTTTTTTTTACGTTTTCGTCCGATTTTTTACGTTTTCGTCCGATTTTTTACGTTTTCGTCTGGTTTTTTACATTTTCATCCTTTTTTTACGTTTTCGTCAGCTTTTTTACGTTTTCGTCCGATTTTTTACGTTTTCGTCCAATTTTTTACATTTTCGTCTGTTTTTTTACGTTTTTGTCCGATTTTTTTCGTTTTCTTCCCTTTTTTTACGTTTTCGTCTGTTTTTTTTACGTTTTTGTCTCATTTTTTATGTTTTCGTCAGATTTTTTACGTTTTCGTCTGTTTTTTTACATTTTCATTTTTCCGTTTTTTTTTTTTGCGTTTTCGTCCATTTTTTTTACGTTTTCGTCTGATTTTTTACGTTTTCGTCTATTTTTTTACATTATCATCCGTTTTTTTACGTTTTCGTCCGTTTTTTTACGTTTTCGTCCTATATTTTTTACGTTTTCGTCTGATTTTTTACATTTTCGTCTGTTTTTTTACGTTTTTGTCTGATTTTTTACGTTTTCGTCTGTTTTTTTTTTACGTTTTCGTCTGATTTTTTTCGTTTTCGTCCCTTTTTTTACGTTTTCGTATGTTTTTTACGTTTTTGTTCGATTTTTTACTTTTTCGTCAGATTTTTTACGTTTTAGTCTGTTTTTTTATGTTTTCATCTGTTTTTTTGCGTTTTCGTCCATATTTTTACTTTTTCGTCCGTTTTTTTTCGTTTTTGTTCATTTTTTTTTTCGTTTTTGTCTTTTTTTTTACGGAAAAAAGGACTAAAACAAAATAAAAACGGACAAAAACGTAAAAAATTGGACGAAAACGTAAAAAAAGCGGACGAAAACGTAAAAAAAGGGACAAAAAACGAAAAAAAATGGACGAAAACGTCAAAAAACGGAAGAAAACGTAAAAAAAGGACGAAAACGCAAAAAAAATGGACGAAAACTTAAAAAATCTGACGAAAACGTAAAGAATCTGACGAAAATGTAAAAAACCGGACAGAAACGTAAAAAAAAGACGAAAACGTAAAAAAATGGATGAAAACGAAAAAAATCGGACGAAAACGTAAAAAAGCGGACGAAAACATAAAAAAATAGACCGAAACGTAAAAAAAGAGACGAAAACAAAAAAAATCTGACGAAAACGACGAAAACATAAAAAAACAGACCGAAACGTAAAAAAAGTGACGAAAACAAAAAAAATCTGACGAAAACGTAAAAAACAGACGAAAACATAAAAAATCGGACGAAAACATAAAAAAAACAGACGAAAACGTAAAAAATTGAACGAAAACGTAAAAAATCAGACAAAAACGTAAAAAAGCGGACGAAAACGTAAAAAAACAGATGAAAATGTAAAAAAAACAGACGAAAACGTAAAAAAATAGGATGAAAACGTAAAAAATTGGACGAAAACGTAAAAAAACAGATGAAAACGAAAAAAAGCGGACGAAAACGTAAAAAAACAGACTAAAACGTAAAAAAAGAGACGAAAACGAAAAAAATCAGACGAAAACGTAAAAAAACAGACGAAAACGTAAAAAATCGGACGAAAACGTAAAAAAACAGAAAAAAACGTAAAAAAGCGGACGAAAACGTAAAAAAACGGATGAAAATGTAAAAAACCAGACGAAAACGTAAAAAATCGGACGAAAACGTAAAAAAAAAGACGAAAACGTAAAAAAAGGGACGAAAACGAAAAAAATCGGACGAAAACGTAAAAAAAACAGACGAAAACGTAAAAAATCGGACGAAAACGTAAAAAATCTGACGAAAACGTAACAAAGGACTAACGGTGCAAATAGAGTTAACTATAGGACTAACGGTGCAAACTTTTTCTATCTCGTTAGGAGATAACGGAGAAATGGTTTGCGCCGTTTGTCCTTATTTTAACGGAGGGATGTATTGTGTTTGACTTTTACTAACGGAGAGATGTATAAAACTCAAAAAAAAAAAAAAAAATTGGATGTATGGTGCGAAATTGGGCAAACCACAGGGATGTATTTTGGAGTTTACTCTTTTTTAAATTACTTTTTTTTTTCAAATTTTGAAAAAAAAAAGTCATAGAAAAAAATTTTCAAATTTTTTTTTTAAATAAAAATAAAATTCTTTTCGAAAATTTTTTTTCAAAAACTTTATTTAAAAAAAAATTTGAAATTTTTTTTCTATGACTTTTTTTTTTTTCAAAATTTGAAAAAAAAGTAATTTAAAAAAAAAATTTCGAACTTTTATTTTTTAAATTTTTTTTTCAAATATTTTTCGGAAATATTTTTTCGAAATATTTTTCGAAATTTTTTTTGAAAATATTTTTAATTTTTTCGAAAAAATTTTTTCGAAATTTTTTTTCGAAAATATTTTTAATTTTTTCGAAATATATTTTTTTTTAATTTTTTTTTCAAATATTTTTCGAAAAAAAAGTAATTGAAAAAGTAATATATAAATATTTTAAGAAAATATTTTTTTGATAATTTTTTTTTTAAATATTTTTCGAAATTTTTTTTTGGATGTTGCATGAACCGAGTTAACGAATTCGAGGACCAAACATGTAAAAAAAGAAATTCGAAATTGTTTTTGGATGTTGCATGAAGTGAGTTAACGAATTCGAGGACCAAACATGTAATTTACTAACGAACGTTAGTAAAAAACCCAAATCCGCCAAAAAAAATTGTTGGGCACCTTTTTATGCAAGAAAAAAAGAAAAGTACCTTGATTGAAAATGAACCCTAAGTTTGATATTTTTTTTCTGCCATTTGCCCTATTTTTTGTGCCATTTGCCCAAAGTGATCTTTTTCTATTCATACAATTATATATGATAATTGAAAATCATGGTTGTATATACTTTTTTTTTTTTTTTTAAGGATGAAGATACATTTGTTGATGATTACCCCTTTGCCTCCAATTTACACCACTCTACCAACTATGAGATAAACTAGTTGCAGTGTATAACAACTATAATTCGGTACAAGACCGAAATATCAATACCGAACCGGTACCGTACCCTTGAAATCAGTACGGTATTCGGTTCTCACTTTGGGTCGAGTTCGGTATCAGTACTAGTCGGTTCGGTATGGTTCCTGTACCGATCTCATCCCTACATATACCCGTTTAGATAGTTATCAACTAGGATATTTGATTTCATATCAATGTTTTCAAATTTCTAAAGCATGAGATTTTGATCTACAATATAATATTTCGCCAAGCGTATTTGGAATTTTCAAAATCATATCAAACAATTCAAAGTTTCGATCATTCATAGTTATTTAAAATCATTTCAAGCCTACCGAGTCTTTTTATTTGTAGAATAAAATAAAATGATAATATTATAATTATACAAAAGATTTTTTTGATATAAAAAAATTATATTTATGGACATATATAACAAATATATTATTACACAGATGCGGGAGATGAGGTATGGATACGGGATGCATAATTTATTGAGTGTAATTTAAACACATACCCAAATCAAAACCGGTGATAAGAAAAAGCATATGGGATGGGTTTTTGGTACCCTCGTTAAAACACCAACAATACCCCCTCTTTCAATGTTGTTTTCGGTTTTTTATTTACTTTTTAATCTTTCTTAACTTTTTTTTTTTTTTTTATATATATATATATATATATATATATACTAAAAAGCTATACAATTAAAAGTATGAAATAAAAATATAAAATTTAATAAGTTAAAATATTAAACTGACAAAAAGCAGTGTTGTACTGTAGAAAAAAGTGCAGTAGAAGGTAAAAAATATAAAAAGTAGGCTAAGAGTATTGATAGTAGTACCCAAACCAAACTATATCCATATACATTTCCCGAAAGCCGTACCAACATGTCTCATGCTCTAGTTTCCCGTGTCGATTCCCATCCCGATCTATGCATCACATATAAACACCAAAATCGAAAATATGCCATATACAGTCTACTTGCAATTATTAAACTATAGCATTTCTTTGTTGGAATTTAGGTGAGGATTCTTGTAAGGTTGGCATGTTGCTTTCTTTAGTCATTTGTTGGGCGAACAAAAGTCACTTGTTTCCGCGGATATCCACAAATATAACAAAAAACGAGTAGATAAAACTAAATAATATCATGAATAATTTTATATCCACATCTTTATAGGTATACACTGTACACACACATGTTAGTGGTTCTATGTGCATCCGGTCTAAAAATATATACTCGTATACACTGTACACACACATGTTAGTGGTTGTTACTAGTGCGTACTCTTTACTATAAAATGAGTCCAAAAAATTGAACTGTATTAGATAGTACCTCCGTCTCAAAATAAGTGTCCTGTTTGACTTTTTAGAGTTAAACTGGTTCAACTTTGACTTTTTCTAGTTTTGCGGGTGTTATATAATACTTGATGCAAAATATATGAATGAATTGTGTTTTAAATATATTTTTCATTGGTATAATTTTTCACAAATATAATATGACACAAAAAAAATATATTTAAGGTCAAAGTTGAACCAGAAAGTCAAACTGGACACTTATTTTGGGACGGAGAGAGTATTTAAATTCTTTTTTTAACCTATAATCTAAATTATCTATCATTTTACATGCGTTAAATATCATTATAAGACGCTTGACACTGCCATCCTGATCGAACTACTGATTATACGCGACGTTAAACCTGTTAGTGGTTGCACATCAATCGTTTCCTCCAATCTTCAAATTCATTGCCTCTCTTTGCCCTTGGCTCACCCATCAAACAAATCGAATGCAATGAGTCATAGTTGGAAGTAGTATCGTTGTGTATGCACAATATATGTGTAATTCTTATTCGATGAAAGAATTTTTGTACGCAATGGGTCATTGTTTTTTAACCCACCATAGTACTTGGGATATTGTTTATCTCTACAAGTGTTTTCAATTGTTCAAAGCATACATTTTTCTCATGAAGATAAAAAGATGTTTGAAATCACGTTAAAGCTTGAAATCCAAGTATTTTCCTTAAAAGACATATCATGAAATATTTGGACCGATTTTAATGATTTTCTCCCTTATTATACGTAGGATAATTTTGGGCTCAAAACATATTAACAATCGGGAAAGTTGGGCTAAATAATCTTTTGACTAAAAGTCAGTTTCCACTATTGTGCTTGGACTAAACATATTAGCTTTTCTTTCAAATTAATTTATGTTCAAAAATCAAAATTTTCAATCTAACGAGAATGGCGATGGCCGCCGCGTTGCGGGCGGGCCTGTTATTTTTGCCAAGTAATTAGTACATGATATCAAGTAGTCATATATTCATTGCCAAAATATATCTTAACTGATAGCCAAATCAGTCTGATTACTTAAAATTATTTTTGAGAAAAGTCCAAAATACATCCCTGTGCTTTCCCCAAAAATCGATTTACATCCTTAAACTTTTTTTTGGAATAAAATCATCCCTCCGTTAGTAAAGTTGGCACAAATACATCCCTCCGTTAGTCATATCAGTTAGTATGGACTAACGATGCAAATGATTTTCCGTTATCTCCTAACAAGAGTTAAAATAGTTGCATCGTTAGTCCTCCTTCAGTTAAAATTTTTGCATCGTTAGTCCTCATTGACTATAGAGTTAAAAATATTTGCATTGTTAGTCTTCCTTAAGTTAAAATTTTTGCATCGTTAGTCCTTTGTTACGTTTTCGTCCGATTTTTTACGTTTTCATCTGATTTTTTACGTTTTCGTTTGTTTTTATTACGTTTTCGTCCGATTTTTTACGTTTTCATCTGTTTTTTTACGTTTTCGTCCGATATTTTACGTTTTCGTCCGATTTTTTACGTTTTCATCTGTTTTTTTACGTTTTCGTCTGTTTTTTTACGTTTTCGTCCGATTTTTTTCGTTTTCGTCCGATTTTTTACGTTTTCATCTGTTTTTTTACGTTTTCGTCTGTTTTTTTACGTTTTCGTCCGATTTTTTACGTTTTCATCTGTTTTTTTATGTTTTCGTCCGATTTTTTACGTTTTCGTCCGATTTTTTTCGTTTTCGTCTGTTTTTTTTCACGTTTTCCGTCTGTTTTTTTACGTTTTCGTCCAATTT
This sequence comes from Artemisia tridentata subsp. tridentata, assembly GCA_021014915.2. Lineage (NCBI taxonomy): Eukaryota > Viridiplantae > Streptophyta > Magnoliopsida > Asterales > Asteraceae > Artemisia > Artemisia tridentata. Next base: position 259,948,012 of record CP139505.1, read on the forward strand.
TTTACGTTTTCATCTGTTTTTTTACGTTTTCGTCCAATTTTTTACGTTTTCACCTACCTACCTCCACCACCACCACCACCACCACCCACCACCTTCACCCACCACCCAACACCTTCACCCACCACCACCCGCCCACCACCACCACCACCACCATCCCACCACCCATCACCACCCCACCACCGCCGCCACCACCACCACCACCGTCCCGCCACCACCCCCTCGCCACCACCACCACCACCCCGCCCCACCACCACCCATCGCCACCACCCCCCATCGCCACCACCACCCACCACCACCACCACCACCCATCGCCGCCACCACCACCCATCGCCACCACCACCACTCCACCACACCACCCACCCCATCCACCACCACCCCCCCATCGCCACCACCACCCATGCCGCACCCCCCCCACCCACCACCATCGCGCACCACCACCCATCGCACCACCCACTCACACCCACCCCCACATCCCACACCCCATCGCCACACCATCGCCACCACCACCCCATCGCCACCATGTTGGTGGCGGTGGTGGGTGGTGGCGGCGGTGGTAGGTGGCGATAGGTGGTGGTGGCGATGGGGGGTGGTGGTGGTGGTGGCGGTGGATGTTGGTGGCGGTGGTGGGTGAAGGTGGTGGGTGGTGGCGGCGGCGGTAGGTAGCGATGGGTGGTGGTGGTGGCGGTGGATGTTGGTGGCGGTGGTGGGTGAAGGTGGTGGGTGGTGGCGGCGGTGGTAGGTGGCGATGGGTGGTGGTGGCGATAGGTGGTGGTGGCGGCGGCGGTGGTGGTGGCGGTGGCGACGGTGGTGGTGGTGGCGGCGGTGGTAGGTGGTGATGGGTGGAGGTGGTGGGTGGTGGTGGTGGTGGTGGTGGGTGGTGGTGGCGGTGGTGGGTGAAGGTGGTGGGTGGTGGTGGTGGTGGAGGTAGGTAGGTGAAAACGTAAAAAATCGACGAAAACGTAAAAAAACAGACGAAAACGTAAAAAAACAGACGAAAACGAAAAAAAATCGGACGAAAACATAAAAAATCGGACGAAAACGTAAAAAAACAGATGAAAAACGTAAAAAATCGGACGAAAACGTAAAAAAACAGACGAAAACGTAAAAAATCGGATGAAAACGTAAAAAATCGGACGAAAACGTAAAAAAAAACAACGAAAACGTAAAAAAAAAACAGACGAAAACGAAAAAAATGGACGAAAACGTAAAAAATCGGACGAAAACGTAAAAAAAACAGATGAAAACGTAAAAAATGGGACGAAAACGTAAAAAAACAGACGAAAACGTAAAAAATCGGAGGAAAACGTAAAAAATCGGACGAAAACGTAAAAAAACAAACGAAAACGTAAAAAATCAGATGAAAACGTAAAAAATCGGACGAAAACGTAACAAAGGACTAACGATGCAAAAATTTTAACTTAAGGAGGACTAACGATGCAAATATTTTAACTCTATAGTCAATGAGGACTAACGATGCAAAAATTTTAACTGAAGGAGGACTAACGATGCAACTATTTTAACTCTTGTTAGGAGATAACGGAAAATCATTTGCATCGTTAGTCTATACTAACTGATATGACTAACGGAGGGATGTATTTGTGCCAACTTTACTAACGGAGGGATGATTTTGTTCCAAAAAAAAGTTTAAGGATGTAAATCGATTTTTGGGGAATACACAGGGATGTATTTTGGACTTTTCTTAACTGATAGCCAAATCAGTCTGATTACTTAAAATTATTTTTGCCAACAATTCACTGCTTCTCCAGCCTACATCACATAACCCAACTTTATATTATAACCTTTTTACAAATACCAAATAACATAGTTTGCGATACACGGAGTAAGACATTAAGGGGGTGTTAAACAGTCACTTCTTTCGTCGGTTCAGTAGACGCAACAGAGGAGATTTGGTGCAAATTTAATGACAGACATTTCTTATAAATATGTAATGGAATATTAGTGTGGAAAACTAAAAGCCTCAACCCTGGCTTATAATCCTTATGCAACAACAGCAGGTGGAACATTTAAAGTTTTAGGCTTTTTACATTTTTTTACAACAACCTGAATATAACATTTAAGCTATCAATAGTATGCAAATTATAAATACTAAAAGTACCTTTCTGCTACGAAGACTGCATCTTGGCCCTTGAGCCACTACGCCAATTCCAGCATTCTTCCAATGTTCTTGGAACTATCAAAAAACATCACATTATAATCATGATGAGGTTGTGCAGTAAAGCAATTATCATGATTGTAAAAGAAAGGGGGTGTTTAGATAAGCTTCTATAAAAATTCAATAACTTTAGCACAAACACCTTTTTTGTTCTTCAAAAAGTTCATTCCATTATTCCGTATAATACGTAATACAATAAGCTAAAAAACCATTTAAAATAGACTTGACAACATAAAAACAATTCCAAACCATTCCGAAACGGCTCATCAGTTATCACTGACGATGATGGCATTTCTTCATGACTGTAACTATTGAGAGCATGTTAAAATGTAAAACACGAAATTGTTACCTTCATTCCTTTCGCTTCCATCTTAGGCTTTTCTATTTTCGTGACTCTCTAAAGCTCGATTCTTTTACATCTTCCTGCTTGAACCTATCGATAACTGGAGACCAGTGTCTTGGCCGTCGTGAACGTCGTATTCAAAAACAACTTTAACATGAATTATCCATTTATCCTTTTATGTTCGGCATCATGTGCTTCATAGACTTCTCGTCTAAACCTTCTATGTCCGTCGCCATGTAAGCCCAACAATATTCTGCAATAAAGAGGATCCAGTCAGTCAGTATATAGTATTTCGGATCCATAAAAATGATATACTCGAGTTCAGGTTGTAATGTATTTTGAGGTCGCTACATTATATTTGAAAATCTGAACTCGAGTTAAGCCAAAAAAAGGAAATCAATAACTGATACTATGTAGTCAACTTTAGTGAACAGAACAAAAGGCATGAATCAACTTTACAAAAATTAGTAAATCTGTAAAGATAGTTTATTAAAGAATACAATACCGAAAATTATTGGATCGAAAGTGTTGCTAGTCAACTTAGCCTAACATGTTTCAACCTGTACCAGACTACCACAAAACCTTTTTTATTTTGCTGTCATTTTCCGGTTTCTATCATCTTGTAGATAGGCACAGGGCACACAAATTTCAGTCGCATGTTAAAATTTTCAGCAAGCGAATAATGCTCTATTGTTTGACGGAATTTTTAGGTAAAAGTGATAAGGGAGTGTTTGGGATTAATAATTTTTCTGCCTATATAGTTAACTATAAGAACAACATGGCCATAAATCCATTTGCAAAATCAAACACTTTCAGGTTAGATGGGTAGTTTCAGTAACAAATTCCAAAACACCCTTGTAAGGACTTTTTAGCAATCTCAAATAGGTGTTACAGTTATAAAGGGGTTCCGATGACAGTGGTCCGCTGTCAAATTTTCAGCAACAATAACGTGACTACAAAATAAAGACACACGAAAAACATTAAAAGCAACTTGAATGCTACAAAGATGCTATGATTAACATTGAAGCACATGACATACGTACCTGTAGTGTGAGTTTCGATCGCGTGGCAGGCAACAATGTTATAGATGGCAGAAATAAAAGTACTCGTATAACTGTAATTCAAGCATATCATCCTCATTTTCGATTTTAACCACCACCTTAACCTGTCCATAATTACACATTTCCATTATTCCATACACGTAAGCAAAGAAGCTAACCGCTTGCTCAAAATTTTGTTTCGTATTCGTGCAAAGTTGATAAATTCAGTAAATAGAATGAAATACCATACACTTGTTCGGAAATATAGATAAGAACTTATTGATTCATACACGTACCGGTGAGGAATGTATCATTGCACTTACCACTGATCCTTTTTGCATTTGACGAACAACAAAAAATGTGGCCACACCCGAACCGAAAACATCAGACAGATTTTATAAGAACGTGTGATACTAAATCAATGTTCATTAGATTAGTGTAGCTTTGAATGCATACCACGTCAATTGCAGTCTCGATTATACCAAATCAAACATTTTTTTGCCACTTGAACATCAAATATCAGGGGACTAATGGTTACTGCTATCACCCGTATATCGTTAGCATGTCCTTCCGGTTTTTTAAATCTAAATAAAGTTTTCAGGTGGTTTGTTCAAGCTTATAAGCTCGTAAGCCTGAAAGAAAATTTTGAATTACAGCCTTCGCTGACCAGGAATTTTAGATTTGGAAAACCGCATAAGGTAAAACATCTTTTTTGGCTAGTGACTTTATGGATTACTCAAGTCCATAAACTCAATTTAAAAAATACCATAAGCTACTAATATTATCAACCGAAACAGACACTAACTTGATAATCACTACTCTCAAAAACTTATGGCTGCATTATATTTTGCGAAATTCAAAAAATGAGGCTCAGATCTGGTAATATAGAAATTTTACGAAACACCCGCCATGGCTGCAACCACATTTCAGGTGTGGCTGCCCCGCCAAGATACGTGTGTCCGTAGAACATAAATGCATAAAATTATCATCATCGCCCGTTATAAAATTTGTGTAGGATTGACCAGTTTTAAGGGAGTGTGTTTGGGATTTGCTTATTGGCTCAGATTAATTCATAGCCTAGCGCACGCGTGGAGGTTGCTGAGGCGAGTGTTTCTCGCAGTCTGCCATCCTTCCACGCTGTGCAGCAAGACATCATACTCGAAGGATCATCACAGCCAAGTAAAACGCATCATATAGGAACCTTAACAGGCCATAGAAGATAAGTGCTTGAAACTGAAACAACAGATCATGGCACAGGCCCGAAGCATCTAAAAAAACATACATGTGCATCTGTTGAGATACGGTCAGTCTCAAATTTAGCCCAACCCAGCAAGTCTCATCACAGGCTATTATATCCAAAAACAACAGGTGGAACAATGAGGCTCAGATAGGTACGGACTCGAAAAACAGCAGACGGCCACCATGGCTGCAAACATAGCATGTTGCCCCGCCAAATACGGCCAGTCTCAAGTTTTTTCGAACCCACTAACATTCATCACAGCCTTTTATCCTATATAAACGGGCGGCCAAGATAAGGCCTTTTTCACAGTTTAACCAATTTCAGTAACATAACCTGGAACCAAACAACTAATATAAACTTTAACACATCATTTAAGCTCCCATCGTATTACTGCCGATCTTTATGGTCCCCAAATCAAGACGCAACAAAAGTAGTAAATTTCCTGTTCCATTATACATATGACATTAAAACGTGCGACAACAATTAACCACAAAGTATATAGTCTAAATTAATGTTAGTTTATATATTTACCTCGAACTACCTATGCAATAAAGCCCTATGAGGTTGGGAGTTCGCGGAACGCGGCAATCATGTGAAGATAGCACTACAAAAACGCATCCTACAAATATATAATAGATTTATAAAAGTATTCAGCCCAAAAGAAAAAACTACAAAACTTGTTAAATGGTATAATTATAAAAAATGTTATAATTATAAACAAACATGAGTAAATCATCAGCCATTCAAAGGGCGGTATAGCAGAGAAATGAAACAAACCTGGAAGCCAAACCGGTTCTCGTTCATGTCCAAATGAAAATTTTAAATAACATAAAGCCTCAAAACCACAACAAATAAGGCTCAGATCTGCCATGGCTGCAACCACAGCTCGTGTGTGGTTACCGTGCCAAGATATATTTCAGAAAACAATCGTCATCGCCTAATCATCAGCCATTCAAAGTAAAAAGGGCCCAATTTGAATGGCAGGTGAAACGACGACACCTCATGTGCGGCGGTTATAGGCAAATCCAGCATCAAAAAATGCAGGGACGCATCATTAGAGCATGTGGTAAGTATCAACAACTCATGTTGTAAAAAGTATCAATACCATTGTATAAGAGGTTTAGACAGGGAAACAATCGAAAAAAAAGGACACATCCAAGATGGCTGCAAACGTAATACATTGCCTCGCCAACATGCGGAGCATCTCAATTTTATCGAACCCACTGACATGCATCACAGCCTCTTACAATGGCAACTAACATCATACAAATATAAAAAAATATGATCGAAACTCAGGTCTGCAAATACAGAACCACTACGAACTGCCAACTAAATAGATTTCAGTTCACACAAACAGTAAGATTTTAACAGGGCTGCAAAAATAAAACCTGTTGCATAGTAATTGCTTATACTACAAAGTTATCATCATCGCCTTAATAGCAATCATCATAGGCTGTTACCTTTATCAATTACTATGTATATATAATGTTATATATGCTGAATAAATGTAGCAGGCCAGTAAAAAATAAGGCTCAGACATGTACATATATAATCAACATTAAAGACACGCCATGGCTGCAACTACAGTTTCATTTGCCCCGCCAATGAACGCGCGTCGAAATAATGTAATTGTACAAAATAGTCATCACCGCCTTAATAACATGGCTGCAAATACAGACCTGCAGATGGGGAAAGGGCCACATAAACAACTGAAGTTGACCGTGGCTGCAAAACAGACCCGGTTGCTTAGTTACCGTTTATACTATGCCATCCGGTCATTGGGCCGGCACTACCTTCAGAGTCTGAACGACCCATTCTGTTTCCCCACCAACTACAGCAGAGGTGTCCATACGGTTGTACAGGAGGTTCAGATAGGGATACGACAAAGAGGATACATCCGCCATGGCTGCAAAAGTAATAAATTGCCTCGCCAAGGTACGGGGCATCTCAGTTTTATCTAACCCGTACATGCTCATCACAGCCCCTTATCCAAGTACATTAACCGTGTCAATTCCATTGTGTAAGAAGCTGAGACAGGAAACAATCGAAAAAAGGGCGCATCCGCGATGGCTGCAAACGTAATACATTGCTTAGCCAAGATGCGGAGCATCTCAATTTTATCTAACCTACTGAGACGCATCACAGCTTCTTACAATCACAACTAACACCATACAAATATAAAAAAAAAAAATGAACGGAACTGCAATAAGCAAATACCAATAACCGTTGGCAGAATTCGAACATCAGCAGAACAAACATGATTGAATCATCAGGCAATCAAACGCCGGTAAATGCAAGGCAAGAGACAAAGAACCTACAAAACACGTAAAATTTATAAATAAACCTGAAATTAGCAAAACCCCCAAATTATAACAAAACCCTAATTTACGATTAGATTTTACATAAAATAATTTTATACCTTCCCTTTTTTAAGAAACAAAATTAAATACAATTAATCGAGTCTCAAACCCGTTCATCTAAGAAAGAACCATAACACCGGCTTATCTAAGCCAATCATTCTGCCAAAAATCTTTCGGCATCAACAAAACACCAAAATCGAAACCATGTGACCAGCTGTTAGCGAATCTTGAAGGCCAAAAGAAACCCACAAAAAATCGTGAAGCAACAATCGCGATTATTGGTGATGATTAGTGTGACTGTGTGTGAGTGTGTGATGGTACCAGTGGTTAGGTTTTAGAACTAGGGTTTGTTTGTAGCAAACTTTATCAGATGGATCATACACCATGGGCTGGACACAGAAAATGGGCTAACTCATCGCCCGGGCTTTTGGCGGGAAAAATGAATAGTGTAAAACGGTGCCCTTTTTTTCGTGTTTTAATTAAACTTATAATGATTTAGAATATCAACATGTTTCAACTTTATTGCTTCAACTCTTCATGTGATAAGATATCAACATGTTTCACTCATTTTATCTTTCTAGGGGATCTTGCAGTGTAATGGGACCTCGATAGACTTTTTTTCTTCATAGTGTTAATTATCGTGAAAAAGACCGAATTCTTCAAAATGCATCCGGTCCTAATGGCTTGTGGTTGTAGCTATTGCTTAGTAAGTCCATCAGTAAGTGAACAGTGAATGCAATATTAACTAAACTTGATCGTTTTTATTGAAAATCACTTTTTTTTTTTGTAAAATTTTTCCTTTGTAAACTAGTTTAAAAATTTTATAATCTCAGTTACTTTTAGCTCTGATTCCGTCCCTGTACATATATACTATAATATTGATCAATCATGAGAGCATAAATGTATATTAACTAAATTAGTTTATAGACCCGTGAAAATCACGAGTTGTTATATAAAAAAATAAAAAAACCGTAAAACTTATTATATTTAAAGTATTAAATAATAGGAAAAATAAGGTAATACTCACAAAAGGGTTGTAGTTTTTAATAAACTTGTGAAAGTCATGAATAACTAATAAACAACAAACAATTTATAAAACTTTTAGTTCATAGACCAGAGAAAGTTACAAGTAAGCTTGAACAAATCGTAAAGATATCAACTTGCCAATAAACCTAAACATCTTTGAAAAAACCTCTTATCAACGATATCATGTACTCATCTACACAATATTAAAACAAAAAGATACATTTGCATGCAATTACAAAAGTGGAACAAAAGTTTGTTAATGACTCACATATGCATAATCTAAAATATAAACACATTTAAATCAGAATCCCAAATTTTAATTTGCCTAATACTCTCAAACAAATTTCTAAGTGTATAGATAATATCAATGTTGCAAAAATCGGCCGTATCGGCCGATTAATCGCCGATATATCGATTATCGGCCTTCGACCTTGTAGAATTTTGCATATCGGTCAAAAAATCGGTCTGGGCAAAAAAAAGGCCAAAAATCGGCCGTATCGGCCAGCTTTAAAAAAAAATAAAAATTTAGGCATTATACTTAATTTAGGGATCGTTTATTTCACTTATAACACACAATGAGCATCATAATCAGAATTGGAGCATTTTATCGAGGTTTGGAAACATAGTAGGCTTGAAATCAGTTACGATCTTTAGTTTGGTCTCCAGAAATACCTAAAACATGCAAAAAATGCCAATCTGATTAATCACCGATTAATCCCGCCTTGACCGATTAATCGCTGCAGGGTGGTTGACCGCCACGCTACCGATTCACGATTTTTGCAACATTGGATAATATATAAGCTATAAGTATCACATTACGTATTTACGTCAGGTATGTTTGGCAAAAGTAACTGTTGCTGGAACTAGAGATGGTGCTGGAGATGGAGATTATAAAAAGAGATTATTTTTATAAGCTACAGAAAGTAACCTTTGATTTTCAGAGATTATGGAAGATTATTTTTTTTATAATCTCTTATAAGTTATGTCTGCCAAACAAAGATTATTTTTTAAGTAGCTTATTTTTTGAAAAAATAAGCATAATCTCTCCACAATCTTTCATAATCTGTTGCGCCAAACAAGCTATAAGTATCGCCCTACGTATTTACGTCACATATGTTAGTATAACTTATAGATAGAGGCGGAGCCAAGACGAGGGCAGGGTGGGCAGTTGCCCCATCACCCCAAAAATGGTAGTTTTTTTTTTTTTTTTTTTTTTTTTTTTTTCCTTTTCTTTTTAAATTTTGAGGTATTTTTTTAATTTCCCCCTCTTAAAATATCAGTTTACGTCTCTAATAGAGATGGTAAAACGGGCGGGTCAAGCCACGGGTTCAAATAGGCTCGGGCCCGATTGGCACGGGCCAAATGGCCTCATGTTATAGCAATCGTTTTAGAAAAGGCCCTAGACGCCGAAATTTTTTTTCTCAAAACCTAACACCTCAGTTATATTTGAATAAATTAAATATGTTATATTTATAATTTATTTTTTAAAAATCAAGTGAAATGTTTTTCAATTAAAAGAAAACACATGTCTATTAATGCTCTTTTACTTTTGAAAGAGTTATACCTGCCCATTTAAAGAAAATGTGCTAAATGCGTCCAGATCTTTTACAAATTAGCTCATAAAAGCCTATGTTTAAGATTTTGAGCATAAATTGCCATCTTCAGTCTCTCTGGCTTTGTTTGTTGTGATTTTTGAAATTTCACTTGAATACATGAGCAAATCAAGGAGTTGGGTTCATGTTTAAAATAATAAGAATGGATGAAGAAGAAGAAGAATACAGGCCACTATTTCGACCAAAAACAGCTCCTTTTCTGTTTTGGAAGAAGAATGAGGGGAGAGAGAAGAGAATAGAGACAAAACAACTCTTTTTTCTTGGTTTTTCATTCACTTGCTTTGATAGTACAAGTACTTTGTCTTTAGAGTAAATTGCAAAAATCTTCCCGTTCAAATTGCGTGCACAGTCTTTACCTTTTTAATAGTGCAAACGTCTTTCCTGTGTGAGAAATCTTTAGTGTGTATTTCGTCTTTGCCTCAAGTGAAATGACTAAAATGCCATTGACTTCAGTGAGACTGATAACACTCAAATTGTGCATGTTTTTAGTAGCGTTATTCGTACTTTTATATGTGTTATTTGGTTATATTTATATGCTTTTGTTACTAAATCGCACCAAAGTATGTTTGCAAAGTGTATGTAGCCAAAAACAGGAAAAAGGAAGAAAAAGATAAAAGAATGAGGAAGAAGGAAATATTTATGATGGTACGAAGATTCTTGTGTCAAGTTCCGCACCAAAAAGGCATTTCAAAGAATGAAGGTCCAAGTATTCAAATTGACAAGCTTCAAGATAAAGAAAAGATCAAGTTTGGATGAAGAACCATGAGCCATGATCAAGAAACAAGCCAAACGACAAAAGTTCAAAAAAGAGCATAAAGCAGCACTCCATCCGATCGGATGCAGCCCGCAACCGAATCGGATGGAGGCAATTTCGGAAGACCAGCCGATCGGTTGGATGTAATACCGATCGGTTGGATGTTGTCTGATTTGTTAAACTTCATCATTAAGGATACTATCTTTATGCACATGATTCTAAAGCCTTCCATTGATGATTCTAGACTATTCTTCTTTACTTGGAGGCCAAGATGAAGCATTAAAGACCCTAGGCCTTGAGAGTAGTATAAATAGAGCCATTTGAGACATCAATCATATGCTTTCTCATATTATCATCAACCACTCATCAAAATACTCTCTCAAAAGTCCTAAATTCATCCTTAGAAGTCCAAGAAACTTTGGAGATTCAAGAAGTCAACATTTGGAGGTCAAAACATCAAGAAGTCAACACCAATACTTTGGGTATCATTACCTTATCATGTAACACCCCCAGAAATCGGGTCCAGCGGAAGCATACACGTCGCTGGGGTGCTACTCAATTGGTATCACAACACAAGTACAAAGAACGGTTTTTACCTCAATCATTTATAACGAAATTCATTAGCAAAAGTGTTAAATTTATATTGTTAAAAGTAGTGCGGAAATAGGCCCTTAAAACAAGTAAAACGGTCTCCAAATGAATAACAGAGTCTTCTATGACCATGTCATGACCTGCCAAGAGCCTCCAATAGTAAGCTATTGCTTTATACCTGAAAATACATGCTAAAGTGTCAACACGAGGTTGGTGAGTTCATAGAGTTTAGTGTAAAATGTAAAGCATTTGAAAATGATTTCCCAGCAAAGGCATTGTAAATCCACTCAGTCCCAAGTCCCGCCCATACAAGACCTGCAACTTGTGTGTTTACAACCCACTGCCCAATAAGATTTGGTTTGAGTGAACAAAAGTAATATGTGGACCATGATTTAAAATACATTTAGTTAGATCAGTACATTCGGTTACGTGACCAATTCATTCGGTTATGTGACCAGTTCATTCTGTCATGTGTTGGTGCCGGTTCATTCGGTTAAGCAGGCATAAATGTTTAAAGTGCTTGGGTCCATGGGTAAAAAAATTAAGTGTGATACAAGTGAATATACAATACATTCGAATGAATAACAAATTCATAAGTGGAGCAAATAATGGTTTGACTAAACAAGTGGCATGTTCAAGTAACTCAAGTATACATTTAGATGAAAACGAGCATGTATTCTCCCCCAAAACGGTTATAAAACGAGTATTACAAGAGTAGGGGCTATGAAACTCACCTGGTGCGATAGCAACAGTGACAATAGTGGATATGATAAAATGTGGCTCGGTCTCTAACCGCAACCTATTATGAATGATGTATCTAATGTAAGTCATGAAATGACACTACACATGCAAATACGTATGTTATCGATACCACTCGTGAATTTTGAAAATAATGTTTACCGTCGAAAAATACATTTTTGACGTCTCGTTAAGTTATAAAACACTTTTCGTGTAAATGAGTTGCAACGATACTCCACGATCGTCGTTTGATGATTTATCGATAAATATAGTGTTTTCGTCGTAACTTAACATTTTTCATGACTTGAAAATATATGACCAATCGACCTTGCAAAACTAGTCATAAAAGTGTGCTCGTTAAGTGTTAGTAAACAAGTTTGGCGTTTTTAGAAACCTTGTACCAATGTCTTGAAGTCGTATCATTTAACTTTTGACTACACGGGTCTCGATCAATGAGAAAATCGGTTCTCAATATAGTGTATCGCAAAAACAGTTTTTATACTTAGAATATATTTCTAATAAAAGCTGTCAAATTGTATAATGAATTATCGGGCTTCAAACGCGTGTATCTTGGTCGTTATCAGCTCGTTTTCTACGTTCTTTATATCCACGGCTTCGTATTAATGTAAACTAACATATTTTCAGTAGGTGGGCTCTTCTAGATCACTTCTAACGCCTCGTTTTACCCGTTGAATCTCGAAAAACAGCAAGCAAAATTTTCAGAAATTAGTTTTTCGTCGCCAAACTTAGAAAAATCATAACTTACTCGTCGTAAGTCGGTTTTTACTCATTCCAACGCCCACGGTTTCATTTTTGAAAGTATTTTCTGAATATGAAGACCAAAATATCCCCTGAGTTACTGAGTTTTCCAGATTTTTCGTTTTTAGACAGTAGCTTTTCTATAGTGTTAAAAACTCATTTTTCTAGTTCAAGTCTTGATCAAACCACTTCCATTCAACACCACAACTAATCTAATCCTACCATACACCTTCTTAGGGTGTCATGGGGTCCTAAACATCACTAACATTGGTGGATTTTATGAGATTACACTAAATATCTATAGATCTATGTTAAAAATGAAAGATTAAGCATTGAGTGGTATGTAACATATATATATGCATGACTAGTTACTAATATAACTTGAAAATACATCAGATGAAAGTATGAAAAGATTGAAAATTTTACTTGAAGCTTACTTGATGCTTTGAAGAGTTTTGGAGATGATTATGTAAGAAACCTTGGGATTTTTATTTCAAAATCCTAACAAGGAATGCAAATGTGACTAGATTAACACTTGATCTTGAGAAATTTTGATGATCTTTCCTTCTTGTTTTTGATTTGGCCGAACCTCAAAGGAGATGAGGAAGATGAGAGAATAATTTTGGCTAGTTGTTTTTGTTATATGCTTGAATAAATGAAATAATGGAAGTAAAATCTATTAGTAGAAATCTTGGTCAAGAAAATCAAATGCTATCTTGGACCTAGGAGGCAATGGGCGTGGAATGGGGAGAAAAAAGAAAGTGTGTGGGCTAATTAATAGTCTTGTCTCCAAAGTGTATGATTTAGGTGGTTATTGATGTGTATTAGGTGTTACTGGGTACCGAGTTAGCTAGAAATGAATTTTAACGGTACAAAATAAAATATGATGACGTTGTAAAAATTATGAAATCACATTCCTGACAAGAATCGGGTGCTAAAATAATTGTCGTGTTGAGATATCGTGATCCGACGTAGTTATAGGCGTTTACCGAAAAATATAGCAAATGGTTTCAAAACACCGGGTAAATTAGTAATATAATTTTTATATCATTATTTTGAGTATGAAAATATATTAGGATCATTGTCGGGAGTGTCGGGTGCATTATTCGTAGTAATGACTGAGTGGTAACGTTTATTAAATAATTAAACATACGTTAATGAAAATCACACAAACCCGTGCATGACCTAATATGATGATGATGTTACTGATGATGTGTAGACTACTCTAGTCTATATGAAGTGTCCTTACTAATGATGTATGAATACGCAGCTAAACCACACTATTTACGCGCATTTGAATACCCGTAAACCTAGTTTACGTAATGATGAATGATAATCATGAACAATGTTTTTCCCCCGGGAATGAATAGTGATTCATGAATAGTAAAATTTTTGAAAACTTCTCAAAGTCTCAAACTGACTTCAAAAATGATGAATAGTGAAATGATGAATAGTAAAATGATGAATTATAATCCGTGAATAGTAACTTGTCGAGGTTTGAAAAATGACCTGAAATTACGGGTTGTCACAGTCTCCACCCGTTAAAGGAATCCAGTCCCTGAATTCAGTTAATGTTGGTCTCCGGGGTGGATTCGGTGAAAGGATGCGGATATTGGAGTCTCATTGCGATGATAAAAGATAATACATTCATTAGATAAGGATTCGTAATAGTACATGAGACTTATACGATAGAACGTAAAGTGAAACACAAAAGAAATACAACACTAGAGAGTTTAGGTTTCCGTTTATTTGTAAGGCAGAAGTTCTCTTCTTAACCATTGTCATTGTCATTGTTGTCCTGACGAGCTTCGCATTTCAACGAGCTCTTCATCCATTCGGGTTTCTCAGCTCTGGGCATTCACCCTTGAAGTGTCCAATTACTCCACACTCATGGCAGGTTACCGTGACTTTCTGATGCATTACGAGAGTGGAAGCCTTGCAATCCTTGGCTCTGTGTCCGACCTTTTGGCAGTTTCCACATTGAGTGGGGCAAGGTCCATTGTGGTGAAACCGACACTTATTGCACTTAGGTAACGTCCCTACATATCCTTTCTTTACACTTGGCCCCGCAACGTAGGCCCTAACCACTTCATGTTGTTTGTGTGGTGGCCGAACTTGGTCGTTTCCGTTGTTTTCATCCCTTTTCCTTTTGTTGCCGTGGTTGTTGTTGTTGTTGTTGTTACTGTCATTGCTGTCAACAGTAGTTCCCTTTTTCACCACCTGTGCTATAAGCTTTTGAGATATTCTGATTGCTTCGTCCAGTGTTTGTGGGTTAAAAGAAATTACATCCCCCTGGATGCTGGATGGTAACCCTCCAATGAAATTTTCTAACAGCTTTTCGTTGTCTGGAACCATATTTGGACAAAGTGCGGCCAACTCTTGAAAAATCCTGATGTAGGCTTCGATATCATTACCTGTAGTCACCAACTCATAAAACTCTGTTTCTAACTTCTTCACTTCAGTGCGTGGACAAAACTTCTTAGATAGTAACTTCTTGAATTCATCCCATGAGAGCTTGTGAGCATTTTCCATACCGATGGGCTGGGCATAAGAGTTCCACCACGACATTGCTTCGTCAATGAGTGTGCTAGTTGCAAACTTTACCTTGCTGTCCTCTGGACAATTGCATAGAAGAAATACAGATTCTATCTTTTCAAACCATTGGATCATGGCAGTGGCTCCTTCAGTGCCCTTGAATTTTACAGGATCACCACTCTTGAAGTCTTTGTAAGTATATTTACGACCATTAGAACCATTTGCTGCTTGTCCTGCAGCTTCTGCTGTTTCTGCCCGAGAAGCGGCTTCAGCAGCAGCGGCTACGGCTGCTCTTTCGGCTACTAGTGCTGCCTCAACACTGTCGGCAACAAGCTTCCTAATCTCAGTTGGTGTCATCGTTGAAGTGGTTTTCTTTGGTGGCATGATTCTTCAAAACAAGAAAAGAAGAGTGAGACGTGATAAAGACGTTTCCTAAAAGTAGGTGCTCTAAGTGGCTTGCCATAAAATGAAAGCTTGAGGTCGTGTTATGATTGGCTGGCGTGCTTCTAGGCGGTGGTTCACGAGGTGATGCAGATGTGAATGTTCTTGCAACGATTGAATACACACATATGAATTTTGAAACCTTTTTGAAATCGAGTAGAGAATCAACCTGGACATAATTTTATTATAACTATTCCCAGTATTGCAAAATTCATCTCTGAGTCGGACATAGGTAGTCAGGCTATGTCCCACTGTCCCTGGTCGAATATAGATGACCAGTCTATATTCCACCGAGGTTCAATAAATTCTGAAATACTCAGCTCAGTTATAGTAATAATATGTCCTTCGCATTTGAAAGTTGTTTTGAAAGACTAAGGCATGTAACCAAACTCGAGGTCGAATGATGAGATTACGTGAGGAAAGGTGTAACGCTGAGACGTGTACGACATGTAAGCATACTTATGTGGGAGGCAATTATAGTAATCAACGAGAATAAGTGAGTATAATCTATCTGATAATAAGATACAAATCTCATCAAATATGTCAGCAACAAACCACAAATGAGGCATCAGCTTGGCAGGCAGGCACGTGGCGGTCATAGGGTTAAGTTTTCATGAAAGTAGCTATAGTCTAGGTTTTAAAATCACCCAGTTCTCTATAGCCAAGGCTCTGATACCAATCTGTAACACCCCCAGAAATCGGGTCCAGCGGAAGCATACACGTCGCTGGGGTGCTACTCAATTGGTATCACAACACAAGTACAAAGAACGGTTTTTACCTCAATAATTTAGAACGAAGTTCATTAGCAAAAGTGTTAAATTTATATTGTTAAAAGTAATGCGGAAATAGGCCCTTAAAACAAGTAAAACGGTCCCCAAATGAATAACAGAGTCTTCTATGACCATGCCATGCCCTGCCAAGAGCCTCCAATAGTATGCTATTGCTTAAAACCTGAAAATACTTGCTAAAGTGTCAACACGAGGTTGGTGAGTTCATAGAGTTTAGTGTAAAATGTAAAGCATTTGAAAATGATTTCCCAGCAAAGGCATTGTAAATCCACTCAGTCCCAAGTCCCGCCCATACAAGACTTGCAACCTGTGTGTTTACAACCCACTGCCCAATAAGATTTGGTTTGAGTGAACAAAAGTAATATGTGGACCATGATTTAAAATACATTTAGTTAGATCAGTACATTCGGTTACGTGACCAATTCATTCGGTTATGTGACCAATTCATTCTGTCATGTGTTGGTGCCGGTTAAGCAGGCATAAATGTTTAAAGTGCTTGGGTCCATGGGTAAAAAGAATTAAGTGTGATACAAGTGAATATACAATACATTCGAATGAATAACAAATTCATAAGTGGAGCAAATAATGGTTTGACTAAACAAGTGGCATATTCAAGTAACTCAAGTATACATTTAGATGAAAACGAGCATGTATTCTCCCCCAAAACGGTTATAAAACGAGTATTACAAGAGTAGGGGCTATGAAACTCACCTGGTGCGATAGCAACAGTGACAATAGTGGATATGATGAAATGTGGCTCGGTCTCTAACCGCAAACTATTATGAATGATGTATCTAATGTAAGTCTTGAAATGACACTACACATGCAAATACGTATGTTATCGATACCAATCGTGAATTTTGAAAATAATGTTTACCGTCGAAAAATACATTTTTGACGTCTCGTTAAGTTATAAAACACTTTTCGTGTAAATGAGTTGCAACGATACTCCACGATCGTCGTTTGATGATTTATCGATAAATATAGTGTTTTCGTTGTAACTTAACATTTTTCATGACTTGAAAATATATGACCAATCGACCTTGCAAAACTAGTCATAAAAGTGTGCTCGTTATGTGTTAGTAAACAAGTTTGGCGTTTTTAGAAACCTTGTACCAATGTCTTGAAGTCGTATCATTTAACTTTTGACCACACGGGTCTCGATCAATGAGAAAATCGGCTCTCAATATAGTGTATCGCAAAAACAGTTTTTATACTTAGAATATATTTCTAATAAAAGCTGTCAAATTGTATAATGAATTATCGGGCTTCAAACGCGTGTATCTTGGTCGTTATAAGCTCGTTTTCTACGTTCTTTATATCCACAGCTTCGTATTAATGTAAACTAACATATTTTCAGTAGGTCGGCTCTTCTAGATCACGTCTAACGCCTCGTTTTACCCATTGAATCTCGGAAAACAGCAAGCAAAATTTTCAGAAATTAGTTTTTCGTCGCCAAACTTAGAAAAATCACAACTTTCTCGTCGTAAGTCGGTTTTTACTCATTCCAACGCCCACGGTTTCGTTTTTGAAAGTATTTTCTGAATATGAAGGCCAAAATATCCCCTGAGTTAATGAGTTTTCCAGATGTTTCGTTTTTGGACAGTAGCTTTTCTATAGTGTTAAAAACTCATTTTTCTAGTTCAAGTCTTGATCAAACCACTTCCATTCAACACCACAACTAATCTAATCCTACCATACACCTTCTTAAGGTGTCATGGGGTCCTAAAAATCACCAACATTGGTGGATTTTATGAGATTACACTAAATATCTATAGATCTATGTTAAAAATGAAAGATTAAGCATTGAGTGGTATGTAACATATATATATGCATGACTAGTTACTAATATAACTTGAAAATACATCAAATGAAAGTATGAAAAGATTGAAAAATTTACTTGAAGCTTACTTGATGCTTTGAAGAGTTTTGGAGATGATTATGTAAGAAACCTTGAGATTTTTATTTCAAAATCCTAACAAGGAATGCAAATGTGACTAGATTAACACTTGATCTTGAGAAATTTTGATGATCTTTCCTTCTTGTTTTTGATTTGGCCGAACCTCAAAGGAGATGAGGAAGATGAGAGAATAATTTTGGCTAGTTGTTTTTGTTATATGCTTGAATAAATGAAATAATGGAAGTAAAATCTATTAGTAGAAATCTTGGTCAAGAAAATCAAATGCTATCTTGGACCTAGGAGGCAATGGGCGTGGAATGGGGAGAAAAAAGAAAGTGTGTGGGCTAATTAATAGTCTTGTCTCCAAAGTGTATGATTTAGGTGGTTATTGATGTGTATTAGGTGTTACTGGGTACCGAGTTAGCTAGAAATGAATTTTAACGGTACAAAATAAAATATGATGACGTTGTAAAAATTATGAAATCACATTCCTGACAAGAATCGGGTGCTAAAATAATTGTCGTGTTGAGATATCGTGATCCGACGTAGTTATAGGCGTTTACCGAAAAATATAGCAAATGGTTTCAAAACACCGGGTAAATTAGTAATATAATTTTTATATCATTATTTTGAGTATGAAAATATATTAGGATCATTGTCGGGAGTGTCGGGTGCATTATTCGTAGTAATGACTGAGTGGTAACGTTTAATAAATAATTAAACATACGTTAATGAAAATCACACAAACCCGTGCATGACCTAATATGATGATGATGTTACTGATGATGTGTAGACTACTCTAGTCTATATGAAGTGTCCTTACTAATGATGTATGAATACGCAGCTAAACCACACTATTTACGCGCATTTGAATACCCGTAAACCTAGTTTACGTAATGATGAATGATAATCATGAACAGTGTTTTTCCCCCGGGAATGAATAGTGTTTCGTGAATAGTAAAATTTTTGAAAACTTCTCAAAGTCTCAAACTGACTTCAAAAATGATGAATAGTGAAATGATGAATAGTAATCCATGAATAGTAACTTGTCGAGGATTGAAAAATGACCTGAAATTACGGGCTGTCACATATCATTTATAATCTATTTCCAATCATTGTAAGACTTTCAATCATGGTTTCTAATGTTCAAAGTTCTGAGTTTGTGTTCATGTTTGCTATGAGTGGCTAGTGTCTTTGTGCACTTGCTTAGATGATGTGTATTGTTTATTAATTAGCGTATGATTGTGATAACATGGTTTAATTCAATTTCATGTTGATTCTAAGATCCAATTGTGATTAAGTTTCGTAGTGACATTTGTTAATCAAGTTTGACTAGTTAGTAATACTAAAGGTCGAAAGATTTATTGTTATTCAACTAGTTATAATCATTTGTCTATGAATGATTGTTTTTACCCATTAATCTTGATTAAACAAAGAAAGTTAATTGTGGTTGTAATAAGAGTGCTTTTGTCTATCAAATTAGATTGATTGTAAACTATTTCAAGGGTCGGAAGATTAGTAGTTTATAATCAATTGTAACCTATTTGTCTATGAATCGGTTACCTTTTGCATTGACCATTTCCTAAGCGTATTTGATAAAACAAATGACTATTTTTGTGTTTAAGTTTGTTACCTCAAACTTATGAACCTTGAATTAATCTTGAATTGATTAGTTAAACGTAATGCTTGTTTTTATGAACTAAAATGTTGACGAAGGTTTAACTTGTTGAAACAATAGATTAGTTCACCAAACTAATTATCATAACCAACATGTTGTCAAAAGTTATCACAATCATGCTTATCAAGAGTAGTATATTAGTTTAAGCAAGTGTAGTTTTAATCATTTGAAGTATTATATTTTCATCATTGCTTGTTTTAGAAATTTACTTTTAGTAGCTTACAATCTGATTCACTCACAAATCCCTGCGAACGATCCCGACTTACCATCATAATCTTGCTATAATGGACGAGTTCACTTGCTCGTATGTGTTATTTCTAGATTCGGTAATTCGACCTTTATAAATTTAAAACTTGTACACACGCGTAACACATCAATTTTTTGGCGCCGTTTCCGGGGATTTTGATTGTGTTTCTGTAAGTTTTAGAAGTCCATTTCTCACCAAGTTCGTTTTCATAAAAAAAAAAGTTTTCCGAGCTGTCCATCCGATCGGTATCTCATCTATCCGATCGGTTGCCCATTTTTCAATTTTACCAAGACAACCATCCGATCGGTATCTCATCTCTCCGATCGGTTTTTCACAAAACAAAATTTTACCGAGACTCTTATCCGATTGGTTTGCCATCCATCCGATTGGATCATTAACTCTGATTTTTCAAATTGTTTTTATTCTTCACTCGTGTGTTTAGACATTGCCTCAATTCTCTGGGGAATTGTATGAATACTCATTCAACTGGAGTAGAACCAATTTCACCTCTTTCCGATCCCGAAAGTTTAATCCGAAAACCAAAAAGAAGAAGAACGCCCTTTGTTCTATTAGCCAACCGTGTACCAAGAGTAACAAACCCACCGTTTGATAACCTTTTCGAAGCCAAAGTCGTTTATAACCCATTCACTGATCAACCTTTTCCCATGGCTGACGATCAACCCATGTGGGTCGCCAACCGAGCCGTAGCACCCACTCCTGGATCTGCTATTGTTCCTGTTAATCTTGGTAACAATTTCACTGTGAAAGGATACCACCTTTCTATGATCAAAGACCGTCAATTCGATGGCCGTTCGAGAGCTGATCCTGACAAACACATTGCCGAATTCATCGAAATTTGTGGCATGTTCCGATATGGCGAAACTGATGTCGACGCCATTAAACTCAAACTTTTTCCATCATCACTTGCTGGAGATGCAAAAGTGTGGTATAACGAATTAACCCCAGGAATTATCAATAGTTGGGAGGAGATGAGGAAAGCTTTTGTAAGCCGATTCTTTCCACCTGCCATGTTTGACCGACTCATGGGAGAAATTCGTGCTTTCACACAAAATCCTAACGAATCACATGTCGAAGCCTGGCTTCGTATGGAAGATTTGCTTCGTAGTTGTCAATTGTCATGGACGTGGTTTTGGACGAGGAACCATTATCCAAATCTTCTACCATGGACTTGATGAAACATCTCAAGGAATTCTTGATGCTGGAGGAATTTTTCTCTATAAGATTCCTAATCAGGCATATCAATTGCTTGAAGACCGAGTTCTTCTCAAACTCGATTGGTCAAAAGATTCCAAAACCAAACCTTTACGAAAAACCATTGCTTTTGTTGAAAGTTACGAAACCTCTAAACTCAGAGAGAAAATGGAAGCCTTGACTTCCAAAATCGACTCACAATACAAAGATCTTAAAGGAGAAATGAAAGAAATGCGAGATGGTTGTAACAACTGTGGAGGTAATCACCCATCGTCAGAATGTGACGATCAACCAATGGATAGACCCAAAGAAGGAGAAGCTAATTATGTCCAAGGAGGATACCGTGGAGGCGGTTATCATGGTAATTATTACGGAAGAAATTCTGTAAATTGGCATGATCGCCAACAAAGGGATAACAACCGTGATTCTCAACCACGAGTAGACAATCAAACTCCACAAACCTCTGATAAAAAACCGGAAGAATCCGATTTTGAAAAAATGATGAGAGAATTCGTGACTGCTCAAAAATCAACCAATGAGTTCGTCAAGAACCAATTTTTCAATCTCAAGACCAAAGTTGAGCAATGTCAGAAAAATCATCAAGCATCTATTCAAGATCTCGAAAACAAATTCGGTAGAATTTCTGATCAATTTGCGTCCCGACCATCTGGTTCATTACCAAGTAATACCCAATCCAACCCTAAACCAACATCATCTGGATCAAACGATAAAACTTATCGTCCACCACAAACTAGAAATGAGCATATCAATGCTGTATTCACAAGAAGTGGTCTTTCTTATGATCCACCACCCAATCCGAATAATACCACGATCATCCATGATGAAAGTGAGGATGAAGCTGAAGAAACAGAAAAGGAAAATACTCCAAATATACCCACCAAAGAAAAAACCAACCCACCAGTCAAAGCGTACACACCAAAGATTCCATATCCTCAACGCCTTAAGAAAGAAAAGATGGAAGAGCGTTATAAGAAGTTTGTTGAAATGATCAAAGAGGTTAGACTCAATGTACCCCTCGTTGATGTTCTAGCTGGAATGCCCAATTATGGGAAATTTTTAAAGGAACTTCTGAATAACAAGAACAAGCCGGAACAAATATCCGCTACCTTTCTCAATGAAGAATGCTCAGCCATTGTTCAAAACAAAATTCCACCAAAACTCGGAGATCCCAGAAGTTTTCTTATCCCATGCACGTTAGGAAACAACATCACATGCGATGCTTTAGCCGATCTAGGTGCAAGTATCAATTTGATGCCCTATTCGTTGTATTCTAAACTTTCCATCAATACCTTGAAACCTACAAGGATGAGTATTCGATTAGCCAATCATTCTTACCAATATCCTGTTGGAATTGCTGAGAATATGCTTGTCCAAGTTGGTAAATTTATTTTTCCTGTGGATTTTGTGATCTTAGAAATGGAGGAAGATAGTAGGGTACCTCTTATTTTAGGAAGACCTTTCCTAAACACCGCTAATGCTATCATCAAAGTAAAAGGTAAAGAACTCAATCTTGGAGTTGGAGAAGATAAAATTACCTTTTTAATCGATAAAGCAATGCAGTACCCATATTCCAGTGATGACACTTGTTTTAACATTGATGTAATCGATGAAGTCACTGATGAAGAATTGGATGCATTACTTGACGATTCTGATCCATTCATGACTACTTCGGAGAAAATTAGTGAAACAGATCATGATAAAGAATTCGCTGATTTTATGGAAGTAAAGTTTGAAGAAGATGAAGAAGAAGAAGTTGAAGAAGGAGAAATAATAGAAGAGAATTTTGAAGAAATCACTTTTAATGATCAATTGAGGATCAAAACCTCTCTTCAAGAACCACCAACTGATCTTGAGCTGAAACCACTTCCCGATCATCTTGAATATGCTTACTTGGAGGATAATTCACTTCTTCCAGTAGTCATATCTTCGTTGCTAAATGACAATGAAAAAAGATGTCTCATCTCTGTTCTCAAGAGGCATAAAGAAGCTTTCGCATGGAAAACCTCTGATATCCCAAGAATTAGCCCTGATTTCTGTAAACAAAAAATCAATTTCGAAGAAGGTGTTAAACCCGTTGTGGAAAGACAACGTCGACTCAATCCCAACATGAAAGAAGTCGTTAAGAAAGAGATCATCAAACTTCTTGATGCCGGTATCATTTACCCCATCGAGGATAGTCCTTGGGTGAGTCCAGTTCACTGTGTTCCGAAAAAAGGAGGAATGACTGTTGTGACTAACGAACGGAATGAATTAGTTCCTACTAGAACTGTCACTGGATGGCGAGTATGTATTGACTACAGAAAATTGAACAAAGCCACCAGAAAAGATCATTTTCCTTTACCTTTCATGGATCAAATGCTTGAGAGATTAGCAGGGAACAAGTACTTTTGTTTCCTTGATGGTTTTTCAGGATATTTCCAAATTCCTATCGATCCTGCCGATCAAGAAAAGACTACATTCACATGTCCCTTTGGAACTTACGCTTACCGGCGTATGCCTTTCGGTCTTTATAATGCACCTGCGACTTTTCAAAGGTGTATGATTGCTATATTCCAAGACATGCTTGAAACATCTATGGAAGTTTTCATGGATGACTTTTTAGTTTTTGGAAGCTCATTTGAAGCTTGTCTTTCTAATCTCGATAAAATGCTCGAAAGATGCGAAGCTGCACATCTTGTTCTCAACTGGGAAAAATGTCATTTTATGGTGACTGAAGGAATTGTGCTAGGACACAAAATTTCCAGTGCAGGAATGGAGGTTAACAAAGCGAAAATCGATGTTATCACCAAATTACCACCTCCAACAAACGTTAAAGCCGTTAGAAGTTTTCTAGGACATGTCGGTTTCTACCGTCGTTTTATTAAAGATTTTTCAAAAATATATCGTCCTATGACAAAACTTCTTGAAAAAGATTCGGTTTTTGACTTCAATGCGGATTGCATAAAAGCATTTGAAACATTGAAAAGTCAACTGACTAGTGCACCCATCATGGTTTCACCTAATTGGTCACTACCATTCGAGCTCATGTGCGATGCAAGTAATTTTGCTGTTGGAGCTGTATTAGGACAATGTGAAGGAAAACATTTCTGTCCTGTATACTTCGCTAGCAAAACACTCAACAATGCTCAACAAAATTACACGGTTACGGAGAAGGAATTGTTAGTCGTTGTTTTTGCTTTCGACAAATTCAGATCTTATCTTGTGCTTTCAAAAACGATTGTGTTTACTGATCATTCAGCGCTCAAATATCTGTTTACCAAACAAGATGCAAAACCGCGTCTTATCCGATGGATTTTGCTACTCCAAGAATTTGACATAGAAATCAAAGATAAGAAAGGAGCAGAAAATCTAGCTGCTGATCATTTGTCTCGTCTTGAGAATCCAAATTTGGAAGAGTTAAAAGAAGATGAGATTGACGATTATTTCCCTGATGAAACTCTCATGACTGTTGATGCAAACGAAATCCCGTGGTTTGCAGATTATGCAAATTATCTCGTTGGAGGAATTCTCAGGAAAGGATTAACTCATGCCCAACGAAGTAAATTCTTTTCAGAACTAAAACACTATTATTGGAAAGATCCTTATCTTTTCAAGATGTGTCCCGATGGGATGATCAGAAGATGTGTTTCTGGTTCCGAAACAAGAAGAATTCTTGATGAATGCCATCATGGCCCAACTGGGGGACACTATGGTCCTTCCACCACAGCTAAAAAAGTTTTTGATGCTGGATTCTATTGGCCAACAATTTTCAAAGAAGCTCATACTCTTGTTCAAAACTGAGATGCCTGCCAAAGATCCGGTAGTCTTTCTCGTAGAGACAAAATGCCTCAAAAGAGCATTCAAGTCTGCGAAATATTCGATATTTGGGGAATCGATTTTATGGGACCATTTCCTAAATCGCACAAATACGAATACATTCTCGTTGCTATTGATTATGTTTCCAAATGGGCTGAAGCCGAAGCTCTACCCACAAATGATGCACGAGTTGTTGTTAATTTTCTCAAAAAGCTTTTCGCTCGTTATGGAATTCCTAAAGCTTTAATAAGTGATAGAGGAACCCATTTCTGTAACAGACAAATGGAGAAAATTATGAAACGATATGGAGTTCATCATCGTTTTGCTACAACACCATACAGACTTTTGTATGGAAAAACCTGTCATTTGCCGTTCGAAATCGAACATCGCGCCTACTGGGCACTCAGAAACTGTAACCCTGATCTCAAAATAGCTGGAGAGAAGAGATTTTTGCAATTGCATGAACTCGATGAACTAAGACTCCAAGCTTATGAGAACTCCAAGCTTTACAAAGCCAGAACCAAAGCTTATCATGACAGAAAGCTTAGAATTCGGAAAGAATTCAAAGCTGGAGACAAAGTTCTGCTTTTCAATATGAAATACAAGTTCAAATCTCCTAAGCTAAGATCAAAATGGTTCGGTCCATATATAGTGAAACATGGATTACCATCTGGATATGTTGAATTATATGACAAACAAGGTGGAAGTTTCATTGTCAATGGTCACCGAATTAAATTGTATTACGATAAGGAGCAAATGAACAAGATTTCTATTAAAGAAATTCCAACGGAATCAGAATATGAAGTTATCACATTTCTAACACCTTTTCCAACCGACTACAAAGAAAATTCTGAATTTATCTATGATGTTCTTCCTAAAGTTTGGGAAAACGCAAAGTTGTACAACATAGATGAAACTGGAGAGGAAATAGTGATAGGAAACGTGGTGTATGTTCCAAAATTTTCAAAGAAGAAACCAAAAATTGCACCAACGTAGCAAGAAGGAAGTTTGAGTCAGGCTGATGACTCGTTAATAAAACAAGCGCTTCTCGGGAGGCAACCCGTGTGTTTGCTATTTTTAGTTCTTATTTATTTTCAAAGTGATTACACCCCAAAGTTTCTCTAATCCTTTAGTTGAACTTAAGTGTGGGGGTGTACCACTGACTTTTGAATAAAACGTAGAAATATTTTGTGTGTTTGTTTTGTTTGTTTTAAGATTACTGCAGGTAATGATTACAAAGCTTGGACGTTTGGATCAAAGAATCATCTGGAGCTGGAAAATATGGTTTATTCTCTTATTTCCCTATTTTCATTCCTTGAAAGTCGTTTATCACATTGAGGACAATGCTTAACTTAAGTGTGGGGGGTGAATAGGAAAATAAGGATAAATTGTAAATTTCGAGCTAATTTTAAATTTTGTTTGCCTTTGTGATCTAGTTATTTGTCATTTTTAGCATACATCTTTTATGCTTTGATTCTTTTGTTATGAGTGTGCCGGTGATTTTATTTATTCTAGAACTTGTGCTTGTAAATCATTACGAGACCGTTGTGAGATCACATTTCATGTGTGATATAAGTGTATATGCGTGATAAGAGGCAACCTTAGGATTTAACCCAAATAGCCTTCCGTATTGACATTTAGCTAGTTACACTGACTAGTTAACCACCGATATAAACCCTATTGTTAGCGTTTATCTTTAACGCTAGATACCCCTAGTTACACCCTCTGAGCCAATCTTTTTCTTTTGATAAATCCAGAAAAATACAAAAAGATTTTACACTTTTTAGCCTAGCCTTACCCTTAGTCAAGTCTTGGTTGGTTGCTAGCTATTTGGCAAGATGGATGTTATGTGGGAAATCATGAAAATTCGAAGAAAGTTGCAAACTCCAAGAGCAGTTATCGAAGTAAAGTGAAAGAAAAGTCATCGCAACTATATGATGACAAGTGAAAGTTTATGTTAAAAAAAAAAGTTATCGCAACTATAAGGTGACAAGAATAGCCAATGAGCTAGTGAATAATGTATTGATCAATAAAGCTTGGAGTTTTTCAAGATTGCATGATAGTGGTTCGAAATAGCTAGCAACATCTGGTTAGGAGACTTTGACTAGTTTGTATATTCGTTATTATCAACCCTTTCTAAAACATATCCCATGTCTTATCCCACCCTTTTGACTTTGTGGGATTATCAAGTGCATTGACATGTAGTGACCTTCCGATTTCTTGAGGAATTAGGTAGCGTTGCTAGCGATCTAAGGCTATCCTTAGTGACCATCCGTTATTTGGTGATGCAAGAATTCGTTGTTATTGAGCTATTATGTTTTGCATGAGATGGTTGCACACAAGTCTAATATAACCCTTAAAGCCTTAAACCTGAATAAAAGCCCTCTTTGATATGTATACTTGGTGCTCACGCCATTTCGGCGTAGTTTTGTTTCTTGTACAAGCCTATGGTAATATTTAGATCATGACTGAGCAAATGAGTGTGATTTCTCTTATATACTCCACCAACCATACAAATGAGTGTTTTGAGTGAATTATATTTCATTTCCTTTTCGTGAGGTGATTAGCAATGTTTATCAAGCAAGAAAATCATTAGGGTATTGTCAAACATCTCAATGATTCAATTGTAAAATCTTAAAATGGTGAATCTAACTTGTACTTGTACTTGATAGATTTGCATCACATTTTTCTTAAACATACTTGAGTACCATGTGGATTATTGTTTTTACTTCTAGATTTGCTTGAGGGCAAGCAAAGTTTAAGTGTGGGGGAATTTGATAACGCTCAAATTGTGCATGTTTTTAGTAGCGTTATTCGTACTTTTATATGTGTTATTTGGTTATATTTATATGCTTTTGTTACTAAATCGCACCAAAGTATGTTTGCAAAGTGTATGTAGCCAAAAACAGGAAAAAGGAAGAAAAAAAAAGAATGAGGAAGAAGGAAATATTTATGATAGTACGAAGATTCTTGTGTCAAGTTCTGCACCAAAAAGGCATTTCAAAGAATGAAGGTCCAAGTATTCAAGTTGACAAGCTTCAAGATAAAGAAAAGATCAAGTTTGGATGAAGAACCATGAACCATGATCAAGAAACAAGCCAAACGACAAAAGTCCAAAAAAGAGCATAAAGCAGCACTCCA
Source organism: Artemisia tridentata subsp. tridentata (assembly GCA_021014915.2). NCBI lineage: Eukaryota > Viridiplantae > Streptophyta > Magnoliopsida > Asterales > Asteraceae > Artemisia > Artemisia tridentata. Next base: position 259,976,407 of record CP139505.1, read on the forward strand.
TCCGATCGGATGCAACCTGCAACCGAATCGGATGGAGGCAATTTCTGAAGACCAACCGATCGGTTGGATGTCGTCTGATTTGCCAAACTTCATCATTAAGGATACTATCTTGGTTTATTTGTTATTTTGTATTACAGGTTCTTGTTATGTGGGTTTTAAATGTGGTCATAGGAACGTTTATTAGTCATTTCGGCCAATGTAAGTTTTATGTGGTTGCCTACATATTTCCTATATGTCGCATTATGGACTTTTCCATGAATATCCAGTCGAGATACTTGAGTTTTGTGAACTGGGTTTGAGTCACGAGTCTAGATGGGTTTAGGTTTATACAGGTCTGGGTCCGGATGGGTCTTTTGAAAACATGGGTCTAAATGGGTCCAGTTATAGATAGGTTTTGGTCCGGTCGGCAAGATTTATTTATTTATTTTTTGAGTAAAAGATGAAAAAAAGTGTAAAAAAAACGCTAGACCCGTTAGGTAATTATAATATAATTGCATTTTGTATCAAATATTTAATTATAGACTCATCTATAATATTTAGTGAGACTCAACTAGACACATTCCGTACCAGATAATTACCCAGCTAGCCCTATATTTAACCAACGAGTCTCAAATTGTCACTTCTAAATATTTATTAGTGTTTTAAAAACGAGTTTAATTTGTCTGGTTAAAAAAATATATTTTATTTAGGCTTTATGTTTTGTTTAAGTTTTTAACCGGACACGTGGAACCCGTTTTCAAAACGCTACTCCTTCCGTCTCGAAATTATTGTCCACATTTTTATTTTGGGATATCTCAAAATAATTGTTCACTTTCTATTTTAAATAAGAAAAAGAGAATTTTGTAGTGGAATATTTACTTATTTTTATCTCCAGACAATAATTTTGAGACGAGGGAGAAATAAATATTTTGGTGATTTTGATAACGATCTTCACGGGTCCCCACACAAACAATTAAACAAAAGCACTTTCATAATCACCCATCACTTCCAATTTCATAGATCTTTCTCAAAAGGTACCACCTTCTACATTCGATTAATGTCTTTATAACTACTAGTATATTTTTATTAATTCTTTTCGTCATTTATTTCTTACTATATCATGTGATTACAAGGTATTGTTATTTCTGCTATAATCTTATCATGTTCAGACTTCTGTATTTTTTTTTTTTTTTTTTCTTGTAATGCAAATAGTTTAAATGGATCTTGATCTTTGGTTTTAAAATGCATCTTGATTTGTGATATTTCATTATACCCATAATGTACAACTATATCGATTTTGACAGCGGGTTTAGCTGTAACGAAATGAATCAAATGGTGCCAAAAATTATCTTGAAATGGTTTAAATGTAAGAAAGAATATGATGACTATAACATCACAAACCCCTTTTGGGTTGTAGCTCGCTCGAAATGGTAATGCCAATCAAGCTTGATTACTTGAAGCAAATAACATCGAGTATGACACTATCATAAAGTGATCTAGATCAAGTTTCTATTCATTAGTTTAAATCTTATAGAAAGTACTGTAATTTTATATAGAAAGTACTGTAATTTTCTAACACTTTGCATAAGAAACTATCGCCATTGTACTGTATTTATACATTTATTAGGATTTGCACTTGTCTGCTATAGTATTCGGTAGTAAATCAATACATTAAGTGATATATAGCCAAAATACCACTTTCTTGAAAACAATGTAATGCAGTTGATATTTTTCTATCGTATTTCAATATTTCATATACTGGGCGAAATACAGTTCGCATCTCTCAGTAGGGACATACTACATGCTTTTTAGGCTGTTTATGTATATGAACATATATGCCCAATGCCGTAGCTGAGATTTCGGAGGCCCAGTGCAAATATTTATGTCGTAACTGAATATGGCGGTCAAATGTATCTCATGTCAACTATTGAAAAAAAAACCTTAATGTTTTAACAATATAGCATCAATTCTTACAAATATACAAAACATAAAATCATATATCGTTAACCCATTTTTTTTTCGAAAATAAAATTTGACTCTCCGAGTATACTAGGAGGTTTACATTTTGAGGCCCTGTGCGATTGCACGCCTCGCACACCCTCATATTCGGCACTGTATATGCCATGGCCCATGAGTGTGTTCATGCTTACACATCTCACTTTGTCTCTGCAGGCACGGTTTCAAATTAAATGTTTAAGGTCTGGTAGGTTATAGCAATCAGTGCGCGACAAGAAATGCTTCAACCCAACACGCACAAAGGTGAGAATGAAGGTTTCAGCAAGTTACTTCCATGATATATTCTGATTTCTGAACAGGACCTGTTGTGGTCCTGACATAACCATTTAATCATCTTTGTTTAGAATACTGGAAAGATAATTGCATACCATCATCAATTTGAAATCTTTACATACTTGTAAACTTCATAATACATTGGTTTGCAATGTTATGCTTTTGCTTTGATTTGGAAATTGCTAGAGGCGACAAACTGAGCGAGTTGAATAACAGGTCAAAATGAGTAAATATATAGGGTGCGTTTAGTTGGGGGAAAACACCCTTGTTTTCTACAAAATGTTTTGTGGAAAACAAGGAAAACACAAATCGCGTTCAAATCAACGTTTTCCAAAAAAAATGTTTTGCAAAATACAAAATCCCCTATTTCCTAACTTAACAAGAAATACTACAAAACAAATTTTAGTTGTTTTCCTTGTTTTCCTTTATAACCCACAACCCTCCTTCCCCTTCTTCAAAATAGAAAATAAAAACATCAACTAAATGAGTTTTCTATATTTTCAACTGTTTTTTGGAGATAAATTTCCCTTCCAAATTTTTACAAAACTAGAGATAGAAAATAAGAGAATTTTTTCTCCAACTAAACGCACCCATAGAGTTTATGTCAAGTTGACCCATTGTCCAATTTTTTAATAGGTAACTAGTGTGTAATATGATTACATATCTTGTAAAATCTATAGATTAAGTAAGTAGGAGGTTTTATGCATAAAAAATACACTTTGGGCGACTTTAGACCCGTTTGACCCTTTCCTGCTATCATCTAATTTTACCCAAGTGACCATTAGAGATAAATCATAGCATAAACGACTCTCGTTCACAAGTCACTGTATAGAAATTACCTCCCGTTTGGAATGTGCCATTGAGTCAAACAAAGGATACATCCTCCCTGATAGGCAGCTCTCGAAGTAAGAATTCCGTATAGTCCAGAATCATGGGTGGTTACCCAATAAAATATGTAAACCAAATAGTTGAATATATACTCTTGAGGTTATATACTCCTCATCTGGTTGTGTTAATTCATCCAAGCAAGGATTTTGTAATATAATTATGTTAAGAAGCCTTGATAAATTCGTGCGACTGAAACTAAGTTGATATAATTATGTATGCATGTTTAATGATGTGTTTTAACAGGTTTTATGAAGTCAGCAAGTAAGGCTAATCCTATGCCTAATAATAAAGTTCAGCCACCTCCTCGATCAGCTGTGTACTCATGCAAGGAAGAGCTACTGGAAGCTGAGGTGGCAAAATTAAAAGAACAGCTCAAACAGGCTAATATAGAGAAAAGTGAACTAAATTCCGAATATGAAAAGTTATCAACTATTTGTCGATCACAAAGACAACAACTACATGGAATTAAACAAGCTCTTGCCTCTTCAACTCCACCTGATAAAAGTACTTCAAAAAGACAGTCATCTCCCGAAATTCAACAGCAGGTTTTCTTTCTCTCTTTCTTCATAATGAGCCTATTGTGTGCAAAACTTAGCTTTAACTTCTTTAATGCGCATTTTGGGAACTTTAACAGGGGTTGTCCTATAGGAGTTCTTCGAATCCAGATCAAAGCTCGTGGCAGGCATTTCCTGAAGATCCGAAAACACCTAACTTGGTGACAAATGACTACTTGAAACCAGTGAAAACAAGAAACAGCCAACATAACAAGGCAGGTGCAACTGTCACTGATGCTAGATCTTCTGTAACTGCGCCGGTCATTAACTTGAACCAGTCTCAGTGTACGGGTGGGATACGAAAAAGTGAAAGACATTTGACTTCTCAACCTCCCGGATGGGCTGCCTTTTAGTTTGTCCTGCATAACTGAAGATGTTAGTGTCGAATACATAGATGTTCGCATACCATCTGTTTTTCTAGTAGGAAATTGGGTAATAAGTGGTTTTTACTGTTGCAGTGTGTGTTCTAGTACATATAGTTGTAGGTTTAGACTTTTTAAGCAATAATCAATCAGTTTTATTCCTTGGAACCCTTTTCCAGGGTTATAATACTACTATTGTTTTTTATTTCTAAATTGTGTCTGGTTGGTTGTGTTAGTTTAAGAAACAAAGATGATGTTTTAGACAACGGAAAGCATTTTGGGAACATAAAAAAAGGATGCAGAAAAAGGAAGGTAGAAAGTTTCAAGTCTTGGATGATAAACGTTCAGACGTAATATCTGCTTATATGTTTTTATATCTGTTTTAAAAAGTTTTGACGTTGCAAGTCCTCCTATGATATAAACAGAGATGAGCATGTTATTGTAAGCACACATGTAATGGAAAGTTGAGAATGACAGAAATGGCACTTTCTTTATTTCCTTGAATATTGTTAGCAACAAGCATCGACTATCCGTTGTACATAAACACTTTTTCACATGATGCACTTGTTTTTAGCACGCATAATTCGAATGACTGAACTTCTTCCAGGCACTAGCTTTTCAAGGTATCAAAGAAAGGAACACTGTCATCCCTGAGTTTAGTGCGTTCTTAGAAGCTTTCAAAATATTCATATGTAAAGGATTGGTACAGAGCCATGGAGCCTGAATTTATTAATTCTTCAGCTGGTTTAATGTCATTTTTTATCCGGACAACAAAATGTCACTACTAAAAATCTGTCTTTCTGTCTATTTACTTCTGCTCTGTGAAAACGAGCTTTGCAAATTCCATTGATCACTATCTTTAACAATCAATACCCCCAAAAGTTTTAACTTCGAGGACTATGTTTTTTTGGCATAATTAATACACTTTTTGTAACTTTTGAGTTTTGATATATGAAAATGTTGCATCTTTTGTGGGACGTCCTAAAATTGAAATTGTCGCAGTTTTCATGAGACAGAGGGAGTATTTCTTTATTAACTTAGCGTGCTTATCAAGCTGAGTATCTAATTCAAATTAATTAGCAGTTCATTTGAGATTCTGGAAATCAGAACATGGCTCTTTCTAAGGGAAATACGAGTTAAAAAACGTGGTGTGGACACCCTCGTGAAAACGGAGGGCTTTAACCTGGTTTAAGTGGCGATGGGTTTAAACCCCGTGAATTAGTCATGCCAAAAAATTATGCTCCGATCGAAAAGTTGGCCTTAGCTCTATGTAAGCAGAACACTGCACGAAGCCGAAAGAAATTATGCTCCGATCGAAAAGCTGGCCTTAGCTCTATTGCATCTGTCTAGACGGTTAAGGAGATATTTCGAAACTTATCCCATAAATGTTATCACGGATCAACCTATCAAACAAATACTAAACAAACCGGAGGTATCGGGAAAGTTGGCAAAATATGCAGTGGAGTTAGGAGCATACAATATCGTATATGTGCCCCGGAATGCCGTTAAAGGACAAGTCCTAGCAGATTTTATAACGGACATTCCGATGGATGGAAACAGTCAAGTTGCTAGAAGGGAGGGCAAGGAGATGTGTAACATCTCCGACCAAGAAGAATGGACATTGTACACCGATGGAGCTTCTAGCAAAGCAGGTGCCGGAGCAGGTTTAGTCCTAACCAGTCCGGACAAGACCGAATATACTTACGCTCTCCGTCTAAACTTCAAAAGCACCAACAATGAGGCAGAATATGAAGCACTTCTAGCAGGCTTGAGAATTGCAAGGGAAATGAAAATACAAGCCATAGACGCAAGAGTGGACTCGAACCTGGTAGCAAGCCAAATCAACTGAGAGTTTGTGGCACATAAAGAAAGCATGATACGGTACCTGGCCAAAGCGAAAGAATACATTGCATGTTTCAAGAAATTCAAAATACACAACGTTCCAAGAGCTCAGAACCAAAAGGCTGACATACTCAGCAAACTTGCATCCGTGGCATTTGACCACCTGACGAAGGAAATACTGGTTGAGATTTTAGAGAAACCAACAACCGAGGAAAAAGCCATCAGTGCGATTGTAGAAGAAGAAGAAGTGAGGGGGTGCTTGGTGGGGGGGTTAAGGGGGGTGGGGAATGGGTAAGGTATTCAAAAGGGCCCACCTCACTCAAATAATGGTGCTTGGTTAGGGAGTGCAAAGGTATTGATTACCCAGTAGTGGGTAATCAACCATTATAGAGTAAATTGGGGGGGGGGGGGGGGGGGTAAGGTAATGATTACCCACCTCACCCATTCCTTTGCATTCCCTTACCCTTTCCCTTTCCCCTATACTTACCAGGCACGCCCTGAATTGGATGACTCCTATCGTCAAATGCTTGCAGGAAGGTATCTGGCCGGAGGACCAAAACGAAGTACGAGCACTCCGAATGAAAATAAACCATTATGTAATGGAAGATGGGGTGTTGTTTAAAAAGTCATACTTAGGTCCAATGTTAAGGTGCGTCGGGCCACTCCAAGCTAACTATATCATCCGAGAAGTGCATGAAGGAGCATGTGGAATGCATTCCGGACCACGATCCGTGGTCGCAAAATTTGTTGGTCCCTTTACACGATTAGAATTAACTAGAAAGTTAATCTATTGGTGTTAATGACTAATACAATGTTTAAGGATTATTCTAACAGTTATAAAACGTGAATGTAAAAACAACAATATTTTTCAACGTTTAAATTCTTATTAGAAATAATTCCAAGAATCTATACCCAAGTGTTTTGCGGAACAAACACTTGGGATTGAATAGACAAGGGTATGGGGTGTCTCCTATCGAAACTCAAGTTTTGCTTGAGTGGTAACAATATACCCACTGAGCTATCTCAGTGAGTTGTATACTCTTTGTAGGAGAGAAGTTTCTTTGTAAAAGTTCAATACTTTAATTATACAAAGCACACCTTAACTTCTCTCACAGTTGCTCTATTTATACACAAGTATTCTAAGTATAAGTGATTAAATATAATACAAGTTGTTGAGGTTGCGTGTCTGACAATTACAAATAGTAATTGTCATTTCCAAGAACCAATAGGAAAGGGCTAAATAAGTCTTTGGGAGTTGTTGGCTGACACTCCATGACTTTTAGCCGCAATAGGGAAGGATGAGTCTGACAAGAGAAGAGTGTTGGGTTTACACTCTTATCTTCTCAGATCTTTTCCCTATTGTTCCCGCCTTTTCTTCAGGCGTTGGTTCCTCAGTCATTCAATCACTTTGTTGGTTGAGGAGACTGGGGTTCAGTGAGCTCTTATCCAATACTCACTGAATCCATCATCTTCTTCTTTGGCTTAAGTCCTACTCAGGGAGTACCGCCTTCCTGAGTAGTGAATCATTCTTCTTGAATTCGCCTTAAGCATCCTGAAGATGACTCACTGAGAGGCTGTTCTCTCAGTGACTTGAATTGTTCTCGGTTTAAGTTAACACTTAGTTAATTTGTGTCCAAATCATGTTCGAAGCATTCTTGGGTTTTACATGACCCAACAATCTCCCCCTATTTGGATATAAATTATTCCTAAGTGTTTTTGATCAGATATGAGTGAGCTAAAGACTTCTACTCATACTGAATGTACTAGAATGTAAATAAGGACACTGAAATAATAAAAACATCATCTTATTAATATCATTTACAAGTCCTAACAAAAACTAAGTACAAAAAGGGATAGTGGTGGGTGTTCAGGCAGGTCATCAGTTCAACTTGATTCCAAGGGCTTCAAGCTTGGGCTTCTTTGACTGCAGCTCATGTTGGTCAGGATGTTCATTGATTTTTCTTTTTAGGTCATGACAAAACCTTACATTCTCAGGACTCTTGAGTGGAGAGGCCATCATCAGAAAGCCTAGCATAGCTTTGATCCCTGATAGATCAATATCACTCCACCTCTGGAAGGCTTTATCACCAAACTCATCAATGAAGAACAAACCTCTTTCAGGCTGTTCAATGACCATATTGTTCCTGAAAGGAACACCTTCAGGGAGAGCCCTATTGCAGTCAAGACCAGGAATCTTGATCTCAGGCTCAGCTTCTATCTTCTTTCTTTTCCTTGAAGAAGACTGAGAGGAAGCAGGTTGTGCAGATTCAGGTAGAGGAGATTGAATGCCAAGTTCCTTAGGTGCTGCTGCCAATCTTTCATACCTCAGACTCAAAGACTTCATCAGATTAGGGACCACAACATTTGATTTCTTTGCTATTAATGGACCCAACTCGTCCAATTCAGTGATCCCAAAGTCAGCGAATCTGAAAGGTGAATGAACATCAAAGTTTCTCTTGTCAGCACCTCTGTAGACAGTGACAACGGCAGGATTGGTGTTTCTTTGAATATGAACATCAGTGATTGGTTCTGGCTTCAACCTTTCATTCATATACCACTGATATTTCTTAATCCTATTCTGCCTGATCTCTTCAGCCCGTTTGGCTCTTTCCTCCCTTTTCTGCCTGAGAGTGGTCATCTCCTCAGACTGAGCTTTCACAAAGGTCATACCACCTTTTCTTCCTGAGAGATCCTTAGCCTCAAGACCAATTTTCTCAGCCTCTTCATGAACAACCTTGATTAAGGCAGACTTGCTTGCCTTTTCTTCTTCCTTCAACTTCTTCTTTGCCTCTTCTTCCTGAAGATAAGTACTGAGTTCATCAGCTGAGAAGTGGTAAAGAACTCCATCAATTTCATATGGGATCCTGAGTGGTGATTCAGGATCCTTTGCAACCGTGATAGGTGCTGGTTGAGGCTCAGGCTCAGTGAGAATGCCTTTGCCTTTATCTTGATGGGAGGAAGAGGTTTCAGGAATCTCCCCCTCAGTATGAGAAGGAGGTTGTTGGCTTGAAGCTCCAGTGTCTTTCTCCCCCTCAACTGTTTCTTGAGCCATGGTGATAGCAAGAGTTGGAGTCACTGGAGCAGTAGGACCTTTGAAGGCCTGATAGATCTCAGTCATCATTGATTTGATGTCCGAGGTGTCTTTCTGAAGACATGAGATCTGATCTGCCAGGGAAGCCTGAGAAGCTTCGATGCCTGACATCCTTGACCCAAGAGACCATGCCAAGGATGTTGAAGATTGTGCCCAAGTACCAAGATGTTTTTCCTGAAGACCCATGGAAGTCCTGATTGAGTCCAAGGAGGTAGTAAGACCCTGAAGTTTAGAATCCTTCAGTAAGCTGAAGAGATCATGGATTTCAGCTGACTGCTTCTGATAAGTCTCAGCAGCTTGAAGGATCTTTTCAGTGAGTAAGGGGTCATCTTTAACAGCTGTCTGAATAGTACCAAGGCTTTTGGTGATGCCTTCAAGAGAAAGATTGAACTTCTGGAAATGAAGATCAATAGCTGTCAGGGAATGTTTGGTGTCTGATTGGATTTCGATCACATCTTCATGAAAACTTTCAACATCTGCCTTCAGGTTGGCATAGTGAACAGCTGCTTCAGTGTGTTGATCAAACATCTCATCAGTGAGACCAGTGAAAAGAGCATTGTTGGTCTTCAGTAGGAATTTGACCAACTTTCTTTCAGTGAGGGGAAGAGAGTTATCATACTTCTGGAGAATGTCAGTAGATGAATCAGAAGATTGAGAGCCTGACTCTTCACTTTGGCTTGGAGAGGGCTGATGTGATGGTTCAGGTTGTTCAGGTTGTACATCAGTTTCCATATCCTCTCCTGCCTCAAAAATTTCTTCTTCACTCTCTTCCCTGAGCTCTTCATCAGACTCCATAAAGGCCTGATAGTCCCCCATGGACTCAATACCCAAAAAATCAACCGGCTCCTCTTTATAAAAAGATTTGCCTTCGGTTTGGTCAGGTCCTGACCCCTTTGTCATAATAACTGAGTGGGTTGTCTCAGCCTGACTAGCCATAATAACTGGGTTAACACCAGCCTGGCTTTTGGGGGCAGTTCCTGAAAGACTGGATCCGCCTGAGGGGTTGATGGGTTCCATATCAGCGGGTTGTTTCTTTCCCTCTGAGTCTTTGTCCCCCTTAGCACCTTCAACTACTGATGGGTACTTTTCAGTAGTATCACTAGGTACTGATTGTGAGAGTTTGTGGACCCCCTTCCCATCAGGATTGTTCTGTCCTTCAGGGGATTTAGGATCCTTTTCTCCCTGAGATCCTGAGGGTGATTGCTCAGGAACGTTAGCGGGATGTGAGTGTTTGTGGGTCCCCTTCTCAGTAAGGTAGTGCTGCCTTACCGAGGATTTAGAACCCTTTCCTCCCTTGGGAACTGATTGTTTTTTGACAGCTCCTTCATCGGGATGTGAGGGGGTGTGGATCCTCTTCCCAGTAGGGTGGTGCTGCCCTACCGAGGGTTCAGGACCCTTTCCTCCCTTGGGCACTGATTGTGATTTATCAGTACCTTCATCGGGATGTGAGGGGGGAATGCTTCCTGATCCCTCTGACTTGTTTATGTCAGTTGGACCATGTGGAATGGGAGTGCCCGAGGTCACTGAGGATGATTGCTCAGTGACTTCCGTTGGCCTTTGTTTTGAGGTCAAGAGGGTCTCAGAAATGGGTGTCTCAGAGGTCTCGGCCTTTTTCAACCTCTTTTTGAGGTTGAGTTGGTTTTGAGGATCAGTCTCAGTGGCGAGTGGCTTGGGTCTAACCACCTGGCTGGACTGACCCTTCTTTGTCTTCTTCACCTTTTTGGTCGGTGAAGGAACAGGAGAGATAGCGTCATTGCCCTGAATGACTGATTGCATGTATTCAGTCAGGGCAATATGTGTAACCTCACTTATGCTACTAGTGAAGTTTGACTTGTGCAGTACCTCAGGCTTCGTACCTTCTGCATCAGTCCTCACATAGTCAGAACCGAGTAGGTCCTGAAGCACACAGGAAACAAATCTAGGATAGGACATGTGCCTTTGCCTATGTTTTCCTGAGAGCTTAGCAACGAGGTCTCGGAAGATTATTCCTCCGATGTCTATTTTTGTACCCTCAAGGAGACTGAACAACATCAATTGTTGTGATGAGTTCAATTGTTCCGTAGAGGATTTATTTCCACCCAGGACCTGAATGACAAATGTCATCAGTATCCTCCAAATAGGGTGGAACCATGTTTTGACTACTGGAGCCTTTTCCAGTAAGCCTCCCACAGACATTTCAGGGCGTCTGGGGTCATGGGGTGCAAGAAAGATCAGTTCATTCTTTATTTCCTGATCAGTAGGGTTGGGGGAAAAGGCTTCAGCAAAGTCAAGGCCCGTGGCTTTGATGAATGCTGAGTAGTCAAAGGAGAGGGTTCTACTCCCATTCATCACCGTGAAGGTGATGATTGACTCTTTGGTGTCTTTGGGGCTGGTTGCCACAGCCGTACACCAGAATTCCCTCAAATAGTCATGATAGATGACTGAGGGGGTATGGGTGAAAGCCTTTGCAAGAAAACAATTACGAAGATATTTCATAACGTTCTTGTAGGCTGGGTAGAGTTGTGGATATGAGAAATTTCCCACCACATTATTCTTGGTTAGGTCTACACCCTCCATTGTGAAATCCACGTTGGGGGCATATTTCACAGCTTTAGAAGAAGCCATTTATGGGTAAGTCTGGGTTTGACTAAGGTTAAAGGGGTTCTAAAGCTTAAGAATGCACACACAATTTGTTTTTGAGAATAAAAAATGGCAGAGTTTTTGCTTAAAATTCTATAAAAACGTGTGTATGTATTCTTCTGGTTGGGGTATTTATAGGAAAGAGGAGATGGGGGTGTTTTGGTCATTTGAGCAAATCGTTATTTATTCAAAAAATTATTTGGAAATTGATTTGAATAATAAGTTTTGGGATCCGCATTTAATGCCAACACTCCACTTTCCTGGTTTAGCGCAACAGTCGAGGTGAACAGTTGAGCAGTTCTGCAAAAGTGCAACTTGCAGAGATGAGTCATCACATATTTGAAATGTGATTGGAGAGGCATTTAATGCCAAGTGGGAATGTGGTGGCCCATAGGTGGAAGCCAGAAAGGCTAAAAAGAGCAAATATTCTTGAATTAAATATGTGTTCAGTTACCAACCTCGGACATTTACTAACTAGATACTTAGAGCATTTAAGTTAGTATTTAATGTCCTTTTCAGGGTCCTGAATGACTTTTCATTCAGTGATTGGTTTTCAGGGACTTGGGTTTAGTCACTGATGATTCAGGAATGAGGATTGATTCCTGAGACAAGGATTCAGGAACTTGGGTTTAGTTCCTGAGGATGATGATTTAGTGAGATGTTTTCACTGATATACATATTGAGTCAGGGACCAGAGATGTTAAGAATTTACACTTTTGTTGGGGAGAAAAAAAATTAGTCAGTGGACTGATTCTCTATATCCAACATTCCTAATTCAGCTTTCAGTCTTGTGAAGGTTGGTTCATCCAAAGGTTTGGTGAAGATATCAGCTAACTGATATTCAGTAGGAATGAAGTGTAATTCAATGTCACCATTTATGACATGGTCCCTGATGAAGTGATATCTGATATCAATATGTTTTGTTCTCTGATGAAGAACAGGGTTGTTAGAGATTGCAATTGCACTTGTGTTGTCACAAAAGATGGGTACCATCTTGTACTGAATTCCATAGTCACTGAGTTGACTTTTCATCCAGAGTACATTTGCACAACAACTAGCTGCAGCAACATATTCAGCCTCAGCTGAGGATAGGGCAACTGATTGTTGCTTCTTAGCACTCCAACAGACTAATTTCCCACCTAGAATTTGGCAGGAGCCTGATGTGCTTTTTCTATCCATGTTGCATCCAGCATAGTCAGAGTCTGAGTATCCTTTGAGATCAAGTCCTGAGCACTTTGGATAGTATAATCCAAGGTTAGGAGTGCCCTTCAGGTACCTGAATATCCTTTTCACAGCAGTGACATGAGATTCTCTTGGGTTAGATTGATATCTGGCACATAGACATACTGAGAATTGGATATCAGGCCTTGATGCAAGTAGATACATCAGTGATCCTATCATTCCTCTAAAGAGAGTTTGATTGACTGGTTTACCAGTTAGGTCAGGACCAAGGTTGTTTGGGGGAGCCATGGGAGTTTTGACTGAGGCACAGTCACTGAGATCATACTTCTTCAGTAGATTCTTTACATACTTCTCTTGACTGATAGTGGTTCCTCTATCAGTCTGCTTGATCTGAAGGCCAAGAAAGTATGTCAGTTCCCCCATCATGCTCATTTCAAACTTCTTTGCCATTAGTTTTTCAAATTGTTTGCAAAGTTTGAAACTTGTTGAGCCAAAGATGATGTCATCAACATACACTTGTACTAGTATGACATCATTATTTGTCTTATAGATAAACAATGTGTTGTCTATCTTGCCTCTGACAAATTTGTTTTGGATTAAGAAGGCTGAGAGAGTCTCATACCATGCCCTGGGAGCTTGCTTTAGTCCATAAAGGGCTTTGTTAAGCTTATAGACATGATCAGGAGACTCATGGCTTTCAAATCCAGGAGGTTGCTCAACATAAACTTCTTCTTTCAGTGATCCATTTAAGAATGCACTTTTGACATCCATTTGGTACACCTTGAAGTTCATGTATGTAGCAAAAGCAAGGAAGATCCTGATGGCTTCCATCCTTGCTACTGGTGCAAATGTTTCTTCATAGTCAATGCCTTCTTGTTGATTATAGCCTTTGGCTACAAGTCTGGCTTTGTTTTTAATGACTATGCCATTTTCATCAGTTTTGTTTTTGAATACCCATTTCATGCCAATGACTGAGACATTCTCAGGACATTTGACCAAGGTCATTACCTTGTTTCTGTCAAACTGTTCTAGTTCATCATGCATGGCCTGAACCCAACTTGGATGTTTAAGTGCTTCTTTAACACTTTTGGGTTCAATTGTGGAAATGAAGTCCACAAATAGGCATTCGTTGGATGAGGCTGCTCTCAGTTCAGCAGCCATGCTTCTTGTAAGCATGCCTTCAGAAGGCTCACCAATGATATTGACAAGTTCTATATCCTGAGATCTGGTCCAACTATCCTGAGGTCTTGGGAGTGGGTTAGAACTTGTAGAAGCCTGATGGGTATGATCAGGATTGGACACAAGATTTCCATTTTCTTGTGTGTCTAAGTGGGTTGTGTCATCACTGAGATTGTTTGGGTCCTGAGTATTTTGTTCAGACTGAAGAATATCATCAGTTCTTGTATGTGCTTCAACAAACTCAGTGATGGTTGGGTTTGGTAAGTTGTGAGGGATAATGTAGTAGGAGAGGTTAGCATCATCTTGATACTGGGTAGAAGAATTGTTTTCAGACAGATATTCATCAGGAGGATATCTAGAAGAATTATCAATTCCTATTTCTTCTACTGAGGCAGTTGAGAACCTGATTGTATCAGTGCTCTCATCAAAGGTAACATGAAATGTTTCCTCAGTCTGCTGTCTCCTTGTGTTGAACACTTTGAAGGCTTTTGAGACAAGTGAGTATCCTAGGAAGTATCCATCATCAGCTTTTGCATCAAATTTTCCTAGGTGATCCTTGTGATTATGAATAAACACAGGACACCCAAAGACATGAAAGTAGCTGATGTCAGGGATTCTTCCTTTGAATAACTCATATGGGGTTTTCCCATGTCTCTTGACAATTATGGACCTGTTTTGTGTATAACAGGCAGTTTTGACTGCTTCAGTCCAAAAATGGTTGGAAAGGACTGATCCACATAGCATTGTCCTGGCAGCTTCAATGAGTGTTCTGTTTTTCCTTTCAGCAACACCATTTTGTTCAGGTGTGTATGGAGAGGAAAAGTTTTGGGAGATACCTTTCTCATCACAGAAACATTCAAGTTCATTATTTTTGAACTCAGTCCCATTGTCAGTTCTAATTTGTTTGACCTTAATGTCATTTTGATTTTCAATGTTCCTGACAAAGGACATGATTGTTTCAGCTGCCTGACTCTTTTTGATCAGGAAGAATACCCAGGTGTATCTTGAGTATTCATCCACTATGACCAGAGTATACTTCTCATGGTTAATAGACCTTGGACTGACAGGTCCAAATAGATCCATATGAAGAAGATGTAGGCAGTTCCTGATGGAAAAGTTGGTTTTGGTTTTAAAGGATGCTCTGTGATGTTTACCTTTTTCACAAGCTGAGCATGGTTTATCCTTAAAAAACACAAGTGATGGCAAGCCAAGGACTTTGTTTTGTTTTACAAGATTGTTAATGTTCTTAAAGTTCAGGTGGGTTAGTCTCTTATGCCAAAGCCAGTTGAGTGCATCAGTGGCCTTAGCAAAGAGACATGTTCCATCCTGAGTTAGACTTGACATGTCTAATACATAAACATCTTGTCTCCTTGGTGCAATGAGGACAATTTCCTTATTTGCATTGAAGATGGTTCCTTGCTTATCATCAAACTGAACTATGTACTTAGCATCACATAGTTGACTGACACTGATCAGATTATACTTAAGACCATTTACATATGCTATCCTAGTAAAGACAATACCATTGCAGTTAACTGAACCATAACCTTCAGTGAGACATGATGAATTGTCAGCAAATATCACTTTGGGTCCTGGTTCTTCCACATATTTGTGCAGACACTCCTTAACACCAGTCATGCTCCTTGAACATCCACTATCTAGATGCCAAACAGGATTCCTAGCATGTTTCTGCACAAATAGTAAACTAGGTCAGTTCTTTCTAGGACTCCATTTCATGGAGGGTTTGGTATTGTAGGTCCTTATGAAGGTATTAATTGATTCATGGTCAGTGGTTGAGTGGACTGAGCTACCACATGTTTTGCATTTGGTAGTAGGGTTAGCCTCAGTAGTCTGAGAGGATTGCTTCAGTCTTCTTTTTGACTGAATGACCTTGTCTTTTCCTGAGGATTTCTGAGTGGAGCTTCCACTAGATTCACCATGTTTGTCATATTGACAATCGTCAGGATGGTGGTTATTAAATCCACACAAAGGGCAGGGAGGAAAAGGCTTGGCCTTTTGCTTCTGTTTCTGCTTAGAATCAGAAGGATAGTTCAGGCACTGAGCCTTGAGTCCTGAAAAGTTTGACATGACTGAGCATTGTTTATGATCAGAGGTCCTGTGATCTTCCTTTTTGCAAATCATGCAATAAAGGACTCTATAACAATCATCAGTGAGATGATTTGTATAGTTGCAAAGCTCACATCTTTTCAGTGGTTTGGTGGGCTTGGGTTTGGTCTTTGAGGAAGTTGGTTTTTGTTCCTTCTTGGATTGAGAAGATTTCTCAGAAGAGTCAATCTTTTCTCCTAGCTTCCTGACCATTTCAGCCAACTGATCAATTTTTGAGTCAGGGCTTTGGGTAGTTTCTTCAGAAGGGACTGAAGTTGATGAGTCATCAGTATTTACTGAGACATCAAGGTTTGCTCTTTTCAGGATGGTTGTTCCCCTTCCTGATCTCTCCTTAGGAGAGTGTGGTGAGAAGACCATAGGTGGGAGGCCTAGGTTAGGTTTAGCACCCTGAAGGGTATTCAGTGGAGGAAGTGGAGGGTATGATTCTGATTCAGACTCATCCAAGGACTCAGTGAGTGGTTCAGTGAGTTCAAGCTTACTGAGTTTTTCAGTGAGTCCTAGCATATTTTTCAAGGCCTGACTTTCAGGAAGCAAGATCTTTCCAGTCTCAAAGTTTGGTAACTTACTGACTGGGTTGTCCCTGACAATCCAGTCATTTGACTTGGGAAGCATTTCTTGCTCAAAAGATATGCCAGCTGGAACAAAGTTTAATTCATTTTGACACACAATTGGATCAACCATAAGAGGGTCAATGCCAATGGTTTTCTGAGAGATTAATCCCATAGTGTCAAAAACTTTAGGGTTCTTCTTGGTCCAGCTTTGAATGATAGCCTTTTCTTTGTTAAGTTCAGTTTGAAGGACTTGGTTTTGTTTCAAAATCTCAGTGTTCTGAATTTGTAGAGTTATTGTTTCTAGTTTGGCTTGCTTAAGTACAAGCAGTTCATCTCTACATTTATTCAATTCTGACACAATAATGTTATATTTTGAAAGCAAGTTAAGCCTTTGTTCTTCAACAAACTTTAAATCAACACAAATGTAATTCATGTAAGACTTCCAATCAGAATCATCATCCATAGAAAGTAAAGTATTAACCTTTTTCATGGTGATGTTGACCCATTCTCCATTTCTAGCATGGCCTTTTCCTACAGCCACCTGATCCTCTTCAGAAAGTGCCATCAGTGCACTAACTCTTATTTCCTCATCCGAGGAAACCTCTTCATCATCCCAATCATATGCTTCAGCTAATAGAACCTTGTTCTTTGTCTGAATAGGTTTAGATGTTTGAGCAGCCTGAGACAATATGGGGTTAGTTTCAAGAAGTGCAAGTTTAGCTTTGACATTCCTATATTTTGTTTCAAAATCCTTTTGACCCTTGTTTTGGTATTGTTGGGTGGACTGAAATATTTTAGGTTGAAACTTGCTAGTTCCTGAAAATTTGTAAGAGGGTTCTGAGAAAGTTTTAGAATAACAGTCCTTAGCAAAATGACCCTTTTTACCACATTTAAAGCATTCAGTGGTTTCATTTGCTTTTGATTTTGTAAAGTTGGACTGATTTCTTTTGATGAAACGTTTTGAACTAGCAAGGAGTGCCCTCTCTTGGAATTCCAAGTTCAGGTCATTCAGGTATTCCTCATCAGTCCTTTCATCAATTTCTTCTTCAGAAACCTCTTGAGTATCCTGCACAACACCATTAGAATAGAAAGCAGTTGATATGGGTGTTGAGGTTAAGGCCTTTTTGGACTCATGTGTTTTTGAGTCAGGGTATCTCCTTGAGATCAAGTTGTCTTCATAGACAAACTTCCCATAAATTTCAGGGAGCTCGAGGGTCTGAATGTGGTTAGCATTCCTCAGGCCTTGTGAGAAGTTGAGCCACTTCTCAGGGAGACTGTTGACAAAGCCAACATTTGTCTCATGTTTGGTCAGTACAACACCATCATTTGATAATTCATTTATCAAAGTTTTGTATCTGGTGTAGGTCTGTGAGAGACTTTCAGAGTCCTTTGCCCTGAAAGTATTATACTCAAGTTTAAGGTCCATGACCCTATTTTCCTTGGTATCTGAGGGACCCTCAAAGCTGTTTACCAAGTCATCCCAAGTTTGCTTGGCTGTTAGACAGTTGATGACTGATTCCATTATATCGTCAGGGAGACATGATATAAGGATGCTTTTCAGGCGTTGGTCTTGATTGACCACCCTCCTCTCATCTATGGTCCATTGGGCTTCAGGCTTGTTTAGCCCTGTGCCAGTCTTAGGGACAAATGGGCCATCCCAGATACAGGTGATGTAGTAGGGTTCCATACCAGTAAGATAGCAAATCATACGCTTCTTCCATTTGCTAAATTTCCCAGTTTCAAGTCTGGGTGCAACAGCTGAGTAGCTGCCACCCTTTTTGTCGACTAGCTGGGGTACATTGATATCAGCCATAGTAGGATCTTGGTTTTAAAAACCTAGAGCACTCTTGGTTAGTTAAAAAGATTTTATAAACCAGAGGCTCTGATACCACTTGTTGGTCCCTTTACACGATTAGAATTAACTAGAAAGTTAATCTATTGGTGTTAATGACTAATACAATGTTTAAGGATTATTCTAACAGTTATAAAACGTGAATGTAAAAACAACAATATTTTTCAACGTTTAAATTCTTATTAGAAATAATTCCAAGAATCTATACCCAAGTGTTTTGCGGAACAAACACTTGGGATTGAATAGACAAGGGTATGGGGTGTCTCCTATCGAAACTCAAGTTTTGCTTGAGTGGTAACAATATACCCACTGAGCTATCTCAGTGAGTTGTATACTCTTTGTAGGAGAGAAGTTTCTTTGTAAAAGTTCAATACTTTAATTATACAAAGCACACCTTAACTTCTCTCACAGTTGCTCTATTTATACACAAGTATTCTAAGTATAAGTGATTAAATATAATACAAGTTGTTGAGGTTGCGTGTCTGACAATTACAAATAGTAATTGTCATTTCCAAGAACCAATAGGAAAGGGCTAAATAAGTCTTTGGGAGTTGTTGGCTGACACTCCATGACTTTTAGCCGCAATAGGGAAGGATGAGTCTGACAAGAGAAGAGTGTTGGGTTTACACTCTTATCTTCTCAGATCTTTTCCCTATTGTTCCCGCCTTTTCTTCAGGCGTTGGTTCCTCAGTCATTCAATCACTTTGTTGGTTGAGGAGACTGGGGTTCAGTGAGCTCTTATCCAATACTCACTGAATCCATCATCTTCTTCTTTGGCTTAAGTCCTACTCAGGGAGTACCGCCTTCCTGAGTAGTGAATCCTTCTTCTTGAATTCGCCTTAAGCATCCTGAAGATGACTCACTGAGAGGCTGTTCTCTCAGTGACTTGAATTGTTCTCGGTTTAAGTTAACACTTAGTTAATTTGTGTCCAAATCATGTTCGAAGCATTCTTGGGTTTTACATGACCACGATCCGTGGTAACAAAATTAATGAGGCAGGGTTACTATTGGCCAACTATGCACCGGGACTCCAGAGAAGAAATTCAAAAGTGTGACTCATGCCAAATACATACACCGGTTCCGAAACTCCCCAAAACCATAATGACATCGATCATGGCACCTTGGTCATTTTACCAATGGGGCATGGATGTATTAGGCCCTCTTCCCGAAGCTCCAGGAAATATAAAGTTTGTCATAGTGGCAATTGACTACTTCACCAAATGGATGGAAGCTAAACCATTAGCAAAAACGACCGGAAAAGACGTCAAGAAATTGTTTGGGAAAACATCGTGTGCAGGTTCGGACTACCAAGGATAATCGTGACGGATAATGGAAGCAACTTCATTCATGATCCATTTAAAAGTTGGTGTGAAAGGTTGAACATAACCCAAGTAAATACTACCGTAGCCCATCCTCAGGCCAACGGGATGGTAGAAAGAGCTAACAAGAGTTTGATGAAAGGACTCAAATCAAGGCTCGGCAGAGAGAGAGTCGGATGGGTAGATGAATTACCAATTATCTTGTGGGCTCACCGTACGTCCCTGAAAACAAGCAACGGAGAAACACCGTTCAGCTTGACGTACGGGAGTGAAGCAGTCATCCCGACAGAAATAGGAATGCCAACCTTCCGGACAATGATGATAAAAGAGAAGGAGAATGATGATGAGATCAGTATGAACTTGGACCTACTGCAAGAACGAAGAGAGATGGCTGCAATCCGAGAGGCCAAATACAAAAAGAAAGTGGAGCAATACTATAATCGAAGGGTTCGTCCCGAATCATTTAGGGTGGGCGACTTCGTGTATCGGAGGAACAAGGCAAGCAGGGTCGAGAATCAAGGAAAGCTGAGGCCCAATTGGGAAGGGCCATACCAAATCGTGGAAGCTTACCAAACAGGCTCATACAAGCTCCAGACAATGGATGAGAAAGAAGTGCCACGAACATCGCACGCCATCAATCTTAGAAAATGTTTTATGTAAGTGTAAGTCTAATATGTCGAATGTAAGGCCCGAAAGAGCTCATTATTATTATATATGAATGACAAGTACAACTGTCCCACAGACAAAGGGAAGCAATTTTTACCACATATTGTGTTCTGAACATAAGTTTTAAAATGATCCCTCCGTAAGGCTCGCGACCTCCGGAGATCAGTGATCAATGTTCAAAGATGGTTCATACCCAAAAAGAGGTTGCCATATATAACTAAGGCCAAGCTGCCGAACGGCGCAAGACGCCCCAAAATGGTTCATACCCAAAAAGTGGTTGCCATATATAAGTAAGCCAAAAAGGCCGAACGGCGCAAGACGCCCTAAAATGGTTCATACCCAAAAAGTGGTTGCCATATATAAGTAAGCCAAAAAGGCCGAACGGCGCAAGACGCCCTCAAATGGTTCATACCCAAAAAGTGGTTGCCATATGTAAGTGAGCCAAAAAGGCCAAACGACACAAGATGCCCTAAAATAATTCATAACGAAGTAATAACCGCTATGTTAAAGCACCGAACGGCCCATAACGTTGGACTAGCAGGCAAGTCAAATGCAAAAGATAATAGCACAAGCAAAGTAAGAGAGATAGAAGCAATACGAAAGTACTATAGACACATAAAAAAAAATAAGACAACCACTCGAAATAACATATAGAATAAACAAGTCAATTAAGTATCACCAAAAAATTGTTCAATCGGCCATCAAGACCTTACATCACCAAAGTAGCTATTAACCACAGCCATCAAGACCTTACAGTACAACGAATCACCATTGTTTTCAGATATCACAGTGTTACACAGATAAATAAAAGCTTCACAAAAGATCCGAAGCAGTCATCTTCCATAGTCAAAATGGAGACGCTCGGATCTTCGTAGTTGATTTTCTCAAGGAGCTGGAACAGAAACCTCTTCGGCAGTGGAGTCTTGAGTGATTGGGTTCTCAACAAGGGGAACTTCAGCGTTAGCTTGAATAGAAGGATCAGACACCACATTGATTGGCTCAGATGCAACGGTAGTCAGCCCGACAGAAGCAACAATCGTAGTGGTCTCTGTTGGTTTGGGCGGAGCAGGATCCGGAAAGATATCCATGATATCTTTAAGAGGCTGGTAACAAGCGTTGCTGACTTTCTGCACATACGGATATTCGGTTACAAAAAGCTTGTCATACAACGGTTTATACTTTGCATCGGCCTCCAAGTCCAAATCCTCCACATCATCCAATATCTTAGCCACATCCTCCTCAGATCGTTCTAAGCTCACACCGTCCAAGAAACCCGCCATGGAAGAAAGGCTAAACGGAACGGACAAAGACTGTTTGTACTCATGACTGTTCAAAAGACGGCGCACCATCTCAGGAATAAATTCCTTAACAACCTTAAACCGATCCATCTCTGTATGGCCCAACCTCACGGCCAAGTCTTGTTTCTCCTCCCTTAGGCTTTGATTATCCTTCTCCTCTTCACTAAAAGAAAGCTTGGTTTTTCCAGCTCTGCTTCCAATAACCGGATCTTTTCAATTTGATCACGAGAAACCTTCCTCCACTCCTCCTTTTCTCTTTCCAACTCAGAGATTCGGTCATTCAAGCTTGATTCCTTAGCAACATAACGGGAGTGCTCAAGTCTCAACCTTTTGAGCTCTTCCGGCTCTCTGGCAGCATAACCGGAATGCTCAGATTGCAGTTTCTTCAACTCCTCGGACATGTCACTAAAACGCTTGAAGTTCTCTCGCACATGACGGTCACAATCCTGATGGGTCAGCGTGAGATTGTTGTATTCTCTAAGAAGTGTCTCAAACCGCAATAACATGTCCGATTGAGCCACAACACTCTTTCCTAACAACATCCAGGCACGCTGAGAAGCACTCTCATCATCTAAACTCTCCAAATATTGTTCCTCCCGAGGGGTAGGAAGGTGTACCATAAGGTCGCGGCACACAGTATGGTTGTTCAAACGAGCATCTTTCCTTATTGACCACTCCGGCATAAAAAACTCTTCGGCAACAGACTCTCCTTTGTCATCAACCTTCTTTCCTTTATCACGGTCGGAAGAAACAGGTGGTGGACTCCCTACAAAAAACAAAATAAAACAAATAAGTCAATATATAGAGTCTCACTCGGTGCGGCAAAAAGATGTTCACGAAATAAGCTAAGACCCACATACCAGCAAGATTCTCATGAGATGGAGACTTAGCGTCATTCAAATGATTACTCGCCTCATCCTCATCGTCCGGGTGACCTCCCTGATCTTTAGGATGAATACTGCGTATGGGAGTAGGCCGGGAGATATGCTCCGAAGATTCCAAGTCCACTACCGGAGGTGAACCTTTCGACTTACCTCTCTTGGACGGACGAGTAGAACTACCTTCCCCACCGGAACGCTTGCCTCGAGGCTTAACTTGTTTGCTTCCTTGTGCGCCTCCCTCTTTGGCCCTAGCCTTAAGAGCTAACCGAGCGGCGGCCTGATCCTGTTTTTTCTGCTTAGCGGCTAGCACCTTATCGTCCGCCACTTCAACCTTGTTTAAATCATCGGTCTTCTCAGGAACATCAGCATTTGTCTTGGCTGGTTCGGTCACATGTAGCTCATGAGATTGACCCTCTCGGTACTTATCTCCCTTGGTCATGGTGGCTCCCTTTCGGAACTTTGGCTTAATCATGTAGTCAGACATCGTGAGAGCTGCAAACAAACAAAACAACAATAAAACCCCTCGGAAAAAACACACATATATAAATAGATAAATAAATAAATAATAAATAAAAAAGAGATCAAAGCTGGGGCTATACCCTTCCCCTTGACATCCCTGAGCGCGGCTCGGTAACCGAGAAACTCCCAATGAGAAGTCAACTCAACGGCATAAAGGAAGCCAGGAGGAATCTTGATAAGATCAATCACATTTGCTTCCAACCGTGAAGCATCAGCCTCATTAAACTCTCCTAACGGATCCGAAATGTTAGAATCATGATGCCTCCAAGGCATCGCAAAGGGAATGGCCCGTCGGTCTATCAAGAAAAAATCGTTTTTCCAACCCTTCAGACATGTCAAAATCTCATGAAAACAAACCTTTATGTCCTTGCCGCCACGTTTCTCAAAAGAGAACCAGTGGCCCTGCTTACTCAATTTGTAGAAAGCTCGAAAAAGAGAAGTAGTGGGCACGATGTGCAAACTCCGACTGTATACTTCAAAGAGGGTAGCACGATGCACACCCAACGGAACTTACTGAGAAAGATGAACTTTGTAATATCTGATCACGTCCAATAGAAAAGTAGAAAAAGGCACGCTGAGACCACCTTCAAAGAAATACTCTAAATGCAAACCAATAGCGTCGCTCGGAAAATCATCCATCGTCATGTCCGATGGGGGTAACCGCGGATGTAAATCCTCTGGTATACCAAATTCTTTAACTACCAAGGCCAAACCCTCGTCATCCATCAGAGAAGTATATTTCTGAATATCAAATTTAGGTTGATACTCCTCGGCCGCCGGAGCATTTTCTTCACTAACCGAACGAGACGAACCCGACATAGTTCCGCTTTGGGTAAAGAGGGTATAGCCGAACAGCCGAGACAACAAAGAAAAAACTGGTAATACGAAACGTACCTTTAAAGATGAAGGAACCACACAAAACCTTTCGGATAATAAAAGGGGTCGTCCGGAAAATGCTGACAGAAATTATGCTGAGAGAAGTGCGAAAAATTACAGTGGTAAAAATGAAAGAGAAGACGCTATTTATAGGCGAAAAAGGGAAAGTGCGAAATGTCGCGTCGTGTCAGACACCGACGTGGCACCCCCTGATCCACACGATAGAAACACACACACACGTGTCCATATCTTAGAGTAGCAGTAAAAATAACGGCGCTCCTTAAACAAATAGCCATAATGACTCTTGGCATTTTGCACATAAAATACAACTCGCAAGGTCAAACGGACTATGTGCATCGGAAAAAGCAAAACAAAATTTATAACAAAGTATCACACTATTTCCAATACTATGATACTGGGGGTACATGTTGGCGTATGTGGCCGAACGGCCCATAACGAACGAACCTCAGTTCCGAACAAACCTGGTCAGGTCGTTCGGCTCAACGGTAACTTCCAGACTAAAAGTAAAGGGATAAGCAACAGTCGTTCAGAACAAACAGCAGGACTAAACAGAAGCTAAAAAGAGAAAGGTCGCAGTTAACGCTCAAAAGCATCACTATCTCATTTGGAGGTATCCGATATGGACAAGAACAACTCCCCTATATAAAGAAGGAAGTTTTCACTCTATGGTAACTGATTTGAACTCACTTTTACTTTCACCTACATTATTTATCCTATCAAATATTCATTCTCACGCCGGAGTTTGGTCCTGGGATAACACCCGGGGCGAGAATAACGCGTGTTTATTTCTTATAGGAATCCGAAGGACCCAGCAGAGTCATCCGGAGCACCTATACTGTTTGTTTGGAGTAAGGCGCAAGATTTTACTTCAACACTATGTTGCCAATATTTACAACAATGCTATTGGTTATATAGGCTCAACAAACACACATTTCCTGTCTTTTACAGCTTGCAATCCTGGGATATCATCACAAACGGTCAAGCGTGTGATTCTCGATATGTGAATATGTCACTGATAAAGTTATAGCATTAACTTATGGTGCAAATCTTGTGGTAAACAAATGTGTGATATATAAAATAACAATGTTATAAAAACCTTTTGCTATAATCGAATCATAAATAATGTATGTAACTAACAGGTTTTTCCAAGGAGTAAATTAGCTGCTCTTTGATCAAGGGTTCAAATCTTGCCGTAAACAAATATGTAAGGAGTGTTGCTCACCAATCAAAAGGTTAGGAGGTCAAGCCTCGTTGGAGGCATTTGTGAGAAATATTGTGAGATATGTGGTATAGGTGTGTGAGAAAAGATGCGTTAACATATGTTATAAAAATGAAGTCCCAAATAACCACTTAAATGTATCTCTTAGATTGACACCTTTCAATAAAATCAACATGAAACATCAGGGGAAAATGTACTTCCTAAGTTCGATATCATACTCCCTAAGATCGGGTAATAGTACGTCCACCTCTTCTGGCCACACAAAAAATAATTTTATGGTGATTTTAGGTATCCACTTCCCTTTCTCCTTTGGAATAACTATCTTCAGCACTTCATTCTTCACATCCATCTCGATATCCGATGCCTTGGAGAATATTACCTCAGGCAGATAAATCTTAACTAAGTACCCTGGATACCTTCCAGGTGCAGGATCAGGGCCCTTGTTTCCTACAGTAACCTGAATCGCTCCTGGCGTACGGTATACACGTACAGAACCATATACATTCATTAATCCTGCAATAAATTAAAAAAATAAGAAAATGAAAGTTTCACTAGTTGATTTATACACTGAACATAGTGCATACCTTGGCTGAAGTTTTTTTTTGGGCAAAGTTAGTACAAAAGTATTTCTTATCGTACAATTTATAAAAAGTGATGAGGATATATACCATAAGGTAATTGATCAACACATTTCTCTACGTCGTGAGACATGTCGCGGATGAGGTAGAGAGCTTTATCATCCTCCATCGCATCCCACCATGGAACATAAAGATTGTTGTAGATGCATTTGTCCATCAAGTGTAGTTGACGGGTCAGATTACTAGCTGCTGGGAGACGAGGAAGATATGCATCTGTAATCATTAGAAAAGAAAACAAACATGGCACGTTAACCATTTCGTTATCAAATAACGACTTACGACTTCTAGGAATTTATGGAGATCTAGCCTAACTAATAACCTTTTCCAAAAGAACACGAAAAATTAAATAACCGCAAGTGGTTTATACTACGTATCAATTACTACTAACTAATATGCGAACCAATACTAATCATACACCGGACACAAAACATAAACATGCAATATGTTGAGATATCTACGCACTTCTGTAAAGATAACGGATTTGATCAGATGTGCAGCTGTGATCAAGCTCTAAGTTGCACTCATCCGCCAAGATAACTTGTCGGAAACTATTGGTGCAAAAGAAACGAGAAGATGTGGTTGCAACGGGACGAAATAAGATGTTAGATCTTGCATTGGAAGCAAAGAGTTTAGCAAGTGAGGAAGCCATCATCAAAGGACAAACTTTCGAAAAATCAATGATCAAGATATATATAAAAGATGGGATTTCAATTCACTTACAGAAAATATTGTCATGATATTTTTTGAAATATTTCTGTATCTTTTCCTTATTTATACAAAGCATTGTCCGATATTTTATTTCATAACCTTTTTCATTAATTTCATGATTTCATTGTCTAACTTTAAGTATTATTGACTTTATTAAATTAAAAGCCAATCAATAGAAAATGAGGATGTTAGTTTAGAATTAAAATAGCATAAGACAAAATCTTTTCGGCTACAAGGGCTATGGATAAGATTTGGCGCGGAGTTTTTTGGAGCTTTTTTGGTTAATGAGCGGTGAGAATGAGCTTTATTATTTTTGATGTTCGTTTGGTAAGAGTGAAATGAATTGTAGCAATTTTTTAGGAGAGCTTTTTTCCCAATGCTTCCTTTTGAAGCTTTGGAAATTTACAAGAGCTTTTTTATATTCAATGACTAAAATACCCCCTACCCCATCCCTAATAAAAATCCTATATATCCTTTTACGTCATTTTACATATATATAAATACAGCTACAGCTATATTACCAAACGTTTTTATTTAAAAAATAGCTACTGCTCACGGCTACTGCTCACAGCTACTGCTCACAGCTACTGCTCACTGCTACTACTCACTGCTACTGCTCCTTTTACCAAACACAAAATCTTTTCGGCCAAGGTCTTTGGATAAGATCTCGGGTAGGTGTTATTTGCTTGGTTTTTCGTTTAAGATCGATGAAGATTTATTTTTTATTTTATTTTATTTTTAGAACAAATATGTGAGTATTTAAGAGAGAATATGAGATTGTGGATTCACAATCGGTCGAGAAGCGATGTGTGAAAATTGAACCGACCGGCGACGACCAAAACGCTGCAGCGGGGTGACCGAGTAGGACCTTTGGGTCGACCGACCCATTGCGCCCAGCCTATAGAATGGCTTTTTCGATAACTTGATAACGACATGATGCGTTTCTGTTTCGATAACTTTATAATTTAATCTTTAGCTCCTTGTTAGTTTGTTATTAATTAAAGTCGTTCAAAAGGAAAATATCAACGACGGTGATGAATCAATTCATGATCGACATGTTGTTTCATGAACAAGAGTAACTATTAATTAGATCGTTGTTTAATGTTTAGTTAAAGATAAATCTGTTAGCAGACCTTTGAATGTTGGATGTATTTATAAGGCACGTATATATCGTCTTTTTCTTTAAACGTTTTATGTTTGAAAAATAAAGACACAATATCAAAATATCAATAACAACAACAAAGAAAGTAATAAAAACTATCGTCAGACTCAAGTTGATGAAGAGAAAATAAAGTATACTACTCCCTCCATCCCATTTTAATTGTCGTGGGACCCAAAACACGGTCTTTTTGCTTCAACTTTGACCGTAAATATTTTTGTTTGTATTATATAATACTTGATGAAAGTTATATCATTGAAAAGTTCGTTTAACGAACTTTTCAATGATATAACTTTCATCAAGTATTATATAATACAAACAAAAATATTTACGGTCAAAGTTGAAGAAAAAGACCGTGTTTTGGGTCTCACGACAACTAAAATGGGACGGAGGGAGTACTAAAATACTACAGTAGTTGATAGAAAGTTTGATGTGTGATGTGACCAAGTGTCACGAGCAATGTTTTAAACCCCGGTTTTTTAATCGACCCGTCCAAGCTATCGGGTCACCGGTTCAACCACCGGGTCGAACCGGTTCTATGCAGAAGAAGAAAATAGTTATATAGTGTTGAAGCAATTTTTTGTAACCACTTCAGACAAAGAAATGTGGCCCTTCCGCTAGGCAAGGCCGGACGACTCCTAGGTCCATTCGTCCTTGTCCCAAGCTTCAAGGCATGCTGCAAATATCAAAGAACCCGTTAGAAGGGGTCCTGAGGCCGAAGCCTCGGGAACCACCCTCCGATGGTCAAGTCAGTACCTCCGGTGTAGAGGGTTTAGTATGCTTGTTCCGGTTATGATCCGGTAAGCACGGATATGCATAGATGATAGAGGCAATGTATTATTAGAGAGAGAATATGTGTGAGATGTTATGAGATATTATAATGAGATAATGGAGTAGTATTTATAGGGAGAGAGAGAGAGAGAGAAGTGGGAGACATAATCCCTTAATACCCGGATTGGGTGGCAGACACAATCCCTTAATATCCGGGTTAGGCGGCGAAGTCTGGCGCTGCCATCTGTCCAAAGGGTATCGCCACCTGTCCTAGTACTTACAGTGATATTAACCGGATGAGAGAGCGCCCTTCGGTATTTCCGGATGGCTCCGCGTCGTTCGGACGGCTAGTCCAGATGGGCCGTCCGGACACATCCGTCAACATGTCCCCCCAGTATTGCATTATCGGTTGAAGGCCGATGATGTAATACTTAAAGAATACCTTTACGCCCTTCGGCACACGTTACTCGGACACATATACCTGCAATTCTTAAATAATACCTTTATGCCTTTCGGCAAACATCATTCGGACATATACACCGGCAATACTTAAATGATACTTTTAGGCCTTTCGGGGTATGTGCTTAAACACATACCATTTCTAGACCAAAACCGGACCAAAATAACCAAAAACCCGACCAAAATGCCAAAAGATATTGTGTTTTTGTGTTTTTGCATGTGCAGGGATGGATATCGTGAAAATTGACAAAAGACACAAGAAAATCAAGAAAACGAGCACGAGATACGGAAAGGCTCAGAACCGGAACCGGGAACAAAGAAAATGGTCAAAAATGCATCCGAGGTCCTCCGCTATCAAAGATTGTCAACTCCAACCCTTAGATTATCTTTTAAAAAAATGACAAGATCAGTCCTTGAAGAATTCAGAGATTACATTTATGGTCCCTAGTGTTAAAATCCTTAAATCCTAATAAACACTCTACTCGGACTTTAACACAATTCACTCTTACCCAACCTTCCCTTTTAATCTAACCTAACCCAACCCACACCTTAAAAACGAGCCCAACCCCTTATCACACCAATCCGGCCCAATCATCACCTAGCCCATACCCGATCCACCTTCCACCAAATAAAACCTCGGTCAAAGTTTTTTGTTAACTAAAATCCCATTCGGTCAAAAACTTATATTCGGTCAAAAGATAAAAAGAAATAAAACTCACACCTCACTTTACCATTCTCTCTTATCTCTCTCACTAAAAAAAAATAAAACCGATCCCCATTTTTCATCCCCATGAACCCTAATTTACCCAACTTCAAAATTACTACAATTAAGGGTACAATAGTCAATGATTGGATCT
The DNA here is from genome assembly GCA_021014915.2 of Artemisia tridentata subsp. tridentata. Classification (NCBI taxonomy): domain Eukaryota; kingdom Viridiplantae; phylum Streptophyta; class Magnoliopsida; order Asterales; family Asteraceae; genus Artemisia; species Artemisia tridentata. Next base: position 260,006,313 of record CP139505.1, read on the forward strand.
TCTAGAAGACCCTGACAGATAGAATGACACGTGGGAGCAAGTTATTGGACCGAACACGCATCATCTGAGATCGTACGGTGGGAAACTAAAGATTGAAGAGAAAGGATGATCTAAGGGTGGAGATGGACTAAGAAGCACGCGGATCGCCAACGTGGCAAGTCCCGAAGGTTCGGTGTAAGCCTATAAATAGAGGAGGGTTCTTCCCATTTTCGGATGTAATTTTTATTTAGAAAAGTTATGCTGTCAAAATAATTTTAGAATTTTAGTCTAGTTCGAATTGTATTTTTTTCTGTTTATGTTTAATTCGATTTGATCATTGTAATTTTTAAGTGTTAATGAAAGTTTAACTTTGAAGTTATTTTGTGTCCGAATTTCTCTTTTAGTTAATGTTTGATTCCAATGTTTAGTTTATTTCCTGTGATTTAAATATCAGATCATTACAAAAGAAAAAAAAAAAAAAAAAATATATAGTTCGAATCTGCTTCATTAAGCTCTAATTCATTTAAGTTCAGCTTATGTAAGCTCTTTAGCTTATTGTAAGTTAGAATTAGTGTCATTGCTGTTGAAACATTCAAAACATCCTTCGGTCAACAATAGTCAACGTTGGTGATGATCATGAATTCGGGTTAAATTTGGTAGTCCAAACTGAGAAAAGGAAGCAGTTGGCCTATCTAAAGATAGGCTAGGTTCAAGTTAACCCTCTGTTTAGCTGAGGGGAATTAGCTTGTAAGTTTTGCTCAATTTCATTTTAATTCATCATTCAATAGTTTAAGTCTGCTGCTTCTAATTGATGTTGACTGTTTGTATGTTGAAGTTAGTTGATGATTAGAGTAGCTGGTTATTTGATGATAGTTTGATAGTCAAAATTTCCTTGTTAAATTGTTGCTTAGCTGAGATTACTGCATATTTAGTCAATTTTAGGTAGTGTTTAACTGGTTAAAAGTATTTAAAGTCTGCTGCAATAGTTGTGTTCTGAGTGACTGATTTCATGAATCTATTTGATTGATCAATCAGTTTTGTTTTGGCTTGATTTAGTGTTTCAGAGTAGTTAAGGTAGCCTTGTGAGCTTGTTGAGGCTGTTTTCAAGTTTTGATTTGCTGTTGACTGTTGAGTCTTTTTGATCTATTTGCATAATCTGTTAGGCAAGTATTGTTAGTTAATCTATTAAATAGCTTAATATCATTTAGTTTAATATCACCTTAGTCAACATTCATTAGCTTTGCGCCAAATTTACTTAACCTACTGTCTCTAATAACTGGTGCAAAGTTGTGTGAAAGAGCTGCTAAAATCAGCTTCTCTGTGGCTTAGTCATTCAAGTTCTAGTCGTATTAAACTCCACTGGTCTGTGTATAAGTTGTTTTCCAGCTTAGTTTAATTTCTTTTAAACTCTCTTCTTTTCATAAAAATTAGTAGTAGTTACTTGTTGTTTGATTTGCAAATGAAGAAAAGCTAAAAAAAATAGTTTAGCAATGTGTTAAACCCAGGAATCGAACCTGGGGCTGTTTATCTAGAGTAAAACATTTTCAATTTTCAGTTATTGCAATTTAGTCCTTGGGTTTCATTTTTAGCGAGTTTGGTCCTTGTATTTGTTTCAAATCGTGGTTAGTTTTATTAGAGTTTCAAAAAAATTACAATTTAGTCCATGTCTTTGTTTCAAAAAGTTTTAGTTTAAATAGAGTTTCCAAAATTGCATTTTTAGTCCCTCGTTTTTTATAAAACTTTATTTTCTTATATTTCTTTTAGAAAATCAGTTTTTTTTTTTTAATAAAATTCATTTTCATCCGTTAGATTTTATTTTTATTTTTATTTCTATTTTAAGTATAATTTCACTAATAGTTTTATAAAGCTCGGGATTAGCCCGGGATTTGCATTTATTTGAATTTTCTTTGTGTGCATTTATTTTAATAGCGTAGATTGCTTTTAATATTTCGTATTATAGTGTAATCAATTCTAAAAAATAATCTCTCACGTTCACTTTTTCACTTCACATTTTCACGACACCGATTCGACAAATTCGCCGTCAAACCTTCGTTGGGAGAACGACCCGGGGAAATTGTATTCGTTATAATTTCTTTGGAATAAAAAAAATAAAATATATATAAACACATCAATAAAAATGGCGCCGTTGCCGGGGAAGGCTTGAAACGAGTGCGTCGATTTCGTCCGTTGTTTTTGTGAATTGAAGATCCTTCCTTGGAAGTTATTGTTTTTTATAAAAAATAAAAAATACAAAAATATAATAATTAAAAAACACTTTTCCTAAAGTGTTTTCACCATTAATAATAAATCCTCGGTCTTCCGTTGAAGGAGGGAGGTTGTAAACCATTCCAAATAACAACAAAATAAATCGTGAAATTAATCGTTATCGGATTACTTTATTACTACAACCTAATTACGGGGTTTAAGGAAGCTTGACATTAAATTGTCGAGCTGAAGAAGGCGGGTTTTTAAGCATCTTCGGAGCTACCTTTGCCTTCCCGCCACGCTGCGCGTAGTTTTAAAGGAAACGGTTACGGTTAACGTAACGGTTACCAAAAAAAAAAAATAATAATAATAATAAAGTCTTTTGTTTTTTTTTCAATATATTAAAAAAGCCAAAAATAATTCCCAACCAAAAATAAAAAAAAGATTTTTGATTTTTATTTTTGTTTCCTTTTTGGTGTATGCACACCCGTTCTTCTTCTTCTAACCCTCTTCTTTCACCACTTTCAAATCCCGAGAGGATTATCCGTCAAAACAACCGTGTTCATTTCTCAACCGTTGAGGAAATGGCCAACAACCAACACAATCAACCCCCGCCGGTGGGTGTTGACAATCACAACCAAGGGCAAGCTCCCGATCTCCGCACTATGCAAGAGTTACTCCAGTGTCCCACCGTGGGATACGGAGACGCTATTGTCATACCCCCGATTCGAAATACAAATTTTAAACTCGAGACCGGTTTAATTCAACTTGTCACGGGAAATCAATTTCATGGTTTTGATCGGGAGGATCCTCACAATCACATCCGATGGTTCAATAAATTAACCTCAACGCACTACCATAAGGATGTCCCTCACGAAACAATCAAATTGATGTTATTCCCATTTTCGATCGAGGGGGCGGCCCGAATTTGGCTCGAGAAAGAACCTCCTCAATCAATCCGTACTTGGGAAGATCTCGTCCATAAATTCGTGAACTATTTCTTTCCTCCTTCTAAAATGACCAATGCTAGGAATGAAATCACAAATTTCCAGCAACGATTTGATGAGAATTTCGGTGAGGCATGGGAACGATTTAAGGATCTCCTACGGAAATGCCCACATCACGGATTCTCGGAATTGCATCAAATCGATACGTTCTACAATGCCTTAACTCAATCAGATCAGGATTCACTCAATGCAGCCGCCGGTGGCAATATCATGAGTCGAATGCCGAGAGAAATTCTTTCAATTATTGAGAACAAATCCAAGGTACCTACCTCAAGGAACAAACCGGTTGTTTCTAAGGTGAGTACCCAAGCTTCTAGCAGTGATGCTAAGATCGACAAGCTTGCAGATATGTTCCAAGCTTTCATTCTCTCAGAACAAAAGAAACAATCTTCTCCGCCCGCACAAGTTAAAGCGGTGCAAGAGAATTGCGTTATATGTGGTGGTCCCCACCCTTATTATGATTGTCAAGCTACCGATAGCCAAGTTTGCAATGCTACTGCAGCAGCTGCAAACTACAATCAAAATCAAGGATTCCGTCCTCAAGGTGAAGTTAACTACCGAGTTAGCAACCAAATGGGACCACCCGGTTTTACACCCGTCCAAAACAACCAAAACCGTTTACCTCAAATCAATCAAGGTTACAATCAAAATCAAAGCTACAACCAAAATCGAGGAAACAATTATCAAGCTCAACCGCAACAAGTCTATCAACCTCCTCCTCCCCAAGTTCCACTTCCTCCCGACTTTGTGAGTTATATGAAAGCAACCGATGCTAGCATACGAACTATGCAAGGTCAAATCAACAATATGAGAGCTGACTTTCGGAAGGAGATTGATACGACAATATCTCGACAAACAAACGACCTTAAACAAATGATGAGTGGATTCTTTCAGATGAATCAATCATCAAAATCGGGTACTTCTTCTCTTCCTAGCAACACAATTGCTAACCCGAGGGGCGATGCTAAGGCAATCACGACTCGGAGCGGTGTTTCATATGATGGACCCACGGCTCCGGCTACCGCTTCTTCTCTACCTCCCAAGGTAGCCGTCCGTGAACCCGAGGTGACCAAGGACATGGAACCTCCTACTAACAACGGAGGAACCAAAGACGTCCAACCTCCGGTCATCCATCCATCTGAACCAAAGAATGTTGAGCCAAAAGAAATTCCCGTCAAAGCAAACCTTCCGTATCCTTCAAGAATGAATGATCAAAAGCTCCGCGATAAAGCTTCAAATCAAATGGAAAAAATTTTCCAAATTTTTCAAGAGTTACATTTCGATATAAGCTTCGCGGATGCTTTACTTCTGATGCCTAAGTTTGTTTCGACTCTCAAAAGTTTGTTAAATAATAAGGAAAAATTAATTCAATTAGCAAAAACTCATCTGAATGAAAACTGCTCAGCGGTAATCCTCAAAAAGCTTCCGGAAAAGCTTGGAGATCCCGGAAAATTCCTTATTCCATGTGTATTTCCGGGAATGGTTGAATGCTCCGCCTTGGCCGATCTCGGTGCTAGCATCAACCTAATGCCGTTGTCAGTATGGCAAAAGCTTTCTCTGCCCAAACTTACCCCCACTTGTATGACTCTCGAGCTTGCGGATCGTTCCGTAACCCGTCCCGAAGGTATAGCCGAGGATGTCTTCGTTAAAGTGGGGAAGTTCCATTTTCCTGCAGATTTTGTGGTTGTTAATTTTGACGCTGACCCCCGTGTTCCTCTCATTCTCGGAAGATCATTTTTGAGGACCGGGCGGGCTTTGATTGACGTATACGGAGAAGAAATAACTCTGCGAGTTGATAATGAAAAAGTCACGTTTCAAATTAATCCGAACTCGAAACCTCAAACCGACAAATGCAATGTCGCTACGGTTGATCAAAAGTCCGATCCCGTAATTGCTCCTAAAAGAATTGATCCAAACCTTTCGAGATTCACGGTCAAGAGTATGTCAGAAAAACGTGCTGAGCTCAAGGCCATGAAAATCAAACCTGGATCGAGCAAATGGTTTGAGTGTTGTGCTACAAATACTAAGAGTATTCTTGATGATGATGAATCGGATTCGGAGACCACAACGGAAGAGGTGGAAATTGCTAGCTCTAAGAGCACACCTCTTGTCCCACCTCCGGAGACGGTTTATCGTGTAGAGATGGTTGATTCTGCTCTTTCCGACTCTTCCCATCCTTCTCCTCCGATTGAGGGAAGTGAAATCTCGAGGGAAGAGCTCGAGGTGTTGTCTGTTAATCCTCCAATTTCACCGGAAATTGTTGAGACCAATAGTTATCCAGGGGAAGATGTCTTGAAATTTGATGAACAATTGTTTCCCCTGGAAGATGTTAAGGAAAAACCGCCTAAATCCGTTCAAATTGTTGATTCAAAATCAGAAGAGCAAAGTAGTGGCAGTACCACTTCTTATATTGATTCTCTTCTTGAGGAGTTCACCGATGAACTCGCTCACATCGATCCAATCCCACCAGGGGATGAGGACGATGAGTTTGATTTTGAATCTGACTTAAGAAAATTGGAATCTTTAATGAACCAGGATCCGTCTAAATATGATTCTTATCACGAGGAGTTCACCGATGAACTCGCTCACGATGATCCTCTTCTATCAGATGATGATGATCTCTTTGACTTCCATGCTAATCTTGAGGAAGTTGAAAATCTTTTATACCATGCTCCATCATCTGATTCTTACACCGAGCTTAATGATTTACAAGATGATGATGATCTCTTCGATTTTAGGGCCGATCAAACCGAATGGAGAAATCTTTTATATGGCAAACCTAATGATGAAAAAGGCCCTAAAATTGAATCTATAACCGAGGATGCTTCAATAGTATCTCATGACTTAGCTCCTCATTCTTCCGAGGATGATTTCTTTATTGAGTCCTCCATCGAGTACCCTGCTGAGTTTTCTTGTGAGGACAAAGTATTTAAGCCAGGCTTACTCGATGATGGTGACATTCATCCTTTGATGAAATTGACTCGTGCTAAGAATTTAAAGTTTCCTGCCTCATCAAAGGAACTTTTGATTCTGAAGAAAAATGATTCCTCTCTGCTTCTTTCTATTCAAAAACTCCCATTCTGTCCGGAGTCATCTCTGCTTGAAACTTTACTATCGTTTCCAGCCGGAAACGAAGACAAAGTTTTTGACCCCGGCATCACCACTTTTATCTTCTAAAGCCGTGGGTATCTCAATCGGAGTGGAACTTTCGTGTGCTTCAATGTTTATTCAAACATCTTGAACGAAAGTCCGATTGAGATTATCTCTTCCACTTGCTTCCCCATGGACAACTAAATTCGGGGTCGAGTCAAGCTCATGTGACTCGGTTAACAAAAACAAGCGCTTCGTGGGAGGCACCCCATGCTTATCCATCTATCTTATCTATTTTCTAATAAAACATGAGGAGGGATCCCTCTTCCATATCTTGTGTTTCGTGTTTTCTGTGATGTGTCCAGGAATGCCCGATGATGAAGACTCTCGTGCTCGTAGTTTCCTTCACGCTACTCGAGTTTCATCAGTCGCTGCTTATCCAATATCCAAAATCTTATCGTTTTACATCTATCTTTTGGCATAATTAATAAACGGCCTTAGATTTATGTAGGAGAACCCATACCTTTAAGACATTGAGGACAATGTCTCGTTCTAGTCTGGGGGGGTAATCTTGCGATTTGATTTTTGCCTTGCATTTTTGCTATTGTCTCGTGCAATCCCGTTTTTCCTCAAAAATTGAAAAAATCAAAAAAAAAAAAAAAAAAAAAAAAAAAAAAAAAATGAGAAAATTTAAAAATTTTTGTCCAAAAATATAATAAATTTTGACATTTTTGTTGACTTTCCGCTGGAGAGAGTAGGAATAAAATTCTGACTTGACCGGGCGTGTTGAGCCCTAGCTTGTCTCCTTAACCATTTATAATCTATAAGCTCGTGCTAGTCTTTTACACAAGGAGCTAGAAAACGCGAATTCTTTTTAAGAGTTTGCAAGTTCCCGTAATTGACTTTATATATGCATGGCTTGATTATTAGGCTAAGCATTCGCGGATCTTATTACTTAAGATTTTAAATTTGCGAAGAACGAGAAATGATAGAGTTGTTTATAAGTTAGATTGCTAAACGTGGAGTAGTTGGTTCTCTTTAGAGCTCATCGAAGTTACTTGTGGCTTTTTGTTCCCATCAGCTTGTTTCACTCAAAAATAGAAATTTAGGAATAATTAAAGCTATTTTAGTTTTTGCGATAATTAGTTTTTATTTCTTCCTTAGAGAATTCTTGCTTATGAAGGTTGGGTACACATCAAGGTACTGCCAGTGTTACGGTGTAATAGACTATTCCATCTTGCCGGCTCGCAACCGATGTTGGGATTGTTATAAAAGCCGTAGGACTCGGGATTTGGCAAAATATATAATGAATAATGAATAATAATAATAATCCAAAGCCATAAAAAGTTTTCTGCATCTTGCCGGTTCGCAGCCGATGTTGTAGACTTCTAATAAAGGCAGAGGAAAAATTCCAAGGTCATAATAGACTATCACATCTTGCCGGTTCGCAGCCGATGTTGTGATTGTTATAAAGGGCCAAGGATCAATAATAATATGTGCTTAATAATGTTAAAAATGCCAAATTTCGACTCCGAGGTATCCTAATAAAGGCTTCCGTCTCTGGACTCGTAGATGAGTTGTTTCGGTCGCAAATAAAAGGGATATTCTCAAAATCGTGTTAAATCAGAGACCTTGATGTGGACCTCATTTTTGTATGCAACGGTTTTCGAGGGAAGGTTTGGAAACTACTTAGCGTCTAAACTAAGGTATCTTTATCGGATTAAAAATTATCAAAACGAGAATTTGAAGAAATTCATTTCTCACCAAAAATAAAATAAATAGAGGAATATAGGAATTTGGGAACAAGAAGTCCACAATTAGCTTTATGAGTAGTGTTGGCAATCTAACTTGTAAATAACAATGATTTCGTTTTTAAGCTTAGTTTGGGGACTCGTGAAAAATCAGGGACGACGAATTTTATCCGTATGGTCACTTCTTTATGAGTCGTGTTTCCTACTCGAAGACCCTAAAAATTATCAAAAGATAATGATTGTCAACAAAAGCCGTCACATGAATAATGAGAAAAATATAAAAATACAAAAATAGAATAAAAAGGAAAATCGGGGAGTTTTTATAACATTGCATGAGGACATTGCAATAGCTTAGTCTGGGGGAATTTTGGTATGTGCTTAAACACATACCATTTCTAGACCAAAACCGGACCAAAATAACCAAAAACCCGACCAAAATGCCAAAAGATATTGTGTTTTTGTGTTTTTGCATGTGCAGGGATGGATATCGTGAAAATTGACAAAAGACACAAGAAAATCAAGAAAACGAGCACGAGATACGGAAAGGCTCAGAACCGGAACCGGGAACAAAGAAAATGGTCAAAAATGCATCCGAGGTCCTCCACTATCAAAGATTGTCAACTCCAACCCTTAGATTATCTTTTAAAAAAATGACAAGATCAGTCCTTGAAGAATTCAGAGATTACATTTATGGTCCCTAGTGTTTAAAATCCTTAAATCCTAATAAACACTCTACTCGGACTTTAACACCATTCACTCTTACCCAACCTTCCCTTTTAATCTAACCTAACCCAACCCACACCTTAAAAACGAGCCCAACCCCTTATCACACCAATCCGGCCCAATCATCACCTAGCCCATACCCGATCCACCTTCCACCAAATAAAACCTCGGTCAAAGTTTTTTGTTAACTAAAATCCCATTCGGTCAAAAACTTATATTCGGTCAAAAGATAAAAAGAAATAAAACTCACACCTCACTTTACCATTCTCTCTTATCTCTCTCACTAAAAAAAAATAAAACCGATCCCCATTTTTCATCCCCATGAACCCTAATTTACCCAACTTCAAAATTACTACAATTAAGGGTACAATAGTCAATGATTGGATCTTCTAGAAGACCCTGACAGATAGAATGACACGTGGGAGCAAGTTATTGGACCGAACACGCATCATCTGAGATCGTACGGTGGGAAACTAAAGATTGAAGAAAAAGGATGATCTAAGGGTGATGAAGGACTCATAAGCACGCGGATCGCCAACGTGGCAAGTCCCGAAGGTTCGGTGTAAGCCTATAAATAGAGGAGGGTTCTTCCCATTTTCGTATGTAATTTTTATTTAGAAAAGTTATGCTGTCAAAATAATTTTAGAATTTTAGTCTAGTTCGAATTGTATTTTTTCTGTTTATGTTTAATTCGATTTGATCATTGTAATTTTTAAGTGTTAATGAAAGTTTAACTTTGAAGTTATTTTGTGTCCGAATTTCTCTTTTAGTTAATGTTTGATTCCAATGTTTAGTTTATTTCCTGTGATTTAAATATCAGATCATTACAAAAGAAAAAAAATATATATATATATATAGTTCGAATCTGCTTCATTAAGCTCTAATTCATTTAAGTTCAGCTTATGTAAGCTCTTTAGCTTATTGTAAGTTAGAATTAGTGTCATTGCTGTTGAAACATTCAAAACATCCTTCGGTCAACAAAAGTCAATGTTGGTGATGATCATGAATTCGGGTTAAATTTGGTAGTCCAAACTGAGAAAAGGAAGCAGTTGGCCTATCTAAAGATAGGCTAGGTTCAAGTTAACCCTCTGTTTAGCTGAGGGGAATTAGCTTGTAAGTTTTGCTCAATTTCATTTTAATTCATCATTCAATAGTTTAAGTCTGCTGCTTCTAATTGATGTTGACTGTTTGTATGTTGAAGTTAGTTGATGATTAGAGTAGCTGGTTATTTGATGATAGTTTGATAGTCAAAATTTCCTTGTTAAATTGTTGCTTAGCTGAGATTACTGCATATTTAGTCAATTTTAGGTAGTGTTTAACTGGTTAAAAGTATTTAAAGTCTGCTGCAATAGTTGTGTTCTGAGTGACTGATTTCATGAATCTATTTGATTGATCAATCAGTTTTGTTTTGGCTTGATTTAGTGTTTCAGAGTAGTTAAGGTAGCCTTGTGAGCTTGTTGAGGCTGTTTTCAAGTTTTGATTTGCTGTTGACTGTTGAGTCTTTTTGATCTATTTGCATAATCTGTTAGGCAAGTATTGTTAGTTAATCTATTAAATAGCTTAATATCATTTAGTTTAATATCACCTTAGTCAACATTCATTAGCTTTGCGCCAAATTTACTTAACCTACTGTCTCTAATAACTGGTCCAAAGTTGTGTGAAAGAGCTGCTAAAATCAGCTTCTCTGTGGCTTAGTCATTCAAGTTCTAGTCGTATTAAACTCCACTGGTCTGTGTATAAGTTGTTTTCCAGCTTAGTTTAATTTCTTTTAAACTCTCTTCTTTTCATAAAAATTAGTAGTAGTTACTTGTTGTTTGATTTGCAAATGAAGAAAAGCTAAAAAAAATAGTTTAGCAATGTGTTAAACCCAGGAATCGAACCTGGGGCTGTTTATCTAGAGTAAAACATTTTCAATTTTCAGTTATTGCAATTTAGTCCTTGGGTTTCATTTTTAGCGAGTTTGGTCCTTGTATTTGTTTCAAATCGTGGTTAGTTTTATTAGAGTTTCAAAAAAATTACAATTTAGTCCATGTCTTTGTTTCAAAAAGTTTTAGTTTAAATAGAGTTTCCAAAATTGCATTTTTAGTCCCTCGTTTTTTATAAAACTTTATTTTCTTATATTTCTTTTAGAAAATCAGTTTTTTTTTTTTTTAATAAAATTCATTTTCATCCGTTAGATTTTATTTTTATTTTTATTTCTATTTTAAGTATAATTTCACTAATAGTTTTATAAAGCTCGGGATTAGCCCGGGATTTGCATTTATTTGAATTTTCTTTGTGTGCATTTATTTTAATAGCGTAGATTGCTTTTAATATTTCGTATTATAGTGTAATCAATTCTAAAAAATAATCTCTCACATTCACTTTTTCACTTCACATTTTCACGACACCGATTCGACAAATTCGCCGTCAAACCTTCGTTGGGAGAACGACCCGGGGAAATTGTATTCGTTATAATTTCTTTGGAATAAAAAAAATAAAATAAAAATATACAACATCAATGATACCTTTAGGCCTTTCGGGCAAGGTAGGCCGTCCGGGCATATCCGTCAACATGTCCCCCCAGTATTGCATCATCGGTTGAAGACCGATAATGTAATACTTAAAGAATATCTTTACGGCTTTCGGCCTGTGCTTTCTTATGGCCTTTCGGCCCGAGTCATTCGGACTAGTGTTGTACTTGCCTCCCGGCGCGTGTCTTTCGGACATATATATTAACATGCCCCCCCAGTATAGTATTATTGACCAACGGTTAATGATACTATACTTAAACATTGTTGAATCCGAAGCGAGACATATTTTTCCCATCATCCCTTTGTCCCCTGCATAAGTAAAACACCCCAAACGTATACCGAACACTTGTTTTTTTATTACCATCGCTGCTTGCACAGCTCCGGAGGTACAAGCTGACGTTCGGCCTACACTTGGGTTATGAACGTACCACTTGTTTTTTATTACTTTCACTATTTTCACAGCTCCGGAGGTACAAGCTTACGTTGGAGCCGGATTTTGATTATGTCCAGAAAACAATGAACACTGATCACTAATCCCCGGAGGGCACGAACCTCTCGGGGGGACCACTTTCTAATTATGTTCCAGCCTTTCCGCCAGGACTTCGAACATTGACCACAAACTCCCACCGGGCGTGAACCTTGAGGGGGGCCATTTTCTAATTATGTTCGGAAAACAATGAACATTGATCACTAATCCCCGGAGGGCACGAACCTCTCGGGGGGACCACTTTCTAATTATGTTCCAGCCTTTCCGCCAAGACTTCGAACATTGACCACAAACTCCCACCGGGCGTGAACCTTGAGGGGGGCCATTTTCTAATTATGTTCGGAAAACAATGAACATTGATCACTAATCCCCGGAGGGCACGAACCTCTCGGGGGGACCACTTTCTAATTATGTTCCAGCCTTTCCGCCAGGACTTCGAACATTGACCACAAACTCCCACCGGGCGTGAACCTTGAGGGGGGCCATTTTCTAATTATGTTCGGAAAACAATGAACACTGATCACTAATCTCCGGAGGGCACGAACCTCTCGGAGGGACCACTTTCTACTTATGTTCCAAAACAGCCTTTCCGCCAGGACTTCGAACATTGACCACAAAAATCCCCGGAGGGCGTGAACCTCGGGGGGGGGGGCATTTTCTAATTATGTTCGGAAAACAATGAACATTGATCACTAATCCCCGGAGGGCACGAACCTCTCGGGGGGACCACTTTCTACTTATGTTCCAAAACAGCCTTTCCGCCAGGACTTCGAACATTGACCACAAAAATCCCCGGAGGGCGTGAACCTCGGGGGGGGGGGGCATTTTCTAATTATGTTCGGAAAACAATGAACATTGATCACTAATCCCCGGAGGGCACGAACCTCTCGGGGGACCACTTTCTACTTATGTTCCAAAACAGCCTTTCCGCCAGGACTTCGAACATTAACCACAAAAATCCCCGGAGGGCGTGAACCTCGGGGGGGGGGGGGGGCCATTTTCTAATTATGTTCGGAAACTTGCACAATGGGTAGGCATCGACACATCAGGTCGCTTTCAATTTGCCTACAAGACCTTCCGAAATGACTTTGCAACCGGGCATCCGATCGGTGGCCAGCCAACCGGGGGTGTTATTCCTGCACAATAAGACACAAAAGCTTTTTTTTTTTTTCTTTTTCTTTTCTTGTTAGATATGACCAACATAATATTCTCGTATATCAATAGGAAATTTTAGATTAAAACCGAACCGCAACGTAACCACTGGCGTTTTTTAGCATGGTACGGACGAAGTATGATGTCCGGATGAAATCGTCGGAGTGTTTTCTGTGATCGTTAGATCCGAAGCTTGCCTTTCCATTGGAGACTCGGACAAACAGCAGCGAAGAAATGAGGCCGATACAAAAAGTGGGATGAAGCCATTTTCTTCGCTTCCGAGTCCATGGATGAAACCCAAGTATGCCCGAACGAGGCAGTTCCTCCGGATGACATAACATCCGAGCGAGACCATATGGCCGAATGAGCCAATATATTCGAACAAGATAGTATACTCGAACAACCCTGACCAAAGGGGGTTCTACCGGACCGGTCACAATTGACATCCATTCCGGACACCAACCCCGAATGGCCGTAACAAACATCCCTCCCGGACTGAAAATATGATATTCATGACATCCATACTGGCGTTCCTCCTAAGTGGCGGTATTTGATGGTTGCGTGAAACAGAAATATAAACCGCTGGAAGGAGGAAAAGTAGGATATGAAAACAAACATGAAAGATGTCCATGCCGAGGGCTGATGCTCAGAGACCGAAGAGTAAAATCACCCTGTCCGTAGTGAGATATAACCAGAAGCTGTGGTTAATCCCGAAGCGATAGTACTTACCGCTACTTAGTCAAGAAAAACATTCCCATAGCAGCCATATGTTCACCCGGATGAACATGTTAAGACCCAAGAAAAACATTCCCAGTGATCAACAAAACCAACACATACAACGGAGTCAAATTAATAATAAACACATATGATCGATCCGAAAGATCACACGGGTCGGAATTTTAGTCCCCAAACCCGTCACAATACTGCCTCTCACGTCCAGCGGATGACCCCTGTAACCAATATATCTGAACAGGGGAATTCCCCAAGGAGCACAGTATACCCAAACAACTTGACCGAAGAGAATCATACCGAAAGACCTTTAGTAGAGCCATACCGAATGACCATGTGTGAATAAAGCAACACATCCGAACCGGTTATCACCTTCGAACAACATGACCAAAGGCAATTATGTCGGACAGCCCATAGTTGTCCATCGTCCATGTCGGATGCTCGTACCGAACTAAAAATGTGACCCGTCATTCCCCCACCAGTAAGTCATACCGGATAGAATATACGTCCAAATTTGGACTCCGAATTGAAAATGTCAGTGGCATCCACAAACATAACGGAAACTCAGCCAAATATAAGAATTAGCAATTGTCGAATAAGGTTACCAGCTAAGAAGGATTTCAGAATAAGACTAATTTCAATGC